>ML804129.1:404464-436760 GCA_009831015.1 Picea engelmannii
GGTCGCTAGACTGACGAATATCCATGTGTGGTCGCTAGACCGATGAATCAATTCCGACAAAAACAAAAATCATCTTGGTCGCAACAACGACCCTATTTTGATGAAACTTCGTCACTACTTCGTCGCAAAAATGTTCAAATTTAGTAGTGAACCATCCAATGGAGGGTGTAAAGGACCCTAGTATCTGCATTGAGATACATGGAAGGATTTTGTTGTGATGCAGGAGCATCGCTCCCAAGCCAGCTCGCACAACACACATTCAATGAAGAAGGAGAGGCGCAACCCTCTCGTTTCAAATTTTGAATTTAAAATTTATATTAAATATTTGTAAGGCTGGTAGAGACAAAGCCGTGCCTTTGAGCAGGTTGTAGTTAAATAATTCCTTTAATGGTTGTAAGGATGGATCTATATCCGATTCAGACTAGACAACCCATTCAATGTGATTCAATGTAATTGAATAGAGTAGGTAGCTTGGAGGGAAGAGCTTGAAGATCCCCCTCATGTAAAAGATCCCTTGTATGTAGGGAAAAAAAAAGAAGGTAGTTGAAAAAGTAGAGTCGAGTAGAGAAGAGAGGGAGAGATGAGACTTGTTACAATCCAGCCTTTGTAAACATTTGGATAGACATTTGGAAATTAATACAAAGAATAGTTTTTCCTGCCCATGAATTGTCTGTGTATGTTTATGCAATTGAATGTCGTACATATCCATGGATGAATGTCTTTATGCTTTTATGCTATGTTGTAGATGTGTGTTAGTATGCATTTGCAAGGATATATAGGTTCTGTTATCTATTGGGTGCTTTGATTTCAGGTTTGGAGTTCTTTGAGGCTTCATGCCAAGAGGGTGTGACAGAACGCTGCGGGTTCTAAAAGCCAGTGCATAGATGGACTCCTAAATTATGCGAAATTTGGGAAAGGACGTGCCAGAAGGGCTCACCAGAGGAAGTCATTGGTTCAAGGAGGAAACCTCAAGGTTGCTAAATACCTTGGAGGTGAATACTGTGTAGAGGAAAGCATAGAGAAAATAGAATTTCTAAGAATTCTGTGGAAGCTTTGCCAAGAGGGCATTGAGAAAATGCACTGGATGCATTGAGGAACTCTGTTTTGAGTTCAGCTAGAAGACAGAATCACTAAAGATTCTGGAAGCTCTGCCATGAGGGCATTGAGCAAGTGCTGAGAGCATAGAAGGAACTCTTGCTTTGAGTTCAGAGAAGAAGAAGTGTCATAAGAGGACCTTCACAGGGTTGTTGAACACCCTGCAGGCTCAACAAGGTGTGCTTGAGCAGGAAATTGCCAGAGGGAATTTCCATCCCTTCAAGGAGAGAAAGGGACAGAGACCATTGGGTTCTGAGCAGTTGAAGCTCAAATTGGATAAATACCTATGCAAGGAGTGCACCAGACCAACACCTGAGTAAAGTGTTGATATACAGACAGACGTCTGAAGGCTCGTCAAGCATAGGGAGTGTGCACAGAGTTAATTTATCTAAATTTCAGAAGCTCAGGAGGAACAATGCCTTAGCGCACAGAGCAATAGCCCGAGAGGTACAAAAGTCGAGGAAACCTTAGAGGTTTCACAGTCGACAAGCTCATAAGAGATAACACATTTTTGTGCAGAGACTCTGCAAGGAGTGCAGAAGTCGAGAAACCTTTCAAGGTTTCAGAGAAAGAAAGCTCAGGAGGAATAGTGCCTTTGTGCACAGAGCAAGAACTGCAAGGAGTGCAGGAATTTGGGGAAAACCTTTCAAGGTTTCACAATTCTCAGAAGCCCAGGAGGGACAGTGTCTTTAAGAATGCAGACGGGAGCCAAGGATATAGATTTTGCAGAGGAAACAAAGGTCAAGACCTTTGGAACTTGGAAAATCTTATAAAGGAAAGGGAGGAAACATGTGCTTAGAGAGGAGCTACAGCTACCATCAGATTTAACGCGGAGGACCAATAGCCATCGGATCCAGGAGGAGCTGCATGAGGTTTAATCCTCGTATGCAAAGGAGAAGAGCCGCTAGATCATTTCAACTTTTCAGGAATCCCGCTGACAAGAGACCGAGGCACTTCACAGTGAAAACCCTGAAGTCGCGAAACGCGACTTGCCTTTGGAGCAGAACTTCGACATTTCGGCTATTCAAAGTTTGGAAGGTAGAGGAGGCAGAGAATTTGGTACCAAGAGTTTCCAACTCCCGGTACGCGAAACAACAAAAAGATCAGTACCGCCCATTTCATAGGACACGTGGCAGAGATCCGAACACATCGGGGTTTCGAATATAGGGGAATCAAGGACCAAGAGTTCGGTCATGGAGGATTCGTGAAATCATGAATCCCGAAGTCCCGAAAAGTGCATACAGTTGAGATTTCGGGGAAATCCCCGAAAGGCCATTTGGTATTTCGGCTACGGGAAGATGCAGGGGTGAGAGTTCAAAACTCTTGACCCACGAGATACCGAAAGGATCTGAGCCATTGGATCGGGGAGGCTCATAGCCGTTGATCAAGCTCAAGAGAAGGAGGACCGGAGTTTCAGTATTTCAGATACCGAAAGTATGAGAGGACAAGGAATTGTTGCATTGGGATTCCCAAAGTTTCGAATTGCGAATTCCCGAAAGAACAAGAGGAGTATTGTTGGGTCACGAGACATGATCAGATTTCGGCATACCGGGGTTCGATATTTCGGAAGTCCCAAGGACAAAGAGTCGGGAAACTTGACAGTGAAACTCCCGAAGTTGCGAAACACGACGTATTGTTGAGTGGGGCTGCGGTCTCAAGATTTCATATTTTGGCATACCGGGGTTTAGCATTTTGGGAATCCTAAAGACAAGGTATCAAAGCATTTTGGTGTTGGAAACCCCAAAGTTCCGAAAGAAGGACTGTGATCATAGAGGAAACAGTTAGAAAGACCAGGATTTTGGTATTTTGACATTTCGACATTTGGGATATTGAAGAGCTAGAACTCTCTACATCGGGGTTCACAAAATTGTGAAACCCAAAAATCCTTTTCGGCAAAGGGTCGTGGTCATATCTGGGAGGATGTGTGGAAGGTCATTGTTGGTGGCCACATTGAGGTGAAATCTCACGCCCGATGCATGTTTGTGCAGGTGGTGTTTTCAAGGAAGGACCTGTGGATCGAGTTTGTTAAGGGTTTTTGAGAAAGAGCATGAAGAGCTATTTCGGCTCATTGGAGGAATTCAGAACGATCCTGTGAGCGGATCTCAGCCTGAGGGCTACAGTTCTACACCAAAGTGGTATTAGATCTTGACTTTGTTTGTATATTGCAGGCAGAGGAAGTGATAGGAGAAAGAGTACTCTGATACACATCAGTTTGGTATCAAAGGGAGGCAAATTATTGAGACTTTGTGGTGATTGCTCGCAGGTACGCAACAATCAAGAAGATAGTCGGGAGGACTGTAGGGGACGTTGGAAGCACTCAGGGTTGCAGAGTGACAACAACAGACTTGCCAGGAGGGAAGGTAGAAGGCAAAAAATGGCTACTGAAGGCCATAGACGTGATGGAAAGAAGATCCATCAATAGCCAAGAAAAGCTGAGATGGATAAAGAGCTCGTCGAGATCAGAGCGAGGATGGAGGAACTTGCACTACAAATGCAACAATATGCAAGAGAACATTAGGTGTATGAATGGCCCATGAAGAGAAAAGTAAAATGGCCAGTCAGGGAATTGGTGGCCAAAAGACAGCAGAGGCTGTTAAAGAGATGGTTGAGGCATGCTGAAAGCCTCAGGGATGAACAGAAGGAGATGGTTTAGGTATGTGAACTAGAGGCTGGGAGAAATCTTAGTGATGAGGATGAACTGAGATCAGTGGAAGATCTCAGAGACTGCCAAGATGGTAGAACAAAAATTTACAATTGCCAGGTGGGCAATGAGATGAGATCGATGCGAGATCTCATAGACTGTCAGGAGGATAGCAGGGAAATTTCATGTTTCCAGGAGGGCAATGGGATGAGATCACTACGGTATCTCATAGACTGTCAGGGGGACATCAGGGAAATTTCATGTTGCCAAGAGGGCAATGATATGGGATTCGAGGATCTCATAGACTACCAAGAGGGTAGCAGAAAGTTTCCATATTTCCAGGTGGGCAGGGGAATAGAGGTGAGGCTATGTAAAAGTATCATGAACTAAGAGGTGAGTTCAGATAAACAAGGAAAGATGACAGAGGAAAAATATCAGAGGACATTCTTATCATTGGGGGAATTTAGATATTCCTGCCATTGAGCCCAGTTGAGGCAAGAGTCTGTGTTATAGATGCAACAACAGGGGAAAGACAACCAGCTTTGACTGTCAGAGAAATGGAGCAGACATAAAAGGCTACCCAAGAAGAGGAATATGAGCATTCCGAGGAGTGGCTCAACATTTTCAGCCAGGAAGCTGAGAAGACTGCAAAATTGGAGCTTGTAGCAGAAAAAGAAGAAGCAGACAGCATGAGATTTGCTGATCTATGTGAGCAGATTGAATCCCTAGAGAGAAGGGTGATAGTGCAGAAAATGCACATCCAACAGATGAAGTCGGAAGCAGATGTAGGAGAATGCCAACCCAAGGAGTAGCTGGGAGAGGTTAGACTTGAGCCAACACAAAGAGATATGGTAGCAACAGAGTTGTCACAGGGAAAAGCTGTGCAACAAATCAGTGATAGGACTGCGAAGATGAACTTTGCAGTAGAATGGACACTTAGTGCCACAGAGGATGAAGAAGATGGCATGAGAGATCTGGTAGATCTACCCATTGATGAGGAAGAATTGTAGCAGAGGAGACTGCCTGAATAGATCCAACCACTGGAGTAGCTGGACGAGGATATTGAGAAGATTTGAAAGCTAATGGTCAGATTAGCAGAAGATGCTAGCAAAGGGAAGCTAATCAGAAGGGGGAAAATAGTAGTAGTAGAGTATCAGAAGCAACAACAACAACAACAGAGCAGTGGAGCAGATGAACAGCTCCAGAGGACTGTCTGGGATCCAGGAGGATTTCAACAATGGTGTTGGGGAGCTCATGAGCAGGAGCTCATGAATTTTTCGTAGCAGAGGAGTATGATGCAGGAGTATCGCTCCCAAGCCAGCCATGTGCCAACCAACCAACCAACACATCGCGCATTCAATGAAGAAGGAGAGGTGCAACCCTCTCGTTTCAAATTTTGAATTTGAAATTTATATTAAATGTTTTTTAAGGTTGGTAGAGCCAAAGCCATGCCTTTGAGCAGGATGTAGTTAAAGAAGGCCTTTAATGGTTGTAAGGCTAGATCTAGATCCGATTTAGACTAGACAACCCATTCAATGTGATTCAATGTAATTGAATAGAGTAGGTAGCTTGGAGGGAAGACCTCGAAGAGCCCCCTCATGTAGGAAAAAAAAAGGTAGTTGAAAAAGTAGAGTTGAGTAAAGAAGAGAGGGAGAGCTAAGACTTGTTACAGTCCAGCCTTTGTAAACATTTGGAAACTATACAAAGAGCAGTTTTTCCTACCCATGAATTGTTTGTGTATGTTTATGTAATTGAATGTCGTACATATCCATGGATGAATGTCTTTATTCTTTTATGCTATGTTGTAGATGTGTATTAGTACGCATTTTTCGGGACAGATAGGTTCTTCTATCTGTTGGGTGCTTTGATTTTAGATTTGGGGTTCTTTGAGGCTTCATGCCAAGAGGGTGTGATAGAACGCTGCGGGTTCTAAAAGCCAGTGCATAGATGCACTCCTGAATTCTGCGGAATTTGGGCAAGGACGTGCCAGGAGGGTGCACTAGAGGAATTCATTGGTTCAAGGAGGAAACCTCAAGGTTGTTGAATATCTTGGAGGTGAAGACTATGTAGAGGAAAGCACAGAGAAAACATAATTTCTAAGAATTCTGTGGAAGCTCTGCCAAGAGGGCATTGAGCGAATGCACTGGATGCATTGAGGAACTCTGTTTTGAGTTCAACCAGAAGACAAAATCACTAAAAATTCTGGAAGCTCTACCAGGAGGGCATTGAAAAAGTGCTAAGAGCACAGAAGGAACTCTTTCTTTGAGTTCAGAGAAGAAGAAGTGTCACAGGAGGACCTTCATAGGGTTGCTGAACACCATGCAGGCTCAACAAGGTGTGCTTGAGCAAGAATTGCCAGAGGGAATTTCCATCCCTTCAAGGAGAGAAAGGGACAACGACCATTGGGGTCTGAGTAGTTGAAGCTCAAAGAGGATAAAGATCTGTGCAAGGAGTGCACCAGGCCAACACCTGAGTAAAGTGTTGATAGACAGAGAGTCGTCTGAAGGCTCGTCAAGCATAGGGAGTGTGAACATAGTTAACTTCTCTCAAGTTCATAAGCTCAGGAGGAACAATGCCTTAGCACATAGAGAAATAGACGAGAGGTACAGAAGCTGAGGAACCCTTAGAGGTTTCACAGTCGAGAATCTCAGAAGAGATAACACATTTGTGTGCAGAGACTTTGCAAGGAGTGCAAAAGTCGAGAAACCTTTCAAGGTTTCAAAGAAAGAAAGCTCAGGAGGAAGAGTGCCTTTGCACACAAAGCAATAGCTACAAGCAGTGCAAGAAGTCGGGGAAAACCTTTCAAGGTTTCACAAGTATCGAAAGCCCAGGAGGGACAACTTCTTTAAGAACGCAGACGAGAGCCAAGGATACAGATTTCACAGAGGAAACAAAGGCCGAGACCTTTGGAACTTGGAAAATATTCCAAAGGAAAGGGAGGAAACACATGCTCAGAGAGAAGCTACAACTACCATCAGTTTTAGCATGGAGGACTGATAACCATCGGATCTAGGAGGAGTTTCACGAGGTTTAATCCTCGTATGCAAAGGAGAGGAGCCACTAGATCATTTCGGCATTTCAGGAATCCCAATGACAAGAGAGCGGGGCACTTCACAGTGAAAACCCTGAAGTCGTGAAACGTGACTTGCCTTTGGAGCAGAACTTCGACATTTCGGCTATTCGGAGTTCAAAAGGTAGAGGAGGTAGAGATTTTGGTACTAAGAGTTTCCAACTCCCGGTACATGAAACAACGAAAAGATCAGGACTGTCCATTTCAGACGACACGTGGCAGAGATCCAAACACATCAGGGTTTCAGATATCGAGGGATCGAGGACCAAGAGTTCGGTCGCAGAGGATTTGCGAAATCGCGAATCCCTAAGTCCCGAAAAGTGCATACAGTTGAGATTTTGGGGAAATTCCCGCAAGGCCATTTCAGTATTTCGACTACGGGAAGATGCAGGGGTGAGAATTCAGAACTCTTTCCGACAAGATCCTGAAAGGATCTGATCCGTTGGATCGGGGAGGCTCACAACCGTTGATCAAGATCAGGAGAAGGAGGACCGGAGTTTCAGGATTTCGGTACTTCGGTATATTGATACTGGAAGTACAAGAGGACAAGGAATTGTTACGCCGGGATTCGTGAAGTTCCGAAATGAGAATTCCCGAAAGAACAGGAGGAGTATTGCTAGGTTATGAGACAAGATCAGATTTAGGCATACCGGGGTTTGGGATTTCGGAAGTCCCAAGGACAAAGAGTCGGGCAACTTGATGGTGAAACTCCCGAAGTCGTGAAACGTGATGTATTGTTGAGTGGGGTTGCGGTATCAAGATTTCATATTTCGACATATCAGGGTTCGACATTTCGGGAATCCTGAAGACAAGGTATCGAAGCATTTTGACATTGGAAACCCTAAAGTTTCGAAAGAAGGACTGTGATCATGAAGGACACAGTTAGAAAGATCGGGATTTCGGTATTTCGACATTTCGGCATTCGGGAGATCGAAGAGCTAGAACTCGCGACATCTGGGTTCGCGAAATCATGAAACCTGAAAATCCTTTTCGACAAAGGGTAACGGTCATATCTGGGAGGCCGTGTGGAAGGTCATTGTTGGTGGCCACGTGGAGGTGAAAGTTCACACCCGATGCATGTTTGTGCAGGTGGGGTTTTCAAGGAAGGACCTGTGGATCGAATTTGTTAAGGGTTTCTAAGAAAGAGCCCGAAGAGCTATTTCGGCTCATTAGAGGAATTCATAACGATCCTGTGACAGGATCTCGGCTCAAGGGCTGCAGGTCTACACCATGTTGGTAGTTTGGGGGTCAAATAAGTAATATTTTACATAGTTAGTGTTGCGATAAGAGAAGTATTCACTTAAATAGTGATGAAACAAAACCAAGGTGAGAAATCCTGTATACTTACCCTGAGGAAAGAGAAGAGAATTGAACATCCCACCATCCCAAGAGGGTTAGGTGGTTGGGTATGCTACATAATGGTATCAAAGCAGATCTCAAATTATAGGATTGAATGGGTCACCAAGACCTCTTGAATGTTAAAAATAAATACCTTTTAATTTTCCAAGAATGCATATTTAACATGATTTTTGAAGTAATGGCTAACAATGGCTTGTTGTTTTAGCACATAGGACATACTAAACGTTAAGTAGAGGTGAATGGTGTAGTGAAATATGGAAGGAACCTCACACCTCATAGATGAGGAATCTGATGGTCGAAGGCCCATAGAAACCCATCCATATTTGGTAGCCACTGTTAGAAGTATGCATATATACAATGAGAGGCTCATGAAAGATTAAGCTAAGTAGAAAGAGTTGAATGCAAAGTAACTGTAGAGTTTGTCAGAAATTCAAAAGAATCTACAACAAGGTCCAGCCACAAATAATGCACAATTGTAGCAATTAGAGAGGTGAAAAACCCCTTCAAATGTCTAAAAGCATAGACTAATCCATAGTGATATTAGAAGGGGTTCTTCCAAGAAGAGGCATCATAATTCCAAGAAAGATAGATTGGGTGGAAATATTTCCACAGAGTCATCTAGTGGGAAGGATACTTCCAAAGATATTTATAGTAGTGACATCAAATCGATTTCTCCTAGGAAGAAGAAGAAGAAACATTCACAAGAGTTCTCTTCCTGAAGAATACAAGAAGGCTAAGTTGCCTACCTTTGATGGAGAAATCAAGAAGGGAGAAGAAGTTGAGGCTTGGATGTTGGGACTGAAGAAGCATTTTTGAGTACATAATTACTCGAACAATATGAAAGTGAATATTTACATCTTAAATATGAATGGAGGAGCCTCCATATGGTGAGAAGACCTCAAGGAAGTCAAAGGGTTGAAAGGGAGCAAGATGACTTGGAAGTAGTTTGAGAAGTATTTCAGGAAGGCTTACCTATTGAAGTACTTTGATGGGAATATCAAAGAATCCCATGAACATAAGTTGGGACAACTTACCATGGATACCTATGCCAATATATTCTTGGAACTGTTGAGGTATGTTCCTTAACTCAAGGATGAGAAAGAAATGATACATCGTTTCCTTTGTGGATTACCACGATGCTATCAAGACAAAATTGAATTTATTGAGCCAAAAATATTGGAGGATACCATTAGGAAGGCCAAGTGTTGTTATGATTAGTCTAGGCATAAACAAGAGCCTTCTAAGGATTGGAAAATGATGGATAAGAGTTGATTCCATAATAACGGATTCAACACTTCCATATAAGAATTTGAAGAAAGGAGCTTAGTTTGGTCAACCGAGCAGAAGTGTGCATCAACAAAATTTTCCATCTCAAAGTGGAAATAGGCCAATAGAGTAGGCAAGAGAAAGAGTAGAGGAACAAAAGAAAGAACCTCTACAATGTTGGGGTTGTGGAGAAGCACATTTGTTAATATACTATCCTCACAAAAAACATGATAGTAAAAGGGTTTATCAATTCCAAGATGCTACTACAATCAATGATGTGGCCATAAGTGTGCCCAAAATATATGCAGTTGTGGAAAATCAACAAGACAACCACCAAGCTTCTGTAGTGGAGTTGGAAGGAATTATTTCCAAAAAACCGATCTCTTTTTTAATTTAACTTAGATATAACCTTATTTATGTCTCACCACAATTTGTTGAAGCATGTTCCTTATAGAGAAAGAAACATGCAAAATAATGGTTGGTTCAATCGGCCACAAGAACAAAGAGGAAAGTGGAAAAAGTAATAGAAACGTGTTCATTTGAAATGAGTGGACTGCATACTCAAGCAACCTTGAATATCCTACCTCTAGGATCATACAGTGTGCTAATAGGTATGGACTGGTTAGCATCTCACAAGGAAAAATTTAATTGTTATGAGAAGACCTTAGAATGTGAATATGAAGAAGGAAATGTAAGCGTTTTGCAAGGCATTCTGAAGCCAGTTTCAGTTAGAAAAATATCAACACTACAACTTGAGAAATTTAGTAGAAAAGTATGCCCCCTATATGCAATACAAGTTCTTAACTTAGTAGAGAGAAAGGAGTGGAAGGATGAATATCACCCAATGTTGTGGGAGTATAAGCATGTGTTTCCAGAAGAGGTTCCTAGACTACCTCCTAAGAGAGATCTCAAATTTTCAATAGATATTGTACTTGGAGCAGTACCAACATCAAAAGTATCCTTCAGGATGAGCACACTAGAATTGGTGGAGCTAAAGGTATAAGTTAAAGAGATTTTGGATAAAGGGTACATCAAGTCGAGCATGTTTCCATAGGGAGAACCTACCTTTTTTGTGAAGAAGAAGGATGGTGCATTGCATTTGTGCATTGACTACAAACAATTGAACAACATGACCATTAAGAATAAGTATCCATTGCCCATGACCGATGACTTTTTTGATCAGCTCATGGGAGCTACAATTTGATCTAAGATTGATATGATATTGGAATATCATCAAGTTAGGATCAAGGATGAAGACATCCACAAGAAAACCTTTAGAACATGGTCTGAAAACTTTGAGTTTGTTGTGGTGCCATTTGTGTTTACCAATGCACCAAACTACATTCATGTGCTTGATGAATAATGTTCTCAACAAGTATTTGGATAAGTTTGTCTTGGTGTTTGTTGATGATATTTTGGTGTATTCAAAGACTAAGGAAGAGGTTAAAAAACATATTAGAATGGTGTTACAATTATTGAGGGATCACCAACTATATGCTAAGTTCAACAAGTGTGACTTCTTTCAAAAAGAAATCCAATATTTAGGCCACACAATCTCAATAGAAGGAGTGGTGATAGACCCTGAAAAGATCAAGGAAATCATGGATTGGCTTGCCCCTCAGAATGTGACAGAGGTTAGGTATTTCATGGGATGAATTGGATATTATCGAAGGTTCATTAAGGGATTTTCCAAGATTGGTCATCCCATTACTTCATTACATAGGAATGGGAAGAAATTCCTATGCTCATTAGAGTGTGAAGCTAGCTTTCGAAAACTGAAGCATCTTTTGACCAATGCCCCTATTTTGAAAATTGCAGAACTTGAAAATGATTTCTTGGTTTGTAATGATGCTTGCAAAGAAGGATTAGGTGGAGTTCTTATGTAGGAAGGACAAGTGATCAATTATGAATCAAGAAAGTTAAATGGGCATGAACAAAAGTATGTCACCCATGACCTAGAACTCACAACAATTGTACATGCATTGAAAATGTGGTGGAACTACTTTCTCAGAAGAAGGTTTGTATTAATGACTGACCATTGTGGTTTAAAGTATTTTATTAACCAACCAAGGTTGAACGCTAGACATGCCAAGTGTTGGTTGTGGAGCCTGATTATCTTCCTGATTCAGAGGTATTTATTTTGATCCGTGTTTATACTAGATGAGGACTTTACACCCAGAAGAATGTACACTCCTCCATGTGGGGGAGTGTAGAGGGGGGTTACCCCCTCTGCAGGGTTCGGGGGAAAGTGGGTCCACGAAGGAAAAATTGCCTTGTATATTGTAATTTCATAGTAAATCTTGACATTTCATTATAAGGTCGCATATATGACAGTAGAAGTTATGTTAGGGTTTTTCTTCCTTAGAAGGAAACCCTCTTTTATAAGGGAAATGTATTTTGGCTATGCATCATGGTGAATATTGTATTCTGAGTGAGGAGACTATAAGAGAAAGAAGAGGAAGTTACAATGGGTGTGCTGCAGGTTGTATCCCTTCATTTGTTGGATAATAATAAAGGAAGGACCTGAAAATTTCTTTGGTGGACGTAGCCCACACTGGGTGAATGACGTATATCCGTGTCTTTATTATATTGTGTATCTTCTGTGTTTTATTTCCGTATTTGTTTTATTTTATTGCTCCACGATCCTTATTTTCTAACAACTGGTATCAAAGTGAAAGGTAACTCACAGGAAAAGAGGGTTTGTGGTTCGAGTGGGAGCAATGGAGAAAGATGGAAAATTTAGTGTCGAGATATTTAACAACCAAAAATACCAGTTATGGAAGATGAAGATGGAATATTATTTATATTAGAAGGATCTATTCCTACCATTGGGTGGAATAAAAAAGAAGCCGACAACCATGAAGGAATAATAATGAGAGGTTCTTGACATAAAGTCACTAGGAACGATACAACTGAGCTTCATAGCGTCAATGAATTTCAATATTTCGAAAGAAAATACAACAAAGGAGTTGATGGACGCATTGGCTAAACTGTATGAAAAACCCTTGGCATTGAATAAAGTATTTCTAATGAAGAGATTATTTAATATGAATATGTCAGAAGGTGGGTTTGTTTCAGATCATTTACATGAATTTAATATGGTTACTAATCAACTAAGTTCTATAAAAGTGGACTTTGATGATGAGGTCAGGGCTCTTCTAATATTGTGGTCATTGCTGGAAACATGGAATGGCTTGGTCATGGTTGTAAGTAACTGTGTCTCTGGTTCAAACACTTTTAAATTTGATGATTTTGTTGGTGTTATCCTTAGTGAGGAAATGCGATAGAAAAGAACAGGCGAGACATAAGGTAATGCTTTAAACATGGAGAAAAAGGGGAGACAAAAGGATAGAGAAAAGGGCTCAGGGAACAAAAAGAATTCTAGGAAGGGAAGATCCAAATCCAGATTTGGAAAGATAGAGTGTTGGAATTGTGGAAAGAGAGGACATCTGAAGAAAGACTGTAGAGCTTCAAAGAAACAAAGAGATGGACAACATGAGAAAAATCAGGAAGAAAATGTAACAGGTGATGTGTTACAAGATGATTTGATTCTTTATGTAGATTATATTTCCGAGTCTTGGGTAGTAGATTCATGGGATTCATTTCATGCCACACCCCATAGGAAACATTTTCTTGATTATATTCAAGGTGATTTTGGATAGGTTCAATTGGGTGATGATACACCATGCAAACTTGTTGGAATGGGAAAGGTAAAAATAAAACAAAGCAATGGAAACCAATGGTTGTTGAAAAAGGTAAGACATGTTCCAGATCTAAGGAAAAATCTAATTTCAACAGGGCAGTTGGCAAGCGAAGGTTGTATATCCATATTTACAGATAAGGTGTGGAAGGCCACCAAAGGATCATTGGTGATAACAAAAGGAGAGAAGGTAGGTACATTGTATTTATGTAATGATAATAATGAATATTCTATCTCTTTAGATTCTATAGGAGTGGATACAACACTATGACATCATAGGCTTGGAAACATGAGTGAGAAGGGGATGCAAATACGTCACAAAAGAAATTTGTTTCCAGATATTAAACAAATTGATTTGGATTTCTGTGAGAATTGTGTTTATGGAAAACAAAAGAGAGTCAGATTTCTCAGAGTCGGAAAAGATAAGAAGAGTGAAAGGTTAGAGTTTGTGCATATATATGTATGGGGACTAACTCAGGTATCATCTCTTGGTGGCTCTCATTATTATGCTACTTTTATTGATGATGCAACTAAAAAAACTTGGGTTTATTTCATTCGACAAAAATCTGATGTTTTTGATACTTTTAATAAATGGAAAGCTTTGGTTGAGAATGAGATAGGAAAAAGGTTGAAGTGTCTCAGATCAGACAATGGAGGTGAATATTGCAGCAAGGATTTTGATGATTATTGTTCATACCATGGGTTTCATAGAGAGAATAAATTTCCAAGAGCACCACAACAAAATGGTGTGTTAGAAAGGTTGAATAGGACAATCATGAAGCGTGCAAGGAGTATGATATTGCATGCTAGTTTTCCCTTACAGTTCTGGGAATATGCTATAGATATTGTTGTTTACTTAATAAACAAAGGACCTTCAATCTCTTTGGATGGTAGAATTCCAAAGGGGGCATGGACATGTAAAAAGGTAAACTATTCTTTTTTGAAGACTTTCGGTTGTGAATCATTAGTCCATATTGATAAAGAAAATAAAAAAATCTTGAGGAAAAATCTAAGAAGTGTACCTTTATTGGATACAATGTTAATGATTTTGGTTATCACTTATGGGATTATGAAAATAAAAAAATCGTCATGAGTAGAGATTTCATATTCAATGAGAAGGTCAGGTACAAAGATCAATTGCAGGGAAAGAAACATGAAAAAGAAAAACCAGAATACACAGTGCTTGATGAGATCACTAAAAACGAAATTCCAAAGGTATTAGAAAATCATAATGTACAACAACAAGATCAACAGGTACCTCAAAATCCTACAAGTGTTGTTAGAATATCTACCAGGTTAAGTATACCCCTTGAATGATACTCTCTTTCATTGTATTATTTATTGTTGAATGATTATGGTGAACCACTATGTTATGAAGAGGAAATGCAGGTAGACACAAAAAATAAGTGGGAGCAAGACATGAAAGAGGAGATGGATTCCTTGGTAAATAACCAAACTTGAGACTTGGTTCAGTTGCCTGCAGAAAAAAAGAGCATTGTAGCAAAAATTGGTTTACAAGTTGAAGGAAGAAGATGGAGGAAAAAAGCGGTACAAGGCTAGACTTGTTGTAAATGGGTTTGCACAAAAGAAATGTATATATATTGATGAAATATTTTCTCCTGTTGTTAAAATGACTTCAAATAGGACTATTTTAATTCTTGTGGCAGTAGAATATTTTCATCTTAGACAATTATATGTAAAAACAACTTTTCTCCATGGGGATTTAGAGGAAGAGATTTATATGAAAGAACCACGGGGGTATGAGGTTAAAGGGAAGGAGAATTTGGTATGCATGTTGAAGAAGAGATTGTATGGCCTAAATAAAGCTCCAAGGCAGTGGTATTTGAATTTCGACAGGTTTATGACAAAACAAGGTTATAGTAGATGTCATTCTGATCACTGTGTTTATTTTAAAAAGCTAGAAAATGGAAGCTATATTATCTTGCTATTGTATGTAGATGACATGCTTATTGCAGGGTCTAATATGCAAGATATAAATTTACTCAAGAAGAAATTAGCTAATTCATTTGCGGTGAAGGATTTGGGTTCCGCAAAGAAAATCCTTGGTATGAGAATAACAAGAGACGTGAAAAATTGTAAATTGACATTGTCTAAGGGTGAATACATAGATAAGGTGTTGGAGAGGTTTATAATGCAGGATGCAAAACTAGTTAGTACACCTTTGGCCAACCATTTAAAATTAACTGAGGAAATGTGTCCTAAGACACATGAGGAGATAGAATACATGTCCAGTGTCCCTTATTCATCAATAGTTGGCAGCTTGATGTATGTGATTGTTTGCACAAGACCAGATATTGCACATGCAGTGGGAGTTGTGAGCAGGTATATGAACAATCCAGGTAAAGAACATTGGGAGGAAGTAAAGTGGATTCTTAGGTATTTGAGAGGTACTACTATTCATGCATTATGTTTTGGAGGTTCAGACATTGTTCTACATGGATATGTTGATTCAGATATGGCAGGTGATAAAGATAGTAGGAGGAGCACCACATGGTATGTTTTTACTATAGGTTGAACAAAAATAAGTTGGATTTCGAAACTGCAAAAGGTTGTTGCATTTTCAATAATAGAGGCAAAGTATGTTTCTACTATAGAGGTTAGTAAAGAAATGATTTGGTTATAGAGGTTTATGGAGGAATTGGGAAAGAAGCAGGAGAATAACAGGTTGTACTATGACAGTGAGAGTGCCATTCATATTGCAAATATCTCAGCCTTCCATTTGAATTCTAATCATATAAAATTGAGGTACCATTTCATACGATCCGTCTTTGAAGATGGGAATTTGAAGTTGGAAAAGATACACACTAGCCAAAATCCTGCAGACATGTTAACTAAGGGAATAATGAGGGAGAAACTAAGTTCTTGCTCAATTTTAGTTGGTCTTCAAGAATGAATATGAAGATGAGAAATTTTCCAGGACTAAGAATGATCATAGTCCACTATATACAACAACGGTGGAGTTGTTGATATCAGTCTCCAAGTAGGAGATTGTTGGTTGTGGAGCCTGATTATCTTCCTGATTCAGAGGTCTTTGTTTTCAGCCGTGTTTATACCCTATGAATACTTTACACCCCGAAAGAATGTACATTCCTCCACGTGGGGGAGTGAAAAGGGGGGTTACCCCCTCTGCGGGGTCCATCCCCCCCGTTGGGGGGTCCAGGGGTTTGGGGGCGAAGCCCCCGAAGGAAACATTTCCTTGTAAAGGAATAGCAAGTGGATGACACTGATTATTGATTTTGATTTTGAGATCAAACACATAAAAGGAAAGTAAAACATAGTGGAAAATTCACTTAGTCAGAGTGTGTAGACCATACAGTTAGTGACAACAAGTGTAGGGGAGTATGGCATCCAACGAAGGATTAGAATTATCTTGCAAGAAGATGGGTTTTTCAATAAGGAAAGAGAGGGATTGTAGTAGGAATCCAGAGAGAAAAAGTATTAAGAGTATCATCTTGCAGCTGATGGACTAATTTTTTATAAAAATAGGTTGTATTTTCCAAATTTAGTAGGGATAAAGTATTTGATCATGGATGAATTCCATAGGATACCTTATGTGGGTCACCTTGGTTATTAGAAAATGGTAACAATAATAATGCAATTTGTTTACTAGCCAAAAATGAAGCAAGACATTACTAAAAACATTGCCAAGTATTTTGAGTGTCAACAAGTCAAAGTTGAAAAAAAACACCTTGCAGGACTACTTTGACATTTAGAAATCCCATAATATAAGTGTGTAATACCCCTAGGTCAAACCCCAATTGAAATGTAATTGTAGATATGTACATAGGATGGTGAGCGAGGAACTTATTTTGGCCAATGATCCTATTTTGTATTATGTATTTTCACTTTGAATTAAAAAGACAAACACAACTGCATGTGAACCATCCTGACAAGAAGAGTTTGGGGTGGCTAAAATCCATTATATGGGAAAGGGGGGCCAAACCACAGGGCTTAAAACAAGGAAATACTAATAAAATATTTCCATCAAAGGAAAAAAGGTAAGGACATGATTTTGTCCCAAGTATTTGGAAAGGGGAAATGAATCACCAAGTGGTTCAAAGGAAACTCAAGGAAGTGACAAGTGGCACTTCAAGATCATGCAAACAAAATAACAAACCTAAGTGCATTTTGTTTATTTTCCATCCATCTGTTATAGGGGATTGTTATGCTCTCCATGATTCGTACCATACCATTGTTGTTGTAAGTGTTGCTACTAGATTTCAATTTTGGATGAAGAACACTTAAGGAGGATTTTGTTGGGATTTAAGTTGAAGAGGAGGGTTGTCATTCCCATGTGCATTCTCTCTAGGTGAGAGAATTATAGGGAATTTTATTCCTAGAGTTGCCAAGTTGTATTTACAGAACTCTGAATCTTCCTGTCTGACTTGTTGCTAAAGCTTGGAAGGAAAGTGGGGCATCCATAGGGGCACACTTCCTGGGTGGGACAAACATGTGGGGAAATTAGAGATTGTAGAATGGATGTTGAACTTGGCACTTGAATTGAAATATTACTGCTGCTGAGAAACCTTCTGGGATAGGTTTTCCTTGCCCAAGTGGAGTTTAAGCCACAACTCAGTGTTGACTTGCTATCAATTTATGGGAAGTAGATTCTAAAGTTGGGAGGAAATTCATAATTCTGCATGCAGTTGGTGGCTCATTTATACTAGATAAGTGTCCACTATGTGCTTTTTTAATTTATCGTTGAATGAGAATGTATGAAATCATGTGCTTGGTATTACTATGCAATTATTATGAATTCTTGTAATGAATAATTTTCATTATTAACTTTCTTCCATAAACTATCTATTAGAATTGTTTAGGAGATGTAATCAAGTAATTCTGCCATGGGCTTTTACAACTGTAATGATCTTGAGAATTTTTGCAATTAGACTTATCTAACATTGTAGTGTTGTAGTTGTAATGACAAGAAAATGTAAATTACACTCTGTATACATTTGAATTGTTATATATGAACACACACACACACACACACACAAATATCAAGTGGGGTAATTACCCATCTTTGTTCATAATCAGAGTTAACTATTAGCAAATAGAAATTGAGTGGAATTTAGTAGTTGGGATAGAATCTCCCTTGTTCAAGCTTGGACAGTAAAATGGACGTATTTTTCTCCTATAAGATGATGGAGAAAAGTATTATACAGATTGGATGAATTCCACCAGCTAATGATGGCCTAAATAATCTTTAAAAAATCGTAGAGTGAAACTAGATTCATTGAAGTCTAGTTTCAAACTAAATAAACTTATAAAAAAACCATGTTTTCCTTAGTAGAAATCATGATCGTGGATCTCGGCACAACGAGTTAATCCTCACCATTGATTAGATTCCATTTCATTGCAGAGCATGCCTTTTCTTAGGTTCCTTGCCAACCATTGGATTCCTCGGAGGCAGATTGAAATATCCTAATGGTTAATCATGGTCCTTAAGTGTGAGGATTTGCAGAGGATTTAGGTTACTGTCAACCATTGGATCCATTGGAAAGTAGTTTGGGGCAGGAATCTCTATCGTTAGTTTATTTTTTAAAGGAGATTTAGAGTATAACATTCGGAGTAGGCCATAGTGTTAGCACTAGAAGTCACCTCTAGATTGCGACAAAGGTAATCCCAGTACCTATCAAGTTTAATGTCACAATGAATAAATTTAAAGGGGGGGGTCTAATGGATGCAAACTCAGGATGATATCGCTTTAACTCAAAAAATTGGGCTGGTATGCATAAGTAGATGAGGTCTTGATCTAACTTTGGTCAGTAAGTTGTAGTAAGGGTGAGTATGGGGAATAACTTGAGGAGAATGAAGAGGTCTGTTGTGGACATCCGGTCTTCCAGTAGCCTAAGGAGGAAAAACCCAGAAGACAAGATCCTCTTGGTTCAGATTTTTAGGGAACTGAATGAAATTATCACTGAACGGAAATCAACCATACATCGCAATTCAATAACAACAACTTGAATGGATCATCCATGCCCAAGTCATTCAGTGTTGGAGGAAAAAGACAACACAAGAGACTGATTAAAACTGGTCACGATGTCCCTGTGATCAAACCTACATCACAAAAACATAACTACCCTCAACTGGTTCATCCATGCCCGAGTGTTCTAACACAACTGTTATAGAGAGGCAGAAGGAAACTGACTTATATTAAACAATAAGTCTCAAATACATATACATAACCAAAAGAAATAGAGCTTCATTAAAACTTTACCATGTGGGAGTGTAGCTCAACCATTGACCATCAAAAAATATCAAAATAAACTATTTATACTCACGACAACTCGCTCCCACCAGGGGCACACTCTGTTCATTGCATTCAAGGTTTTGCGTCTGCATCTTCTTCTGTCAGTCTGCACATGCAATCTTTCTGTCAGACGCGAACTCATATCAGTATGGGCTTTGCAGGAAAATTTCCCCATAGGATTACCACGGGTTGATTGCTCAGTCCCCTCAGCAAGACCTTCCATTTATGGAATGAAATGAGGTTTCAACCACCTCCCCCACTTTCATTGGGATCAGGATGAGGCCTGACACCCATGAATGTTCTAGGAGATGTTCACAGCTCCTTCAAGTTAATCCCAGTGCCTTGAGACCATGTATATCTTCCTCTGTGAAAAATATGGATGCCCTCGACTTCTAGAGTGGCTCTTCTCCATCGCTTCATGTGACCTCGGGCCATGACCTCACGCTTATCCCATATGAAATTTTGAGATTTTTCATTTCAGGAATCTTCACTCCACTTGATTCCAAAAATCCTGATGCTCGAATCTACGAAATAGACCATCTAGATTGACGGTCGGATTTACTCTGAATTTGACGACCATGATGCTTTCTCGAAAACCTCAGCTGCCCATTGCTTAATAGGCGCTTACCCTTCCTTATGGACCTATTTCCTATATAACCATGGGCTTTGATCATGGTCCTAACTCCTGGGCGCTTCATGACTTCTGGTTTCATGAATCTATACTGTGCTCCATGCTAAAACCTTTGAGTCGTGAAATCATGATTTCTTAGATCATGTGCCACACGTCCCTTTGAATGAGACGACCCAGATGAATATCAACATTTCGGGACTTTGGAAAATCGGTGCATTCCTCACTTCATCTTTCTCGAAATGATTTTCTCCACGGTTTGGATCTAGTGCCACTCGTCCTGCTGGATCATATGAAACCTACTGATTTCAGATTTCAGGGGTTTGGATCTTTTACAAATAACTTCAACAACTTTTTGAACTCCTCATCTCCATGACCATTATTTACTTTCGATCTCTAAACTTTGAAATGCAAATTCCTTCGCCAAACTGAACTTGCTCGCTCGCTTGATTTGAGTCCATATCAGACCGCTCTAAGTGTTGTGTTTGTGCTCACTGCTATGGCCTGTATAAATAATTACTTGGAAGACTGGCCAAGGGCTTGGGAAAGATAAGAATCAATGATAGAAGTAGAGAGGGAAATGATTGACCCAGAGACAACAAAGCTTGGGGTCGAGACTTCTTAGAAAGGATTACATAAAACAAAAGGTTGCTCAAACAATTGAGGACAAACATAGATCAAATTGCAATCCTAAAGGGGAAAAAATTAAGTTTTGGTCGGGGAAAAGGAGAAAGGCAAGGAAAAAATACAGACTTAAGTAGAACCCACAAACCCACAAGAATCTAACAAGTATATGTGATAACATTTGGCTCCACAGGGGATGACATGCTCCCTACGAGCTGCCAAGAAAAGTAGTTCCAGTGCCTTAGTATTGGGTTATGGAGTCTAACTATTTAAAATGAAATAAACATAAAAACCAGAATGATATTTACAATGGTGGGACGCCGACTATGACTTCAAACAAAAAACGTTTTTAGAAAGTGCCCATTAACCGGACCACCAAAAACTTCATCACCCTCCAAATTATGCAACCTGTAAGTATTATTAGGGAATAACTTAGAGATTCTGAAGGGACTGATCCATACGACATCAAATTTACCATGCTTTCCTTTGTCATGCTTGGGTGCATCCCATTTTAGCACTAGGTCTCCCAGCTGGAAATCCTCCTTTCTTACTTTCCTATCAAAAGCCTGCTTGATCTTCTATTGATGTTCATGTGCTTTGTTCAATAGATTCTCTCTAGTCTACTACACTTATACCAGCTGTAGTATCCTTCTCACCATGTCATCAAGTTCTCCTTGGTAGTCCTAGAAGAATTTTTCCACTGGCAAGGCAAGTTGAGAAGGAAAGATGGCCTCAATTCCATACACAAGCGGAAAAGGAGAGACCCCAAGAGATCTTTTTGTTTTCACTCTATCATCCCACAGAGAAAATTTGAGCTTTGAATCCCATGCTTTCTTGTTTTCCTCCAACTGTCTTTTAATAATTTTTATAAGGTTCTTGTTAGAGTACTCTGCCAGTCCATTCCCTTGGGGATAGTATGGAGTTGAGTGAATTAGTGAAATTCCAAACTGTTCACAAAACTTAGTCAAGGGTTCATCTCTGAACGATGCAACGTTGTCAGTGACAATTATTTTCTGACATCTGAACCTTGCTATAATATCCTCCAGAAAACCAATGATTACTTTGTGAGAAGCACTCCTTTTGGGAATAACCTCTATCCATTTGGCGAAGTAATCTGTCATAGTCAAGATCCACCTGTGCTGACCACTTGAAGCAGGATGAATTTCCCCAATAAAATCTAAGCTCTAATGCTGAAAGGGTCCTAAAGCTACCACATGCTTCAATGGCAAAGACTTGAATTGTTTCTTCCTAGAGAATTTCTAGCATTTAACCCAAGCCCTAATTTTTGCACAGACATCGGCGAATAGAGTAGGCCAGAAATACCTGGCCCTAAGAATATTATAGGCCTTGGTCCTCCAGAAGTGATGTTCCCCACAGAGGCTATCATGGAAGTCAAACATAATTTTTCAATCTTCCTATGGGTCTAAACATCTCAGAAGCACTCCTAGAGGGTCTTTCCAATACAAGACCTGGTCAATAAGGCAATATCTAGTTGCTTTGAGCTTTAAATCTCTTTCCTTTCTTTTTCCCATTCCACCAAGAGGTCTCAATTCTTGCAGAAATAATAAAATCTCTTTGTACCAGGTGCATTCTGCCAATGGAGGGATGACTTGTGGGTTTTTATGAGACAACTTAGCTTGCTGATTTTCTGAGTGGGTGTTGATGAATTTAACCCCCAAAACTTCACAATTAGACTTAGCCATTAGCTTGGATAAACCTTGTCCTTTAACTAGTTTGGTGGGCTTTATTTCTAGATCAAATTTAAGGATTTTGGCAATCCACTTGCTCCTTCTTCCATCTATGTCAGGTTGAATGAGAATGTCCTTCACAGAAGCTGAAGGAACATATGCAATGACCTTTGAATACAAGACATAGATCTTGAAATATTTAAGGGATTTCACCAAATCATAGGCCTACTTCTCCATGATGTTATATTTGATCTCTTCATCTCTTAATGCCTTGCTGAAAAAGGAAATAGGCTGCTCCAACCCCTCGACATTATTCTGCAATAAAACGACCGCCACTATGTTAAAAGAGGAAAAGGAAAAAATCAGAAAATCCTTGGAATAATTAGGACTGATAAGCATTGGTGCCTCAATCCAGGCCTTTTTTATTTGATTGAAGGAATTTTTGGACTAATCAGTCCATTTTACTTCATTCCCCTTCCTGAGCATGGTTGTAATATGCTTCACCAATTCTGCAAAATTTGAAACAAACCTTCTCAGAAAATTGATCTTGCCCAGGAAAGATTGAACTTCCTTCCAAGATCGGTGAAGTGACAATGTTTGGATAGCTTCTACTCAGTTTGAATCAATCCTAACCCCCCTAGCTGATACTATGTGCCCCAACAATATTCCCTCTCACATGGAAAAAAAAGATTTCTTAGGATTTAAGGAGAGACCAAACCTTCTGCATTTTAGGAAAACCCTTCTCAAATGCTGGAAATGTTCTTTATCATATCTAGAGAAGAATGTAATGTCATCTAGATAGATGACTACAAATTTATCCCTTTCTCTAATGAAAGCGATGTCCATAGTTCGCTGAAAGGTTGCTCCTGCGTTCATCAATCCAAAGGGCATTTTGGCGTACATGAATGTACCCCAAGGAGTGGTGAAGGCCATATTGTCTTTATCTCCAGGCAGGACATATATATGATTGTAGCCTAAAAAGCCATCAATCATGGAAATCCTGGATGCACCTGTCACCCTCTGTAATATGTGTTCCATCTTCGACAAAGGGTAATTGTCCTTCTTAGAGCTCCTGTTCAAGTTCTTGAAATCGACACAAAGTCTGATTTCTCCATTCTTCTTCCTTATTGGGACCAGGTTGGCTACCTACTCAGAATATCTCAAAGGGACAATGATTTGGGCATCCAACAACTTCTTTACCTCCTTCTCCATAACAGGCAACAACATAGGATTTATTGGTCTTAATTTCTGCCTAAATGGTTTGGCCTCCCCTTTCAATGGGATCTTATGCTTGATGACACTTGTATCATATGTTCTGAGATCTTCATATGTCCAAGAAAACACTTCAATGAATTCTCTCAACATCTCAACATACTCGGTCCTTTGTTTCTTTGACAGACTTCTTTACAGCTTGACAAATTTGGGATCCTTCTCTGTGCCAATATTGTACTTATCTACATCAACATCTTCATTTGAAACTTTACCCTTTATGGCCACATAATTTGTGTCAAATATTCTTTCGAAAGGAACAAGTCCCTTTGGGATATGATTACTGGGAAACTGGACTATATGATGATTAGCAATTTTTCTCAGAAAAACATCATCGTGAGAATTTATTCTGGAATCAGGATCTTGATCAATGTGTAATGCATAAAACTCATCAACAGTCTCTAGCAATATTTTGATTTCCATATCATCCTCAAACACTTTCCAATGTTTGACATTGTCAGGTATATAGGGTCTATATTTCACTTCTACATCATACTTGAGTTTAGGTGGCAGAGGGACTCAGAAATTACTTGCTGATGCAACCAGAGAATCAACCATAGCATTTTTTTTCTTTTGGAACAAATGAAATGTTGAAAGCCAAGAAAAAACTATCAATTATATCCCAAACTTCATTTATGTAACTCCTAAGTCAAGGGTGCTTGGCTTGATAAATGTTTCCGATCTGATGGAAAATTAACTCAACATCCCCAAACATTGATATCTCTTTAATTCCCAGGTATTTTACATCCCTCAAACCGAAAACAAGAGCTTCATACTCTGCCACATTATTGGTAGTTTCAAATTATAACTTGTAGAATAGAGATATAATTTCTTGAATAGGTGAAACAAAGACCACTCCAACACTAGAGGCTCCATCAAAGAACATTTTCCAAACAAAAGTGACTGGATGAGATTCTCCGTAGAAAGTAAGGGACTGCTTTTTGATTTCAAGAGGAGGTTTAGGGGCATCTATGAACTGCAACAAGCTATATCCCAAATCAGTATCAAGTGAAAAAATAGGATGGTTGGTGGGGTCTGCTTCATTGCTAATAATGTAGGCCAGCTAAGCTTCTCTGTACAGTCTTCTATGCTCCCCTCCGAACACAAGAATGGTAGAACATGTGAGGTCCGTCTACAATGTTCCTCCAAGTCTTTTAATCCAAGATCTTTACAAGAACATGCCAAACTTGGGAGGAACATCAACCACCACGATATCCATGAACACACTTTTCAAGGGTAGTTGAAACAATGTCACAACCAGATCTTTGATGACCCCAAGGCACTGCACTCTCCTTGAATCAAAAGAATATAAATCATGATAAGCCTTGGTGATTTCTAATCCAAGTTCTTCCATGAAAGTTTTGGGCATGAGATTATGAGATGCCCCTAAGTCCATCAAACAATTATGTAGCACCTTGTCATGTATGTTCAGTGAGTTTTATAAGGGAGGGGATGAATCATCTCTATGTTATATCAAGGGACCTAGAATGGTTGTTGGATTTTCATCTTGAAGGTTTACTGAGTCTATGGAATAATATGAAGGATCGAGCTGCAATATTTTAGAGAGGGATCTTTTGAAATCTTCGTGCTTGACCAGCTCTGAAAGGGGTACATGGATTCTAATCTTTTGAATTTCATGCTCAAAGTTAAAATAGGAGGGGGGATTCAACACTTCTCTCACTTCTGGGACAAGACCTTTGGATAATGGTGAGGGATTCTATGTTTTCTTCTTCTTGTTGTTGTTCGTTGTGTCTTTAGTAGGCTTCTCTGCTCTGGAAGGCTGATCAGGGACGTCAGACTTCCCTTATTTCTTCTTAGACCCAAGGTTATATTTATTGGGATTACTATTGGTCTTGTCCCCTTTACTGAATTCATTACTTTGGATGTCCATGAGGGACTCTTCATATAAAAATTGAGTTAAATGGGGAAAAGAGGAGGTGTCTGCAAGACAATGGATTTTGGGATCTAACTCTTCTTCCTCACCATCTACATCAATGACAAGATTATTTTAGAGAGGGGTTTGGATTTTTTTATCATCCCTATATATGCTTCTAGGATCTCTCGGAAGTATCTAAGGGGTAGTATTTGGTCTTCTCAAGTTACCCCTATTATCAATACTTTGGGCACTCTTATAACTTTGCTTCCCTTCAAATTTCATCTTCTCCATTTTTTCAGAAAGAGACTTTACCATCTTGGTCAATTCATCTACTTGAGGATGGGACGCAGAGGAACCAGAGGTTGAGGCTTTAGATATCCCTCTTCTTCTGTCTCTATCAGCCTTATTTCTAAGTTTGTCAACTGCCAACACATTGGATTCTACTTCCAGGGATGCATCTTGCATATGAGCCAAGGAGGTAGCTCTTCTCTCTCTCAACAGGAGGCATAAATTGGGGTCAAAAGCACTAGCATAAGTAATTTTGGCGTAGGATTTTGTAGGCTTTATCTTAGCAGGGATCTTATTTTACATTTTTTTGAATCTTTTGGAGAAATCAGAGATAGATTTTCCCTCTTTTATTTTTAGATACACGAACTCTATGATATAATACATAAAGTCTTTTTTATCCCCCCATTGTCTTAGGAAAACATCATCTAAAGCCTCAATCCCAACAATGGATCCAAGGGTTAATCCTCTAAAATACTTCCTAGCCTCACCATCAAGGCTCTGAACAAAAAATATCATCCATACATCTTCATTTTCAATATTTAGATTGTCTGCATAACTGTAGAGGGAAGCAAGGTGTTCTTCACCAGTTATGTCTTCTTCCCCAATGAATTCGGGCATGTATTTTAGGCAGTCTCCAGAAGGGAGGCGTTCATTGGTTGATGTAGGACTAGAGGGGCATATCTTGTAGCCACTATGGCATCCATTCTGTTCCTAGGGGGACTATTTCCCACCATTGGGATGTGAGGTGGAGGAGAACTAGGAGGGGATGGAGTTTGAACATGGGAGACTAGGGGTGTGTTTCTGGGAGGAAAGGGAAAAAATAGAGGATTAGGGGAAAAGGCTAGAGGGATTGAGGGAAAAGAGGTTTCCCTCTTTGTAAAAGAAAAAACTATAATAGGAGGAGGAGTAGTGAAACTGGGAGAGGGGAAATCAATAAGAAAACTCCCAAAATTTAAACTTCTAGAAGGTCCAACAGATGGTGTAATAGGAAAAGGAGAAGCCGCTATTGGAGTTTATAAATGAGGATGGTGAAAATTACCAGAAATACTTGGTTCAACAGTTGAAGTACCTTCCTGAGGGGTCTTTTGTCTTTTGACAATTTTCTCTGGGTTAGCTTCAGGTGTCACTAAAGGCAGCTGTGGAGTAGACCTCATGTGTCTGCCTCTAGAAGCCACAACTAGAACAGTGGATTCGTAACAGTGGATTTTCCAAGTGCGCAATTGCAATCTTCAATGTACTGAGTTCTTATGCACCTTCAGAACCAATAAGATTTGTCGTTCAATCCCAGGGAAAATCTTCAATCCATCCCTGGAAGCAGCGCCCAAAATGTTAGCATTAGAAGTCACCTCTGGATTGCGGCAGAGGTAAGCCTAGTACCCATCGGGTTTTATGTCACAATGAATAAATTTAAAGGGGGGGGAGGTCTAATGGATGAAAACTCAGGATGATATCACTTTAACTCATAAAACTGGGTTGGTATGCATAAGTAGATGAGGTATTGATCTAACTTTGGTTAGTAAGTTGTAGTAAGGGTGAGTAGGGGGAATAACTTGAGGAGAATGAAGAGGTTTGATGTGGACATCCAGTCTTCCAGTAACCTAAGGAGGAAAAACCCAGAAGACAAGATCCTCTTGGCTCAGATTTTTAGGGAACTGAATGAAATTATCACTGAATTGAAATCAAACATACATCACAATTCAATAACAACAACTCCATTGAATCATCCATGCCTGAGTCATTCAATGTTGGAGGGAAAATACAACACAAGAGACTGATTAAAACTAGTCACGATGTCCCTGTGATCAAACCTACATCACAAAAACATAACTACCCTCGACTGGATCATCCATGCCTGAGTGTTCTAACGCAACTGTTATAGAGAGACAGAAGGAAACTGACTTACATTAAACAAGAAGTCTCAAATACAGATACATAACTAGAAGAACCATAGCTTCATTAAAAATTTACCATGTGGGAGCATATCTCAACCATCGACCATCACAAAATATCAAACTAAACTATTTATACTCAGGACAACTCGGTCCCACCAGGGGCATGCTTTGGTCATTGCATTCAAGGTTTTGCATCTGCATCTTCTTCTGTCAGTCTGCACATGCAATCCTTCTGTTAGACACGAACTCAAATCAGTATGGGATTTGCAGGAAAATTTTCCCACAGGAGTACCACGGGTTGACGACTCAGTACCATTGGCTAGACCTTCCATTTATGGAGTGAAATGAGGTTTCAAACACCTCCCCCACTTTCATTAACTACTTTCATTGGGATCAGGATGAATCCTGACACCCATGAATGTTCAAGGAGGCGTTCATGCCTCCTTCAAGTTAATCTCAATGCCTTGAGACCATGTAGATCTTCCTCTGTGAAAACTAAGGATGCCCTTGGATTTTGAAGTGGCTCTTCTCCATTGATTCATGCAAACTTGGGCCGTGGCCTCATGCTTATCCCATATGAAATTTTGGGATTTCATATTTCAAGAATCTTCACTCCACTTGATTCCAAATATCCCGATGCTCGAATCTGCGAAATAACCCATCCAGATTGACGGTCGGATTTACTCTGAATTTGACAGCCACGATGCTTCTTCAAAAACCTCAGCTTCCCACCACTCAATAGGCTCTTACCCTTCCCTATGGCCCCATTTTCTATATAACTACGGGTCATGATCGTGGGCCCAACTTCTGGGTGCTTTGCGACTTCACGTTTCGCGAATCTATATTGTGCTCCATGCTATAACCTTCGAGTCATGAAATCGTGAATTCTTAGATCAAGTGCCACACGACCCTTTGAATCAGATGAACCAGATGAATATCGACATTTCGGGACTTCGGGCCTTTGGCGTTTCAAAACTTCATAAAATCTGCGCATTCCTCACTTCAGCTTTCCCAACATGATTTTCTCCACGGTTCGGATCTCGTGCCACTCGTCCTGTTGGATCAGACGGCTGCTATTGATTTCAGATTTCGGGGGTTTGGCTCTTTTACAAATAACTTCAACAATGTTTCGAACTTCGGATCTCCACGACCATTATTCACCTTTGATCTCTGAACTTTGAAATGCAATTCCTTCGCCAAACTAAACTTGCTCACTCGCTTAATTTGATTTCATATCAGATCACTCTAAGTGTTGCGCTAGTTCTCAGTGTTGTGGCCTGTATAAATAATTACTTGGATGACTGGACAAGGGATTGGGAAAGAGAAGAATCAATGACAGAAGTAGAGAGGGCAATGATTGACCTAGAGACAACAAATCTTGGGGCCGAGACTTCTTAGAAAGGATTACACAAAACAAAAGGTCACTCAAATGATCGAGGACAAAAATAGATCAAATTGCAAGCCAAAAGGGGAAGAACTTAAGGTTTGGTCGATGAAAAGGAGAAAGGAAAGGAAAAACTACAGACTTAAGTAGAAACCACAAACCCACAAGACTTTGAAAATTATATGTGATAACACGTAGTATAGAGACCTGAAGGGAATACTCAGAGTGAAAATATTGATTGTTGATATTGGTCAAGCAGGGTCAATAAGATCCTGAACCCGAGAAATTTTCCCAACCTAAAATTGTTTGGCACGGGCCCATGGCCCAATGCCCAGTGGGAAGGGTTCCCACAAGGTGTTCAAATTCCCTTTATTGTGTATAGGCATGAACAGGAAGGTGACATCATGTGTGACATAGGCAGATAGGGTGAATGCAGATGTTATATGGAGAAGGATATTTCAACCATGAGTCATGTGCGGGGACGAGTCAGGCCCAAAACCCTGCATTGGTGTAATTAAATGATGACCATCGGATCTACCGACTGAGATCTCTCAGTTGTTGATATTGTGTTTAAGTTTAGGAGTTATTAATCCCTAGTTTAACTTAATCAACTATCTCATAATCACTAGGACATCAGATATCAGGAGTATACAAAGTTACACCATGCCCAGAAAATTCCCCATATCTGGTGTCTCGAGATACATGTCACGATGAAGGAAGGCCATGTGTCACCCCATAATGGTGCCTCATTTCACATAGTTTTTTCCATATTGGACAGGGATCAGTGGGATAAACGAGTGCCATGTGGCATGCCACACATCATACCTTGTGTCTCACCACATGTCATACCACATGGCAATAAGGGATTCATTGTTGAGTCAGATGTGGGTTTGATGGAGGATGGATACCCTTGGGGTAACTCCATTGGATCCTCACTGTCTGATCTAAGGAGTATAATGTCCACCGTTGGTCTAAATCAATGGGGGTCAATTGCCCCCCATACCACTGGGGAGTTTTTTTACCTAGATGTGTTGGGAAGTCCGGTGCTTGGTGTCTCGGTGGCCACGTGTCGCACCATGAATAAAGACATGTGGAATGATATGATAGGGAAAGGTTTCATGGGTTCCAACTCGACCACCACGTAGATTTCCACTTAATAGAGGCTAATGATGAGTGATAATAGGATGACAAGGGGTGCCGATGTGTTTCGAAGAGAAAAAGAGGCAGCCTGTATACAGTAGACCCTGTCGATGTTATTCCTTGGAAAAGTGGCTAAATATCAACTGTCGGGCCTAACAATGTCAGATCTTAGCCATCCATCAGAGAGGGTTGGATGGAGTTGAAAGTGAATATGAAGGAGGAGGTACTTCGATAAGGATTATTCCAAATATTAATCTGAATCGTTGATTAGAGGATGGAACCGATGCACGACAATGGTCGATTCCATTGAGGTCCATAGGTTATTTACTAATGTTAAGTGAGAGAAGTGTTATACTTCACACTTAATGGAGGTTTTGATGAAATTAGAGCCATTAATTGTTAGTTCCCATGGGTTGTCTGATCCACCAGATGTATGTTGTCCGACTCCACTTTCCTGAATACAAAGAATTTGGAGAGGTTGTTATCTTGTGCATGAATTTAAGACTTTGACGAAATCCTAGTCATAGAATTCTGGATCACCAGGACTATTAGATCTTTTAGGGTGGATTCTATCAAAGTTGCGGAGTGGTTCAAAATGGAAGAACTCCGATGGAAGGGGTTTTGATAACATTGAAAACATAGTATGGAGGTCTGATAGAACATGGGTCTGGGTTAGTATGTGATAGGTTCCACGCCCGTGACACATGAGCTGGCACATGTACCAGGGTGCCACATGGGACTAAGGTGGAAGTAAGGGTAAAAAGGGACAAAACATTTGGAGTGTTGTAACTTTTGAACCCGAACTCATATTTGAGCGTAGTTATAGTCATTAGATAGATGCCAATCTCATGGCATCTTCCAGACTCTTGGAGCGTCATAGGAGAAAGTTGTTCATAGTGGTTTATGACCCTGGAAGGGATGCGCTATGATGGTGAGGAACTTTGAGATCCAATGAGAACCTTCAATCGAAGGGTGGACACGATGTGATCTTAGTCATAGGATTGTCGTGGGTCCCACTCAACCACCTCATTAATAGTATAGGGGAAGGGTGATAACCATTGTGTATGTAGAAGAACCAAGGGGATCGTGACCATTGGTATTCGAGTTCAAGGGTCGTTGGATCCCATAACTAGTAAATATGACCAAATTTGCGACGTTTTTTCATTGCTATTGCCACACTTATCTATCGCAATTTCCACGAAAGCCAATAAAAAATTTTTGTCGCTTTAATTTCGTCGCTATATCCATGAAACAGGTTTTCATGGAAACAACGACGAAATTAGCTTGCCACGTGTCATTGTCATCAAGATAGGTTAATCTTATGCATTGTCACAATTACGATGAAACTTCATGGCAATTACGACGAACAAACATGGCAATGTAAAAACGTTTGTGGAATGTTGCGACAAAAATGCGTTGCAATAGCAACGAAAATTTTTGCCAAGACAAAAAATTACAACACAAATCTGTGGAAAATTGTGAAGAACTTTCATGGCTATTGCGACAGTTGTTCAAAATAAAAAATTGTCTTCCGACGAACTATCGTTGATATTGCGACACGTCCTTTAAGTTAATTTTTTTTTTTTTACACGAGATATGTAATATGGTATACCATATTACATAATATGGTATACCATATTACATCGTAATATGGTAATGCCATATTACATTTTAATATGGTATACCATATTACATTGTAATATTGTAATGCCATATTACATTGTAATATGGTAATGCCATATTGCAATGTAATATGGGATTGCCATTTTACATTGTAATATGGTAATGCCATATTACAATGTAATATGGGATTACCATATTTCATTGTAATATGGTAATGCATTTGTCCTGAGTGGGATAGAAGTTCTATTTAAAAACAACTTAGGATAACGATTTGTCCTGAGTGGGATGGTGACCTTGGCATTCATCAAGATAGGAAGTAATTCATTGATGACAAGTGTAGCAGGTGTGCAGGTCCACTAGTGTATGGATATTATCTGCTAAGTGGCAGACTTGAACTTCCTCTTCAAGAATAGATGGCTCATATAGCTTGAGATGATTGACATAAATGATATTATGGATGTCTAGCAAGGAAGGGAAAT
>ML804129.1:450956-462914 GCA_009831015.1 Picea engelmannii
GCATTTAAGTCTGTTAATGAAAGTAGGTAGATATGAATGTTAGATTAAACAGTTTTAGAGCATAGGAGGGAAAACGAATATAGACACCCTCACCCTTGTATCATTGTAACTTTTGATTATCATTCAAATTTTCATAAGTTGGAGAGCTATAGAGAAGAACCCATGTACATGAGTATTTGAGTTAATATATGAAGCCTTGACTTAGATTTCATGGTGTTATGGTGTTTACTATTTACATATGCTAAATGGTATGCTTACAACTATTTTATTCTCTCTGTTATGCCTTTGTTGTTATTCTGTGTTGAATGTATGATTTCATGTTGAATGTATGAAGTCTGAGAGAGAAAGAGAATGAGTTTCAATTGTTTCTCTTCCTGAGAGAGTTCCTGCAAGGAGTGTAGAGAATCGTCTGCAAGGTGTGCATTGACGAAGGTCTGATATTTATCTCAAAAATCTCACAAAGGATATCATTGTTCTCATTCCAGCAGAAGTGCAGGAGAAACACATAGTCGTGCAAGGTGTGCGCAGGCTAGTTGAAGCCTTAGAAATTATCAACTAAGGTGAAGGTGAAGGACTACTATTCCCGAGAGTGCACAGAGTCAAAGAGATCAAATACCCAGTAGTATTTGATATATTTCCACAAGGAGTGTGTGCAAGAGTCCTTTCGAGGCTTCAGTTGCAAAAGAAAGCTTAGGAGGGTTAGCACCTTTGAAGTATTCAAAGGGAGATGGGGCCGAAGTCGCCTCACGAAAGTTAAGTTCCAGTGTAAGAACACCGAGTTGTTTCACAGAGATTCAGAGGAAGAAATCGAACGATCAAAATTCTCTGTGGAGAACTCGTGAAGTCACAAGGACCGTAGGATCCAGAGGAGTTACAGGGTGGATAAGGGTTTGACGAACCCATTACGTCGGTTTCAAGATTCAACGTTGGTCGTTGATCGTGAACGTCGAGCCGTCAAGATCATTTCGGAAAATCAGGGTTTGTAAGTCCAGAGTGCAAGCTAAATCCCTTGGTCACTCGAACCTTCGAATTGCGAAATGGATTATCATGTGTAAAGACGAGGCGTAGAAATTTTGGTTCTTCGGAATTTCGAAGTTCGAAATTTCAGGGGTCCTGACAACAAGGAGTTGAGGCATAGTGGAGCGAAAATCCCGAAGTCGTGAGTTGTGACAAGATTTCGGCGTGGAATTTTGGGATTTCAGCACTTCGGGTGTCGGGAAGCAGAGGAGGTAGCATTTTGGGATCGAGAGTTTCGAACTCCTGCTACCCAAAAACCCGAAATAATGTGGGCCGTTGGATCGAATGAAGGCTTATAACCATTGATCCTATGGAAGGCACCATTTCAGAGTTCAGGGTTTGAAGTGATAGAGGAACGAGTGTTGAAGGGTTATTCAAGTTCCAAAAATCGAGAAGCTTGAGTGACAGGTGGCAAGAATCCACGTCAGAGATAGAGTACAATGGAGAAGACAGGTGATGTACTTGTCGCCAAGTAGAGTCAAAACTTCGTTGACTTTTTCGAGGTTTAGGAGGTTGGAGAGTTGGAAGACTTGTATCCATATTCACGAAGTCGCGAATTCTGAAACTCCGAATCGACGAAAAGTCCCTATCATAACTGTTGGAGAGCCAGCCTTCATTGAACATTTCAGGGTTCAGCATTTCGGTATTCCTGAAGATAGGAGTTGGGGGTCTTTGCACCAGAATTCCCAAAGTTGTGAAACGTGACACAATTGTAGAGGAGGACGCGACCAAGGATTTCAAAAATTTGACATTTCGGGTTTCGGAGGGTTGAAAAGTCAGAAACTCGACATTAGGATTCATGTAATATGAAACCCTGAAAGGAAAAGAAAAGCCCCGATCACATATTGTTGGTTAGGAGATTTGGGTTGATGCCTCGTGTTTGACCACGCGGGCATACCTATAAGGACCTGTGGAAAACAATGTTGTGTGTGTGTGGGATTTCCAGTGGAGGAATCGAAGAGTCAATTTGACTCAAGGGTAGATTTAGAATAATCATGTGTGGATCTTGGCTTGAGGGTCGAGGGTCTGCATCAGTTGTGGTATCATATCTTGACTCTGTTTGTATATTGCAGAAGGAGCAAGCAGGAGGAAAAGGAGTAGTCTGATATGCACCATTGTGGTATCAGAGCTCAGAACAAGTTCTTTTCTTTCTGTAGCAGAGAAAAGAGGAACATTTTTTAGCCATGCCACCGACGAGAAGAGACAGGACAATGCCTATGCCCAATCCAGCAAGAGAAAGAGAAATGCGCGAGTTACGTGCCAGGATTGATGCCATGGAGACAACACAAAGGTGCACAGTTGAAGTTGGGGATATCAACGAGGATGAAAGTGAAAATGAAGCTGGAAACGAAGGAGAAGAAGTTGCAGTCGAAGATGTTGCGGATGAACGCATATTCAGGGCTGTTGCAAGGATAGGTGATAGAGAAAAGATGGAGATTCCCATGTATGAGGGAAACCTGGATGTTGAAGAGCTTCTAGACTGGATTAGAGATCTGGATAAATACTTTGACTATGAGGATGTTGAGGAAGACAAGAAGGTTAAACATGTCGTCACTAGACTTAAAGGGCATGCAACACTATGGTGGGATGAACTACAGGCTGACAGACACCGCAAAGGCAAGCAAAAAATCAAGAGTTGGGATAGAATGGTTGCAAAAATGAGAGCCAAATTTATACCCAAGGATTATCAAATCACTTTGTTTCAGAGGATGCAAAATTTGAGACAGAAGTTGATGTCAGTGAAGGAGTACATTGAAAAATTCTACAAGATAAACATCAGAGCAGGTCATCGGGAAAGAGATGATGAAAAGGTTTCCAGGTACATGAATGGTCTGAGATATGACATTCAATATAAGATGAGCATGATGACCATTTGAAATGTGGAAGATGCTTATCAGATGGCCTGAAATGTGGAAGATGCTTATCAGATGGCTCTGAAAGCTGAAGAAAAGCTGAGCCAAAAGCAAGGTCAAAGAGGCCGAGGTAGAAGTCAAGACAAAGGAAAAACAATTTCCCAAGACAGAACTCAGAGACCTAAAGAAGAGGGGAAGAAACCTCAAACTCAACATGAGAGAGGAGGAAACTCATAGAGAGGGAAATATATTGATAGAAATACTTTTCCTAGAGCTAGAGGAAGAGGAAGAGGCAGAGGCGGTGAAGTAAAGTGATTTGTCTGTGGAAAGATCAGACATAAATCCTATGAGTGTCCAGATAGGAAGAAATATGGTGTTGAAAATCACATTGCCGAAGCTCAAGGATGGAATGTTGAGGCAGAAGACGCTGGGGGAAGAATATCCTTGATGATGAGGAAAGTTCTCTTGAAGCTGGAGAAGGAGGCAGAGAACCGAACCCAAAGAAACAGTATGTTTAGGACTGCTTGCAAAACCAAGGATGGGGTATGAAAATTCATAGTGGATAGTGGTAGCACAAACAATATTGTATCTACAGAGATGGTAGAAAAGATGGAGCTGGAAACTGTTGAACATCCAAGCCCATACATAGTTTCGTGGCTACAAAAAGGACATTAGGTAAATGTCACTAAACAATGTTTAGTTGAATTTAAAATAGGGGGATATAAGGATGAAATATTGTGTGATGTCATTCCCATGGATGTTTGTCATATATTGCTGGGTAGACCATGGAAATATGATAGAAACGTGGTTCATGATGGGAGAAAGAACACATACACCCTGGAGAAAAATGGTAGGACTCACATGTTACTGTCGATTAAAAACCAAGAGGTGAAAACAGAGATGAGCAACACTGTACTTCTCATGAGTGGGAAGGAACTTCTTAATGAGGTTAAGAAGAAGGAAGACACACAATTTATTGTGGTTAGGAAGACCAAAATTGTTTTGACCAGTACGAGGATAGATGATTTACCAGAAGAAATCCAAGAGTTGCTGGAAGAATTTGCTGATATAGTAGTGGATGAAATACCTTGTTTGTTGCCACCTATTAGGAGTATAAGCCATCATATCGATCTTATACCCTGAGCCAGTTTACCAAACAAAACTGCGTACAGGTTGACGCTGCAGGAAAATGAAGAAGTTAAGAGATAGGTCCAAGACTTAATGGACAAAGGATTGATTCGAGAAAGCTTGAGTCCATGCGTTGTTCCTACAGTGCTCAGCCCAAAGAAAGATGGAGGTTGGAGAATGTGTACAGAATCGAGGGCGATCAATAAGATTACCATCAGATACAGATTTCCATTACCAAGGATGGATGACTTGATGGATTGCTTGAGTGGAGCAAGAGTGTTTTCAAAGATTGATTTGAAAAGAGGATATCATCATATTAGAATGAGAGAAGGTGATGAATGGAAGACAACATTCAAGACGAATGAGGGGCTATATGAATGGCTTGTCATGCCATTTTGCTTAACAAATGCACCTAGTACTTTCATGAGATTGATGAATGAAGTCCTAAAGGATTTCATAGGGAAATTCGCCATTGTATATCTTGATGACATATTAGTTTTCAGCAAGACAGAAGCAGAGCACTTAAGGCATTTAGCTGCAGTGATGAGGAGATTACATCAAGAGAAATTGTTGATTAATATGAAGAAATCATCATTTATGAGGACATAACTCATTTATCTGGGTTTTTTATCTCTTTGAATGAGTTGAATATGGATCCCAAAAAGGCATATGCAATTAAGAATTGGCCATCGTCGAAGAGCGTGTTTGAAGTTCGAAGCTTCCATGGTTTGGCAAGTTTCTACAGGAAATTCATCTGAAATTTTAGTGGAATTAGTGCACCAATGATGGATACGGTGAAGAAAAGACATAAATCTTTTCACTGGACAGAAGAAGCAGAGAAGAGCTTCAACCTGCTGAAGAAGAAGATCACGGAGCAACCAATTCTAGTTTTTCCATATTTTAGCAAGACATTCCAGGTCAGGTGTGACGCGAGTGGATTTGCAATTGGAGTAGTCTTGAGCCAAGATGACAGGTTGATTGCATACTTCAGTGAAAAATTGAATGAAGCAAAGATCAAGTACTCAACATATGACAAAGAATTCTATGTAGTCATACAATCACTGAAGAAATGGAGACATTATTTGGTTCCCAAAGAGTTTTTTTTGTACAGTGATGATCATGCTTTACAATTTGTGACTCAACAGGAGAAGTTGAACCGAAAACATGTTAAATGGGTTGAATTCATGTAGAATTTTACTTTTGTAATTAAGCATATTTCTAGAACTGCTAACAAAGTTGTTGATGCTTTGAGCAGGAAATGTTTGCTTATGCAGGAATTCAGAGTCAAGACTTTGGGTTTTGATAACCTCAAAGAAATGTACAGAGATGACCCAGATTTTAAGGAGGCATATGAGGCATCTGAGAATCCAATTCTCAGGGACATAGGCCAATGGAATGAATACATGAGCCAAGATGGGTTATTATTCCAGGGTAATCAGCTATGTATTCCAAAATGCTCCATGAGGGAGAACCTGCTGAAAGAAAAACACAGTGGAGGATTGGTCGGACACTTCAGTCATGACAAGACATTCTAAAAGCTGAATGGCTCATATCTTTGGCCAGGGATGAGGACAGATGTTAATAAATTTGTGGACAGATGCAGAATTTGTCAGCACACAAAAGGAAAAAGGCAGAACACAGGGTTATATCAACCATTGCCCATACCAGAAAGGTCGTGGGACACAGTGAGAATGGATTTTATATTGGGACTGCCAATAACACAAAGAGGATGTGATTCAATATTTGTGCTAGTCGACAGATTTTCAAAGATGGCACATTTCATACCATGCCAGAAAACCAGTGACGCAAATCATATTGCAAACCTATTTTTCAAGGAAGTTGTCAGACTTCACGGCTTTCCAAGGAGTATCGTGTCTGATCGAGATACCAAGTTCATAGGGCATTTCTCGAGGACCTTATGGAAAAATTTGGGGACAAGTTTGTCTTTCAGCTCAGCATATCATCCTCAAACAAATGGGTAGACAGAGGTCATGAACATAAGGTTGGGAGACTTGTTGAGGATCTTAGTCCTGAACACCACAGTTAGTGGGATCACATTCTGCCACATACATAATTTTCTTACAATGATTCACTCAATAGAAGCACAGGGCAGAGTCCATTCTAGATTGTATATGGAATGCAGCCAAGAGGAGTTTCTGAATTGAAAGATTCTGAACAAGATGAATTCAGGAGTGCTAGTGCAGAGGACTTTGTAGAAGGAATGAAGGAGCTTCACAGCCAAATTAAGGAGCGATTGCAGAGTTCAAGTCAAGAATACAAGCAAAGAGCAGATCAACACGGGAGAGAACGTCAATTTGAAGTTGGTGATTTGATTCTTGCGCATTTGAGAAAATAGAGGTTCCCAAGGGGAACATATAATAAACTGAAGATGAAAAATATTGGACCGTGCAAGGTCATAAGGAAATTTGGGGCAAATTCATATGAGATTGAATTACCCGATGGGGTCGGAATCTCACCGATATTCAATGTTGCAAATTTGTACCCTTACAGAGGTGAGGAAGCAGGAGCAGAGAAGGAACACAAATAAATTAAATGGACAAAACAAATGCATGTATCTAAAAATCCACAGATGGACAACATAATTGACAAGAGGATTAGCAAAAAGACCATGAGAAAAGAGTATTTTGAATACTTGGTCAAATGGAAGGGACATCTAGTTGAATATGCCAGTTGGGAAGATGAAGCAGAAATTCAGAAGCATGGACAGACCGTGTAGGAGCTCATGAACAAGAGTTCATGAAAATTTTCAAGTGAGGGAGTATGATGCAGGAGCATCGTACAACGCCAAAAGCACATGCCTAGACAAAGGAGTAGTTGGACTCGCAGATGGAAAAAGAGCACGTTTTTATGAACAACATTTTGAATTTTGAAACTGAAGCGTTAATGTAATAAGCTAGGAGAAACGTACTTGCATTTATATCCTGGAGATATGAATAGACCTGGGGAAATTACTCCCATCTGTCTATTGTATTAAGGCATTTAAGTCTGTTAATGAAAGTAGGTAGATATGAATGTTAGATTAGACAGTTTTAGAGCATAGGAGGGAAAATGAATATAGACAACCTCACCCTTGTATCATTGTAACTTTTGATTATCATTCAAATTTTCTTAAGCTGGAGAGCTGTAGAGAAGAACCCATGTACAAGAGTATTTGAGTTAATATATGAAGCTTTGACTTAGATTTCATGGTGTTATGGTGTTTACTATTTACATATGCTAAATGGTATGCTTACAACTATTTTATTCTCTCTGTTATGACTTTGTTGTTATTTTGTGTTGAATGTATGAAGTCTGAGAGAGAAAGAGAATGTGTTTCAATTGTTTCTCTTCCTGAGAGAGTTCCTGCAAGGAGTGCAGCGAAACCTCCGCAAGGTGTGCGTTGATGAAGGTCTGAGTTTTATCTCAAAAAGCTTAGGAAGGATACCATTGTTCTCATTCTAGCAGAAGTGCAGGAGAAGCACAGAGTTGTGCAAGGTGTGCACAGGCTAGTTGAAGCCTTAGAAATTATCAACTAAGGTGAAGGTGAAGGACTATTGTTTCCGAGAGTGCACAGAGTCAAAGAGATCAAATACCCAAAAGTATTTGATAGATTGCTGCAAGGAGTGCGTGCATGAGTCCTTTCAAGGCTTGAGTTGCAAAAGAAAGCTCGGGAGGGTTAGCACCTTTGAAGTATTCAAAGGGAGACGGGGTCAAAGTCACCTCGCAGAAGTTAAGTTCCGATTTAAGAACATCGAGTTGTTTCACAGAGATTCAGAGGAAGAAATCGAATGGTTGAAATTCTCCGTGGAGAACTCGCGAAGTCGCGAGGACTATAGGATCTAGAGGAGTTGTAGGGTGGATAAGGGTTGGACGAACCCATTACATCGGTTTCAAGATTCAACGTTGGCCATTGATCATCAACGTCGAGATGTCAAGATCATTTCAGCAAATCGAGGTTTGTAAGTCCAAAGTGCAAGCCAAATCCCTTGGTCACTCAAACTTCTGAATCATGAAATGGATTATCGTGTGTAAAGATGAGGCATAGAAATTTCGGTGCTTCAAAATTTCAGAGTTTAGCATTTCAGGGGTCCTGATGACAAGGAGTCGAGGCATAGTGGAGCGAAAATCCCGAATTCACAAGTCGCGACAGGATTTCGGCGTGGAATTTTGGGATTTCGGCACTTCGAGTGTTGGGAAGCAGAGGAGGCAGCATTTTGGGATCGAGAGTTTCAAACTCCCGGTACCCGGAAACACGAAATAACGTGGGCCATTGGATCAAAAGAAGGCTTATAATTGTTGATCTCGTGGAAGGTACCATTTCGAAGTTCGGGGTTTTGAAGTGATAGAGGAACGACTGTCGAAGGGTTATTCAAGTTCCAAAAGCTGGGAAGCTTTAGTGATGGCTGGCAAGAATCTGCGTCAGAGATAGGGTACAACGAAGAAGACGGGTGGTGTACTCGTCGCCAGGTGGAGTCAAAACTCCGTTGATTGTTTTGGGGTTTCAGAGGTTGGAGAGCCAGAAGACTTGTATATGGATTCGTGAAGTCAAGAAGTCTGAATCTCTGAATCGACGAAAAGTCTCGATCATAACTGTTGGAGAGCCAGCCTTCGTTAAACGTTTCGGGGTTCGGCATTTTGGTATTCTCGAAGACAAGATTTGGGGGTCTTTGCACAAGAATTCCCAAAGTCGCGAAACGCTACACAATTGTAGAGGAGGACACGACCAAGGATTTCAGAAATTTGACATTTCGGGTTTTAGAGGGTTGAAGAGTCAAAAACTCGACATCAGGATTTGCGTGATTACGAAATCTGAAACCCCGAAAGGAAAAGAAAATCCCTGATCACATATTGTTGGTCAGGAGATTTGGGTTGATGCTTCATGTTTGACCACGCGAGCATACCTATAAGGACCTGTGGAAAACACTATTGTGTGTGTGTGGGATTTCTAGTGGAGGAATCGAAGAGTCAATTTGACTCAGGGTTAGATTTAGAATAATTATGTGCAGATCTTGGCCCAAGGGTCGAGGGTCTGCATCAATTGTGGTATCAGAGCTTGACTCTATTTGTATATTGCAGACGAAGGAAGAAGGAAGAAAAGGAGTAGTCCGATACGCACCATTGTGGTATCAAAGCTTAGAACAAGTTCTTTTCTTTCTGTAGCAGAGAAAAGAGGAACATTTTTCAGCCATGCGCTGAGGGGAAGAGACAGGCCAATGAAAATGCCTGATACAGCAAGAGAAAGAGAAATGCGCGAGTTACGTGTCAGGCTTGATGCCATGGAGACAACACAGAGGCGCGTAGTTGACATTGGGGATATCAGCAAGGATGAAAGTGAAAATGAAGCTGGAAACAAAGGAGAAGAAGTTGCAGACGAAGGTGCTATGGATGAACGCCTATTCAGGGCTATTGCAAGGATAGGTGCCAAAGCAAAGATGGAGATTCCCATGTATGAGGGAAACCTGGATGTTGAAGAGCTTACAGACTAGATTAGAGCTTTGGATAAATACTTCGACTGTGAGGATGTTGAGGAAGACAAGAAGTTTAAACATGTTGTCACTAGACTTAAAGTGCATGCAACACTATGGTGGGATGAACTGCAGGCTGACAAACATTGCAAAGGCAAGTAGAAAATCAAGAGATGGGATAGATGGTTGCAAAAATGAAAGACAAATTTATAACCAAGGATTATCAAATCACTATGTTTTGGAGGATGAAAAATTTGAGACAGAAATTGATGTCAATGAAGGAGTACACTGAAGAATTCTACAAGATAAACATCAGAGCAGGTCATCAGGAAAACGATGATGAAAAGGTTGCCAGGTACATGAATGGTCTAAGATATGACATTCAAGATGAGATGAGCATGATGACCATTCAAAATGTGGAAGATGCTTATCATATGGCTCTGAAAGCTGAAGAAAAGCTGAGTCGAAAGTAAGGTCAAAGAGGTCGAGGTAGAATTCAAGCCAGAGGCAAAATAATTTCCCAAGACAAAACTCAGAGACCTAAAGAAGAGGGGAAGAAACCTCAAACTCAACATGAGAGAGGAGGAAAATCATAGAGAGGATAGTATGTTGATAGAAATACTTTTCCTCGAGCTAGAGGAAGAGGAAGAGGCAGAGGCGGTGAAGTAAAGTGATTTGTCTATGGAAAGATCGGACATAAATCCTATGAGTGTCCAGATAGGGAGAAAGATGGTGGTGAAACTCGCATTGCCGAAGCTCAAGGAAGGAATGTTGAGGTAGAATATGTTGAGGGCAGAATATCCTTAATGATGAGGAAAGTTCTATTGAAGCCGGAGAAGGAGGCAGAGAACCCAGCCCAAAGAAACAGTTTGTTTAGGACTGCTTGCAAAACCAAGGACAGGGTATGCAAAGTCATAGTGGACAGTGATACCACAGAAAATATTGTATCTACAGAGATGGTAGAAAAGTTGGAGCTGGAGACTGTTGAACATCCAAGCCCATACAGAGTTTCGTGGCTACAAAAAGGACATCAGGTAAATGTCACTAAATAGTGTTTAGTTGAATTTAAAATAGGGGGATATAAGGATGAAATATTGTGTGATGTCATTCCTATGGATGTTTGTCATCTATTGTTGGGTAGACCATGGAAATATGATAGAAACATGGTTCATGATGGGAGAAAGAACACATACACCCTGAAGAAAAATGGTAGGACTCACATGTTGCTGCCAATTAAAAACCAAGAGGTGAAAACAGAGATGAGCAACACTGTACTTCTCATGAGTGGGAAGGAACTTCTTAAGGAGGTTAATAAGAAGGAAGACACACAATTTATTATGGTTAGGAAGCCCAAAATTGTTTTGACCAATACGAGGATAGATGATTTACCAGAAGAAATCCAGGAGTTGTTGGAAGAAATTGTTGATATAGTAGTGGACAAACTACCTTGTTTGTTGCCACCTATCAAGAGTATAAGCCAACATATCGATCTTATACCTGAATCTAGTTTACCAAACAAAACCACGTACAGATTGACGCTGCAGGAAAATGAAGAAGTTAAGAGACAGGTCCAGGACTTAATGGACAAAGGATTGATTCGAGAAAGCTTGAGTCCATGTGTTGTTCCAACAGTGCTCAACCCAAAGAAAGACGGAGGCTGGAGAATGTGTACAGACTCAAGGGCGATCAATAAGATTACCATCAGATACAGATTTCCATTACCAAGGATGGATGACTTGATGGATTTCTTGAGTGGAGCAAGATTTTTTTCAAAGATTGATTTGAAAAGTAGATATCATCATATTAGAATGAGAGAAGGTGATGAATGGAAGACAACATTCAAGATGAATCAGGGGTTGTATGAATGGATTGTCATGCCATTTGGCTTAACAAATGCACCCAACACTTTCATGAGATTGATGAATGAAGTCTTGAAGGATTTCATAGGGAAATTCGTCATTGTATATATTAATGATATATTAATTTTCAGCAAGACAGAAGCAGAGCACTTAAGGCATTTAGCTGCAGTGAAGAGGATATTACAGCAAGAGAAATTGTTAATTAATATGAAGAAATCATCATTTATGAGGACATAACTCATTTATTTTGGTTTTTTATCTCTGTGAATGATTTGAAGATGGATCCCGAAAAGGTAGATGCAATTAAGAATTGGCCATCGCCGAAGAGCGTGTTTGAAGTTCGAAGCTTCCATGGTTTGGCAAGTTTCTACAGGAAATTCATCCAAAATTTCAGTGGAATTAGTGCACCAATGATGGATATGGTGAAGAAAAGACATAAATATTTTCACTGGACAGAAGAAGCAGAGAAGAGCTTCAACCTACTGAAGAAGAAGATCACAGAGCAACCAATTCTGGTTTTGCCAAATTTTAGCAAGACATTCTAGGTCAGGTGTGATGTGAGTGGATTTGCAATTGGAGCAGTCTTGAGCCAAGACGACAGGCCGATCACATACTTCATTGAAAAACTGAATGAAG
>ML804129.1:473507-490293 GCA_009831015.1 Picea engelmannii
CAATGGATCTTTTGTATTATTTAATCAAAGTGTTCAAAAATGTGCTTTACAATGCTTAAAATTCCAAATAGACAGCTCCAATGGCTTCAGAACATCCAAAAACCCCTAGCTGCGCTTTTTCGGCACCTCATTTGGCCAAAAATTGAAGAAGATAGGCTTCCTGGAAGTTCCCCTTCAAACTTGTTGTCTCTGGATCACCAAAATGCACCCTTGTTGGCTCAACCTAGCCCCCACGCATTTTTATGCGTTAAAACCCAGCACCAAGCGCAACCACACAAACGGTGCGAACTGTAGGATGGTTATGGGCACACCTAGCCCCTAACCGCCAAGGCCGAGGTCATGTGGCCCATGTGACCATGCGCAAACGCAAAACGGGGCTCCATTCTAAAGGCGAATAGACAATGGACATTTGGTGGGTGTTATAACCATTTAAACCACATACAAAACCAAATCGCGCCCGCGCCAACCAGTGTGATAGAGGGTCATATGGATATGGTCGTGCGACTGGGGGTTGGGGCTAAGCCCCAGCCCGGACCCCCGCACCAACACACAACAACTCAAACTTAAATTTAAATTAAACCATATATATAATAAGGAATATGGTGGGGTGCGTTGGCATGGGGTCGAATCCGGTGGACTCCAAATAAATTTTATACAAGCAACCAATAACAGGGTGCCACGTGGCAGCCCATGACTGGGCCACATGACACCGTACAACCAACCAAATACTGCCACATGTCGCAATATCATTCATCCACATCTGCCAACTATCCACCACTCGGCCCTACCACGTGTCGTACGGATTGTCACGTCATCATCCGTACAGACTGTACAGACTGTACAGTCAGCATCCCTTTTTTGTGCATGTTTGTCGTTTTGAACAAAACGTGATATCTCTCGCTCTCGACGTCTGTTTGAACCCAAACAACTTGCGTTGGGTTCGTAACGATGAGGCCTACACTCCCGTTCGATTTGAAGCGATTCTGAGCACTTTGAATTTTGAGCAAAATTTGATCCCCTGGATCAGTGATCTTACTTGTCATATCATTTTTTGATTATATTCAATTTTAGTTATTTACAGATCCATTTTTATAGGATCTTGAAATTGTGATGTAAAGGCTATAAAGCCTGAGACCTTTGAGTTTTAGAAAGATAAACCATAAAATATTACTGAGTTAAAATAAACCATAAAATTTGATTTAAGGAGTGAAAATAAACCATATAATAGTTCAATACCACCAAATTACTAAATCACATAGAAATTTTTTAAGTACTGACCTTCAAAATCTCAGTTATGTAGAGTTTGATCAAATCAATGTTTCTCTTCTTGAAAGAGAATTGAAATCAAGATTTCATAAAAAAACCATAACACCATTGCATCAAAACACCCGAATGATTGATGCAATTGTAGAAAATTATTGTCGCAACTATAGAAAATTTGTCGTAACTGAGATATATATAGGATTGATTTCGTTGGTCTTCTGAAAAATTTGGTCAAATTGACCAAGCAATAAGTCAATGATTGTTTGATTCTCACACGTTCCATAGTTGGTCATTATAATGACTAAAGTTCGTCGCTATAGAGACTAACTAGTGGTTGGTCGCTCTAGCAACAAAAATTAGTCTCTATAATGACCAATGTGGAATGTTGGTCGCTAGAGCGACTAACAGTTGGACCTCGAAAAAAAAAAAGTAAATTTAGTCCAAAAAAAGAAAATCAAATACGACAAAATTTTAAACCGTTGTAATATTTCATCGTAATTTCTGCCCAATGTAGTAGTGGTTACCGCTACTCCCTGTCACTAGATCCACATTCTAGATCGACTCTGACTCTTTTCAGTCTAGATAAAGCAGGTTACAAACCCAAAATTTCCTTTTCAATGTTTCCATTCCGATGGATCGTTCCATGGGATCCAACAGCCCTTGGACTTAGAGACCAGCGGTCATGATCCCCTCGATACTTCTACATACATAACACTTATCACTCGTCCCCTTTATTATTCATGAGGTGGTTGGGTGGGACCCACGATGATTATGGCTAAGATCAAATTGCATCCACTCTTCAATTAATGGCTCTCGTTAGCTCTTGGACTTCCTCACCATCGGAGTGCATCCCTTCCACGGTCATAAAACACTCCGATCGATTTAGTTCGATGGATCTAATGATCCTCGTTGACTTCAACTGATGGTCAAGGTTTACTTGGAGGTTACAATAGCATGACGGTTAGGGTTCTAATTAGGTAAACTTCCTCGGATCGAACCATACTATATCCAATGGTTGAGATCTTATGGACACCTCCTGATATATCAATAGTACTCGGGCTCCCAAGTCATCTGACTCCTTTCTCAAACCATCCTTCCAGTTCTCCAATGACCCTCATTCTGATAGGCTCCTAACTGGATTCAATGGTCCAAGACTCACCACTTCCACTCTCTGATATATCAACAGTTCTTGATGACTCGGAGTTTCCCTCATCGGATTCCTATGGAAACTCCACACTTGGTCACTCTAATGGTATCACCATTCGACCAACATTTTAGATCTACTTGTTATGCCAAATCAACGACTGTGAATCTTTCCAACTCAAAACACAGGTTGTCTTCATATAAAAGTATGATTTTGGACTTAACCATTCCAGGGTTTCTTCTAATCCATAACTAAGGTTCTACCGGACCTACTTGGATTCTCACCTTCACTCTAAAAATGGCTAAAACATTCTCTCTTGAAATCTAGGTTGAATATTTTCATATCCTACAAACTTTCAATTTAAAGGTAGGAGGTTTTGTTGGCTCAAGGTTCTCTAACTACATGGAAACCTTCCCAGTTACCAGGGCACTCCTATCAATTTTGGATGAATATTTTATTCCTATCTTGCAATATTTCCACTCAAAGACTTGCAGTCCCACAAATTATACCCATTATTTTCATTACACATCCAGTGAAGGTTTATGTCCTCCAAGCTTTCTAGTTAAGGGACTTGTAGAACTCACAGGGATACACCCTACCCTTGCAGAGCTTACTTGGTTACATGATTCCATCATTTTGATAGTGCAAATGAACATACATAATCCATTTTAATTAGGAATTCAACCATTCCTCATATACCTTCACAATTATCATTTAAACCATAAAACACCATATGTGCATCACTAAACATACATCAAACATGTCAAGTTAGGCACTTATCTGTTCTTTGAAATATCAAACCAGCCAACTGACTGAGAGAGGAATCATTTCCTCCAAACCTTAGGATATGTTGCAGAGTGTCTTCCTACAGCATGTCACTCCCGTTCCAAGCCATGATACCATAAGGGGATTGTTTCAACTAGCTTCCCAAGTAGGCAAATGATCCAGGAAGGTTACTCTCCTTCACTCCACTAGCAATAACAGAAGTTTCCCTCTCACCATTGAGCTCAGGACCTCCACGGTTTATTAGGAACCTTCCCAAATGGATTTCCTCTGCACAAGGGATTCTCTTCTCTTCTATACAGACCCTTAGGACCTCCCCTTACTAGTTTTGGTTTCTTTCCAATAAGCACCAAGTCATAGTCTTGTATTGCTCCAGTCTATATCTGGATCTTCTATGTTTTAGGGTGGCCATTAATCTCTTGGGAAAGTTTTCTATTTTCTTAAAAATTAGCTTCCCAAAACTCTGTTGTTTATATTTAAGTGTGTGAGTCTCCTCCTCATTGCTTCATCCAACTATGATTATGCAATTTACTCTCTTTTTTGTGCTTATTTGTGAGAAATTGCCTTCATATTCTCAAGCTCTGTCATGTATGACTCCTCCATTCCTCAATGCATCTCTCCTCCCTTCTGTTATTTGTATTTTTTATGGTGGTTTTTCACCTTTGGTCTCTTCTTCCACATTCTCCTCGGGATTCATTTGATTGTTGTTAGATGCAACCTCCAATCAAGGATCTGAATTCAAAGGGGAAATTTAGGGTGTTCTTCTTTCAATTCCTGATTGACTCTTTGGCTCCCCCAAACATCAAATCTGTCAATAATTATAATTGCTTCAACCACCAATCCTACTACCCATAACTAGTCATGTGGCTCTATGCAAATCTAAGTAAGTTAGTAGGTGATGCATTCAATTTTTCAAGTGTAGGTTGAGATGTTGAGAAAGATTCATATTTTCTTCAATGAAGCTTCTCCATTCTACTTCACCAGTTTTTGGAGCAGGAAATTTTTGGATTTAGCGCAGAAAATGAGGATAAGAGCTAAGGAATGGACCAAGGAATCAACACACCAGGAAAGAAGGAATACTAGCACAAATTCAAAGAAAGAAAGAGTTGGATCGAAGACCAACCGCGTGTAAGACGGTTAGAAAGTGGACAAGTGGAGTGCACTGAGAATTAGGGTTTTTGAGTCAATGTAATGGTTTTAACCCATTTTGTAATATAAATATGATGTATGAGGTAGATAGGAGGGATGGTATCTTAAATCTCGTGTGCGAAGAGCTTATTTTGGAGAACCTTTTTGAGTCTTGAATCTTTGATATGTTCAGTTTTGGTTGTATAGTTGAGGAGCTAATGGAGACTTATGGAGTATAACTTAGGGTCAGGTCGCAAGTTGTGGAGCTTGGTGTGATTTTGGTCATGCTCACCATTCATAAATCTATGATGTAATTAGCGCAGCACTATTTTGATGAAAAATGAATAAAGCAGAATATATTTGTGGACATAGCCCAGGGGATGAACCACGATAAGATCATGTGTTACAATGTGTATGAATTATTTTTGTTTTTTCTGCAATTATGAATGAATGATGAATGGTTCAATGAATGCATCTGTTAGATTTTATTTACAGCGCACAATACTAATCATGAAAAGTGAATGTTATTGAATGGATAAAATAATAGATCTGATGAATGTTATGGTAGAATGCATGTTAAAATAGAAGTAGAAGTAAAAAGAACATCCCCAGTCCCTTCCATGATTGCATACATATGTGCCCTGCAGTCACCCATAAAACATCTCAAGTGAGACTGTGTTATGCACTCTATGCGTGGTGTATCCTTTTAGTTTACCAGAAAGGTTGATTGTGAATATCGTTTTGTTGGAGAACTAAGGTAGAACCGGGGTCAGTTCATACATCCAACAAATGGTTCTAATGTCGGTTGGAACTCAAAAGAACAACCTGGAATGGGTTTGATGAAGAAAATGTAGTGGTAAAAAGGGATGTTCAGGCCATGGAATCCTACGAAGCAAGAAAATGAAATATGGTTGGAGACAAAGCAACTAGAATTCGCGCAGAAAGATAACAAAAGTTCTAGATATACACCGCACCAGTACCTGCATAGGTATGTGTTTATTGATTTGCATGAAGCATATTTTTGTTACTTTCCCAATTTATTACAGGAGTGGTTATTGAGGTTGAAGGATACCCATCTGACTATTCAAATTAGGCCAGCAGAGTGGACTGTTGAGAATATTGCACGATTGGAAAAAGTTAATAATAAATTCACGTGCGTAGTGTATTTTTGGTTAGATAGTATTATTGTGGGATTTATTACTGAATTTGTAGTCGACACGGCAAATTCATATATTGTTGTAGAGAAGGATTTCTTGAAGGGACCCATAGGAAGGTACATTAGGTCTCTTTACATGTCAATCAAGATCATATTATATGATAAAGTTGTGATGACCATGGAATCATACARCTTGACCACTCTGCGTGCATGGGGGAGATGGGGGAAACACTAAGGAAGATMTAAGATATGGAGAAGGCTCTAGAGAGTAGCCAAAAGAAGGAAGAAATGGACCCCATCATGATRGATGATTAATATACCATTGAGATCATAAGGAAAGCRGGTCTAACRYGAAGTGGATGATCCTACCAATATAATATGAATAAAAAGAATAAGGCAGTAGCCAAGTGAGAGGGCTTGGACAGTGATAAGGAAGAGGTAGAGGATCTTCAYGTCATGGGGCAGATTGAGGATATCTTGCGTGCCACATATCAGAGGGAAACTAGAGKTCATGGGTCCGATGTAGAATAAGGATCTCCATTCCAAATCCAAATTAGTGTGAAACCCACAACCTCGTGAGCTACTAAGACATCTGAAGAATAAAAATCGGTTAACCAGCAAGTGATTAGTGGTAGAAGAATTTTYACATGGTGTGGGTCTAGTGGAAATTCAAGCAGAAGTGTAAGTTCAACAAGTAGYAGTCATATATCTACACCGCAAGGAGGTGGTAGTATAGCAAACTTCACAATGGAAGTACAAGATCCAACTATTAGGTTACCATAATTCATAGGAGACAGGTCAGATGACCCAGAAAAGCATTTGTTTATTTGTGAGAAGATATGGGTAGCTAAGAAGATCACATATGAAGATACAAAGGTTGCACAATTGGCAATCACATTCAAAGACCGTGCATTAGACTAGTACATGGGTCTCGCAACAAATAATCCAATGGGAGCACCTACAACAGTATCAGAAGTGAAAAGGCAATTAATAAATGAATTTCAGAAACCAAGTTCAGAGGACCAATTCATGAATGAAATGATAGAGATTAAGAAAAAACCAGGAGAATTAGTTTGGGATGTGGACCAGAAGTTCAAAAGACTAAAAGATAAGTTGAAATACCCTAATACTAATATGCAACATAGAAATTTGTTTGTTAACTCTTTATTTCCACACTTGAAGTATCCTTTAAGACAACAGAAATTCTATGGTTAGGATGAGGCTTTGCAAGCTTCCTTATAGTTAGAAGAAAATCAGTATAAGCAGACAGATCTAGCGGTGGAAGAGTTGAGGCAAGACATGAAGAACTTAACATTTCAATTGAATCAGAATAAAGGTAGTGAGAAAAGGGAAGATGTTTGATGCACATTATGCAGAACTGAAGGGAATCACAAGAATGAGTGTCTATTATTTGCGCAGTATATTGGAGTGGGTATGCCAAACCCTTTATCTTCAGGAGGACCATAGTGTGAGATTTTTAAAACACATGGGAATGATCCCTATCATTTCCCCCTGATGCAGAAGTATCAGATAGTACCGAAGAGTACATTTTGTAATTTTTGCAAGTCAATTGGACATGAAAACAAGGACTGTAGAACTTTGGAGATGATGAAAGAGAGGATTTTAGATACATATAGGGTGCAAGATAAACACATAACAGGAAAATCTGTGTAGTATCCACAATATAACAATGTGTCATAGCCACAATATAATCACGCGCATTAGTTTCAGCCACAGCCATAGTACAACAATGCACAACATTTTGGAGCACCACTACAGTATAACAACGCACATCAATGCGCGGCACCACCACAATACAATAATGCGTAGCCACAGTATAATCAGGGACCTCAGTATAATACACCATGCAGAGATAATCAGGGTAACAAAGGAGGACGAAGAGGAGGAAGTTGTGGACGAAGAGGCTTTGGAGGAGTTGGAGGGTCTGTATTTTTTCATCACTGCTAGAAACCTAGACACTATGCCAGAGACTATCCACAAGCACCATTGACATGAATGTATTGTCGTGCAGCATACAATGAAATGGAAGATTGTCTAACATTAGTGACAAAGATACAGGACAAGAGGAACTAGAACAATTAGAATGTGAAATGGATTGCATTGGAAAACAGAGACGAGGATGGGAAGAATATTAAAATAGTTACTAGAGGTGGATCCAATATAGGAGAAGATGTGGCAAATAAGGATCAGGATTAGTACCAGTGGTTCAGGAAGAATATGATGCCCAAACAGAATTTTGATGTGTGCAAAGAGAAAGAGATATTCAAAGAAGCTAGGCATGAGATTCTGAAAGAAAAATTTGTGTCTACTTTAGGAACAAAGCTAGTAGATGAGGTACCAGTGTATGGCATGTCTCCATTATTTGATCATACCAACAAAGGGAAACCTTCAAAGAAAGTAAGTAACTTAAGAAACTTTTTGGGGTCATGTGTAAAATTGTTCAATGATAACAATTATTTTCAAGTACTGCAGAGTTTGTTAGAAAAGTGTAATCTTGGGGGAGAAGGGGTAAATATAGTGAATCAGGTCTGGAATAAGAGAAGAACAAGTAGAGAATTCAAGTTGAATGCAAACATAGGAGATTTCAATATGGGGGATATCATACTAAACTTACGATTTGAAGTCCATGTTCTACCAAAAAAGACATGGGAAACTATGGGAGAACCTCAATCAAGGTATTCACCTATTCAGTTGAAGTTAGAAAATCGGCATAGAGTGGTACCTATTGGTAGATTGAAGGGGATTTCGATAGATATAGATGGTGTGCACACCATGGTAGACTTTTAAGTCATTCACATAGTAGATAACACTTCATCATATCCAGCTTTGTTGGGTCTGGATTGGGCCTTTGATAACCAGGATATTATTAATTTGAAGACAAGGAAGATGATCTTTGAATCTGGAGGATACAAAGTTATTGTTCCATTGGATCCATCAAAAGGAGGAAGGTATGTGGAACCTACGATAGACAATTTTATTACAAAAGATGTAAATCAATTATACAGAACAACTGCACACGAAGAGGATTATATTAACCCAACTACAGATGGAATGCTCAGTTGAAGGAGTATTAGTTCTTGTGCTTCAGACTTTGACACGGGACTGGAGAACTAGCAGCAGCGACTACATGAATTATCCACCAAAAGGTGTGCCGGAATGACGCATGCATTGAGATGGATTGGTTCATAGGTAAGAGAGCCTCCTACTTTTTATGGTCTGAATGACTTAGAATAATTTTTTATGAAGTTTGAATTAGAAGTAGTAGAAATTCATAGATTACCAGTATTAGATATTTCTTTTAATGCTACACCTTCCCGATGGTGGGGTACACATAGTGAGAATATCAACAACTGGTTTCAGTGCAAAATGTTACTACGTATCATATTCGGTGCAAAGCAGGAGAACAAAGTGTCGGAGAAATATGAGGGATTTGGACAACCTAAAGAAAATGTAGATAGATGCATGGTTGAATGGAGATTAGTACCACCAGAAGAATGGCCACATCATTTTATTCACACATTATAAGGCATTCCAAAGAACTGGTACGCAGAATAGGAACAGCGCAAAAAAATGACAAGCTAAGAAGAAATACATCAGAATTTTGTAGTTACATTTTCCTTTGAGCATGAAATTATAGAAATAGGTACAACATTGAAGGTGGTAAGAGATAGGATATTTGAAAAACCAAAATTTGAAATCATCCCCAACATATCAGAAGCAGAGTAGACATACAGTTAAGCAATTGCTACATTGTTATCACATCATACAAGAAGAAGATCTAGTAGAGGATAATCCGTGCAATATCTAGATCTCAGAAATTGAAGGAGAAAGGGAAATAGAAGGTCCAAAGCTAGATTCAGAATATTAAGTTGTACCATTAAATATCAAAAAGGTAAACATTGGAACTGTAGAAAACCCAAAGATTACAAGCATTGGAGATTATTGGGATAATCAAATAGTAGAAAGAATCACAAATTTACTGCGTGAGTAGAGTGAATTATTCCCAGTGATATTTTCATAGATGAAGGGATTAAAAGGAGATTTGGGAGAGATGAATATCCCCTTGAATGTTGGAGTTACTTCACACACACCTATGATTTATTTTTCCTAAGGTTTTTTCTTGTTTATTAGTCATAATTAGTCATTATTCAGTCTCCTATATTTAGGGGAGAATATTCCACTTGGAGAATATTCTCTTTCAGTTGACACTTCAGTTTGACTAGTTGAGTTGAGTTTAGATGCTGCATTAATTTTTTCACCATGCAACATTGGTATCATCACCATGCTAATGTGCATTTTCCTTGGGATCATCACCAGACTAGAGAATTACCCTTGATTTCCTGAGTTAACTCCTTACTACTCTGTGTTCAGTCAGTTAATTGAAGACTAGTTGACTAGTTAACTCAGCTAGGTGGCAGTTCACTCCCGTAACTATTGGTGTGTGTCCAGATCACTCTAGACCACCACTATGGCTCATTAGTTACTCATGTATCCTATATCTATTGTAAATTATTCACTCTTTGAGAGTGGAAAACGGTTAATGAGAATTCTTCCATTCTTTCTCTCCTTCTTCTTCTTTCTCCAATTCTTTCTGCAAATGTGTGTATTATTGTTTAGTTAGATCTATTATGTGCAGGTTCAACACATTTACATGGTATTAGAGTTGACAGACTGCTAAGAAAAAGCTACACGAAATTATTTTTGCAAGTACTGAATATTAAAGAACGCAAAAAATATGGAATTTATGTTTTACTCACCAATAATACTTCTCACGCCTCATAACTATTTGGAGTGGGAGCCAAATATTCTACTTTTTATTAGAAGTAGAGGCTTATACCAAATAACCATGGAAATGGAAGTAGAGCCTGATTTCGTCAATGAGAAAAATGACTTTCTCAATAAACAAGATATGGCCATAGGACTTATCTACATGTCTATTTCTCCAGAAATTCTCCACCAAGTATGTGATGTCACACAAGAATTCACTTTAAATGAATTATGGAGCAGGTTGTAGGTTTTATTTGGGAATAAGGAAGAATGCATGCAAAATGTTGACAAGATAGAGAATGTAGAAAAACCACTGAAAGATAAATCATCTCAGTTTGAAGAGCCTTCTACACAAATATTTGTAGAAATTTGTATCCCATTAATTGAACATGATGTCTACTCCATTTCAGATTTGTTTTCTAAAATTCATGTGAAATATATATGGCATGCATCTCATGGGTCACATGCAGACACTTTTCCATGTGCAATGCATTCATCTCAGGAGACAAAAAGGGAGTCGTGCACATCAGAATCAATTTTGATATTTTCTGATAATAATTTGCATAAACAAATTGGATATTTGAATTCCTCTTGGGAAAATGTCCAATTTCAAAAAACAAATCATCTGAAACGGAGTCCGGAAAGTGAAGTTATGATCGTTTTAAAATCAACAAAATTTCAGCATTTTTCCAGAAACAGTTGCACGATTTTCAAAATTTCATCCAAACTTTATTTGGATATTATTCATTACAAGAAGATAAAGTGGATATGTGTGGACATCTCAATGGGGAATATACTTCATCATATCCATGCAGACATCTACATATTCAATAAAATCTTCAACGAGCACAAACTTGCACAGTTGTGAGGTCTTCTTGGAGTGAAGGACAAGGTTGCTTAACAACTTATTTTTGTTCCTTCTCATTTTTTTTTACATGCATTGTAATTTGAGAGGGGGGGGGGGAGGAGTTCCCATGAGGTTGTCCCTCTTTCCTCGTTTATTTCAATGTATCTTTTGTATTTAGGTACCTAACATGGCCTTGTTGTCGGGACCCATTGTTTATTTTCACCATGGTGATGTTCAGGGGGGTGTTGGAGTTACTTCACACAGACCTAGGATTTATTTTTCCTAAGGTTTTTACTTGTTTATTAGTCATAATTAGTCATTATCCAGTCTCCTATATTTAGGGGAGAATATTCCACTTGGAGAATATTCTCTTTCAATTGACACTTCAGTTTGACTAGTTCAGTTGATTTTAGATGCTACATTAGTTTTGTCACCGTGCAACATTGGGATCATCACCATGCTAATGCACATTTGTCTTGGGATCATCACCAGACTGGCGCATTACCCTTGATTTCCTGAGTTAACTCCTTACTACTCTATGTTCAATCAATTAACTGAAGACTAGTTGACTAGTTAACTCAGCTAGGTGGAAGTTCACTCTCGTAACTATTGGTGTGTGTCCAGATCACTCTAGACCACCACCATGGCTTATTAGTTACTCATGTATCCTATATCTATTGTAAATTATTCACTCTTTGAGAGTGGAAAACAGTTAATGAGAATTCTTCCATTCTTTCTCTCCTTCTTCTTCTTTCTCAAATTCTATCTACAAATGTGTGTATTATTTTTTAGCTAGATCTATTATGTGCAGGTTCAACACATTTACATTGAAGCCATAATCCATACCTATTAGACAGAGACCTTACAGGTTAAATCAAATGTACAAGTAGAAGGTGAAGGAAAAAATTGGCAAGATGTTAGAAGTTGGTGTCATAGAACCTATGGAAGAATCGGAATGGATTAGTGTTGTTGGACTAATCGGTAAGTGTGGACACAAACAGATCTCCCTAGTTCCACCCAAAACTAGAACAAAATAGAATAGAATATGGGACTTTCCCTAAGCTCTAATTATTGAGTTTACAAGAGATAGACAACATACCTTTTAAATGTCATTTCCTCTTGTCATTTCCATCCTAGCTTCGTTCCAATGCTCCTATGATATCAGATCTGCAAGAGAACACAAGCCAACCAAAGTGAAAGCAACAAATATATTCAACAAGAACCTATGTATGTGATCAAGGAATCATACAATAAAAAAAGAATGGTTTTATGGGAAAGAAACATATCATTGTATCATATTAAATAGAAAGTGGAGAATACAACCAAAGATTTGATGTTGCAAGGTCCCCTTTCAATGGCTCTTTTCTCTAACACACACACCTTTGTTCCAAAGCCTTTGAATGAAAAAGATCCACCATGTATCTTTTAGAACTAAAGAAAAGCTCTCGAGAATAATCTGAAGTAGAAATCTCCATACAAATCTTAGCTTATTCAACCTTAGTCTTTTCCATAAGAGATCCCTCTTTATATAGGGTGAAAGAGGGATGGATGAGGATATTATGATGATCCCACCAAATCAGAGAAGCGAGTAAGATCCAAATCGTTCAAAGGCCACCTCATCTTCTAGAAGATCCCCTTCTAGAACATTTGTGAAGTTTGACTTTTCCTTAGTTTTGGCATCATCACACCCTAGGTATATTGCAGCCTATAGAGACGTTGTAGTCCAGCTCTAGAGCAGGGTGCGACGATCAAGCATCGTCGCACCCCATGCATTTTGTAGGGTGCAACGACCTTCCTTGATATGGTTTTTGAGAAGGGAAAGAAAATCACTTTCCTCATGGATAAAGACTCTTTTATCCTTTATGGGAACATGAACACATGTTGTCAATGGGTCATTGGGGTGACCAAAATAATGTGTAATAGAATTTCCCCCAAATTATGAAGCTGGAACTTGGTGGTAGTTGAAATACTTTGTAGAATGTGTGTGTCGAACAAGGAGTGCATCGATCGAGAACCTGCAAACAATCAAGCATCAGCATAATAATATACCATTGTCCGAGGTAGGCATCCCCATACTCAGATTATAAAATTTCAAGTGAGTCATGGCCACTAATATACACTTTGGATCCATGTCATTGTGAATTGGCATAGTCACCAGGAATACACTGTGGATCTATGCTCTAAAGAATTCAAATTCGGACATAGCCATGAGACATACACAGTGGATCTATGTGTCAGTACTAATTCATGAATACTCCATCGAAATCTGGATCAAAATGATTATATCCAAGGTCTTCATTTCCATCATCCCTAAGTACGAATCTAACCATGTGATTACAGGTGTCGAAGTTGAACATGGTATAAACCACTTGATTACCAGTCAATAATGAAAATTTTTAACAAGTGAGAGGGAAATCGCCATTGATGTCAATGACTTCCAAGTAGCCTAGTACAATCCAAGGAATGTGAATAAATTAGCTGAAGTAGAACACTCGATGGAATCTCTCAATCAGGGGTCAACAATGTGAACCCATTATTGGAAGCGAAGATACCTTCCATTGAGGCATGAAGTCTCTAAGGTACTAAATGATTTCTAAGTATTGTTCCTGAATAATGTGTTGAATTCGGCAGGAAAAGACTTGTCATAGGAGGGCCTTGATGTATCCCCCATCAATGACACGAAATAAGTAACAGATTTGAAGTAGATCAGAGTATGAAGTGATTCCAAACTGACTCAAGTAAATTTGACATAGTAGAAAATTTATAACTATAGATGGTTGACTCGATGGAGGGCTTGTTTCAGTTGGACTTCTCTTGAACATATGAACGACACGACAATGGTCTTGGAAGCATTGACTCAAGGAGGACCCAACATATGAACTTGTAGATATTCAAATGAGAGACAAATGGATTTCCCAACCCGGACACAATGATGAAGGGGGTGTCATGTTCAAGAGAAACTATTACTGCCACCAAAATGAATACAGAGACACATTTCTTTCCCAATTTTTCCCCCACCATTTTTGACGAGTACCTCTTTATTTTTATGCAATCTTGAGGAGGATAACATATTCTTGTTGATGTAAGATTATCCTTTGGACGAGTCCCTCGGAGTATATTTAACAAACCCTAATAAGGACTGGTTTGGTCCCATATGGGTCTTTCAATGTTTGTTTAATCAATCCAAGGAAAGAAAACTCAGGGGTTTTTCAATTTCAGAGAGTCTAAAAAACACTTAAAGAGAACTCCAACAGGTCATTTTTCGTAAATTAATCTGCCAAGACCGAAAAATTGATAACCTATTGCTCATCAAATGTTTTCTTCAAATACTTTTACGAGCGTGAAAAGAACAAGGTCATTTGGCAATATTTTCATGTTTAGAGAGTCTGAAAAGAGCTTAAAGGGAACTCCAGGGGGTTTCATTTTCCGTATAACCTTTACGAGTCCGAAAAAGTGATAAAAGTATACTTGGTTACATTCTCATTGATTCACAAGAACGAGAAAGAACAAAGACTAATCTCAAGGTTTTTCCGAAAAAAAAACCCTAAAAAGATCTATACATGCGACAAATGTATAAAAACAAACCAAAAAAAGCGGACCCTTGTTCCAATGTTTCACCTCTAGACTTTGTTAATCTATGAAAATCAACCACTTGTAAAGTTGTTAAGACTTTAGGATTTGGACAAGCATAAAAAAATAATATAAAAAACAAATGAAAAGTATAAAAATGAATAAAATAGGTAGCAAACCACATTTTACCATTTCATTTGTAACTTTGCCCAAAAATTGCTCCAAAGCCCTTTTTCACCTCGATTTTCAACTGTTGATTGTGGAGTGTACAGGGGATCATTTCACAAATCGTCTCTACAAAATATGTAATCTCCTTCTCTGTCATCTTTCCATGGTTTTAAAATTGATTTTCATTGGTTAAAAATTTGTTTTGGGTTGATTTTTTGGGGGTTACCCATGCGTTGAGGTCGTCGCAGGTGGCCCCTATCGAGAAATGCAATGATCCAGGATCATCGCAGGTAAGCCTAAATCTGGGGGTGACGATGTTACTCTGTGAGAACACCCTAGCCTACACAACCATAGCCCAAATTTTGAAAGTTGAACTCAACAAGTAAAAAAAAAAACAGGAAAGAAAGTTATGATTCTAATGTCATCTTATGGTCCCTTGGCAAGTTTTCCACGGTTAAAATGTTGGAGTGGCGTGAACGAGAGCACAAAGAGGAAGATTACTTCGTTGGGAATGACCTGGGAATAGTGATGGCCCTCCAGCAATGTGGGCTACTAAAATTCTTCAAGATTTAGGGCATGAGGGCCCAAATGAGACTACTGGAGTACTTAGTTCACATGTGGGATGTGAATGAGAAGGAATTTTATGTGGGTGCCCACACACTCACCATAGATATTGAGGATATATACTTCTTAATAGGATTATCTCATTATGGTTCACGGGTGACACTTACAGGTAGCAGGGTGGTGGTGAGCCGATGAACCACTACATCCATGAGCATTGTGTGTCGGGAACTAAGAAACATAGCAGCAAGGACGTTATTAGGGATGTTCATGATTTTCTCTTGCAGAATATCATCTATACTATTACTCGCATGGCAGGGAGCTCAGCTCCCCACATGGCTCTGCAGATCCACTTTCAGTATGCATTGGAGTGTATGGAGCCCCAAGTCTTCAACTGGTCCGAAGGGGGCCTAAAAAGTATGAAAAAACAACTTACCAAGTGCAGAAGTGGCGAATTGAAACAATTTAGATACAGGTATATTTTGGTATCTTTCTTCCTAGAGAGGGTCCCAATATTACGCTTGGAGGTAGAGTGGCGTATACCTACCCCACAAGATCCGAGGATGAAGAGGTGGGTAGACCTCATGGCTCGATATGGAGGTGGTCACATCGTTAATTATAAAAATGTCTTCTTTGAGTGGCCGAGGACTCAAATTCTCATGGTCGATGATTATGCATATGTCAGATTAGATTTTCATGGATATCTAAACCTGGCTCTTCCTGAAGGTTCCCAATGGGGAGACATAGATAATAAAGGATATTTTGTTTTACTGGATTACTGAGAGGGGGGGTGAATCAGTAATAGCGTAATTATAATCATTTTTCTTTAAATGTTATATCAATGTAGAATTATTATCCAATAATGAGCAGTAAGAAATAAACAATCACACACATACATAGTACACCAGTGCTTTACGTGGAAACTCAAATCGGGAGAAAACCACGAAATGTTTTTTCTTATATGTCTTGAAGAATTACATTCATTGGAAGCAACAACTTCCTTTGTTTTCCAGCTGCAACTGGAAGGAGACTCCAACCCCCTAGTTTCTCAAGCTACAACCTGGAGGAAGCTCCAACTCCCCAATTTTCTAGCTACAACCAGAAGGAGGCTACAACCCCCAATGTTCTCCAGCTAAAACCGGAAGGTGACTACAACCACCTGTCCTTGCCCCGTCCTGCCACCCTGAAGTAGAAGTAGAATGATAGAACCACTATCACACTATCACTATGAGATATACCACTCTAAACTTGTACCAATAAATCTGAACCATGCATCAACATGTACCTCAACCTGTAATCAAAATGTACCATAAACAAGTGCATCAACCATGCACCAACCTGTAATCAACCTGTACCATAAACAAATGCATCCAACCAT
>ML804129.1:511782-521967 GCA_009831015.1 Picea engelmannii
AAAACAATAATGAGTCATATTTACATCAAACAATATTGGGTCCATTACCCAAGCCTTTGTGCTACGGGGCTTTCTTCAAGGGTTGACATCAATGACAACCAACCTTAATCAACATGTTTATATAATGTTTTTGTTATTTTTAACGATATAACATGTTTGTTTTTTTTTTATAAGTCCAAAGACTAATCAAAATCTCTCCAAAAATGCATATGTGGGACCTTATCGTCCACCAGGATCATCCCCTATCCATATTTGAGGGGAGAGAGGAGTCGTAGCAAGAGTAGTTATTGTCGATCTCAAGGCCATAGAACAAAACTGGGAGGGGCTCACAATAAACTTCCCAGATGTCACTATAGATGACATTATGAGGCATTACCAATGCCACACAGTGGGTGTGTCTGCATCCATCGATTGACTATTGTGTAGAGTAGCACAGGAAGTCACCTGTTATAGTGAGCAACATCCATGATGCTAGTTGTATATGAAGCCATGTGCTTTACATTTTTTATATTTTGGTCTTTGGACAAAAACATTTTTTCTAAACTTTTATCGTTATATATATAAGGCTTCTATCGGCTTACTTGTTTTATATACACATTGTAATTGGATTTTTATAAGTGTCTCAAATGTTTGTCTAACACATAATTAGTTAATTCATATGGTAATGTATTTAGACATCTAGGAATGTGTCGATATCCAATGTAATAAAAATTGTTTTCCAAGAGGCGAATTCATAAATATACCCTTAACAAAGTAGGACTTCGAATAGAATAAACGTTACTCAATTGTAGTACTACTAATTGTGAATCGAGTCATACAATGAAGTGGCGGATTCCAAGTGAAATAGCATCAGTTAAAAATTCGATAATTGCATTGTATTATGCAATATTGTTAGTTGCACGATCAAGGAAAACACCATGTAGATTGATTAACTCATCCGTAGGTGCATAGATTGTCCAAGCAGCAGATGCTAAGTTTTGAGTACTGTGACTAGTGCCATCAGCAAAGCCAATGTAGTGTAGAGAAGACACCAACATCTAGAAACCAAGCACAATAAAAGGTAAGCAGCCCAGAGGATGAAACCAAAAACAAAAAATCACATAAGAGTATGATACATTAAAATACACAACACTCATGCAAAAATGACTTAAACATAGTACTTCTTCAAGTAAAGCCCATTTCTAGGTTCACTCAAAGGAATTTCATCATAATACACTAGTTCATAATCCCCTTTCTCCAACACTCGTTTAACAATATAAGGACCCCGCCACATAGGCTTGAATTTACTGGCCCCTAGCAAATCATGATATTGCTCATACAGAAGAACTAGATCAGCTTCAGAAAAAACACATGGTTTGACATGTTTGTCATATTGAGATTTGACGCACTTTTTCTGAGTTTACCAGTGAACCATGTGACAAGGTTAGCAACCAAATTGATGGTCTGTAAATTACTTAGAAAGTATTGCAAAGAAGAAGTGCTCACAGGGGTAATAGTAGCAGCTATGCAGTGCATGAAAGGAACGATATTGAGTTGGAGTCCATATTTGTTGAAATCATTTATGGATGATTGCAAGGACACCCAAGAAGTAGGAACATAGTTTCATTACTCTCGGATAATTATATTGATTGCATTAGTGGGATGGAAACATCCTAAATACAACATGTTCTATAAGAGAACTGGAAAGTGTCTCTCAGCACAATATGAATCACTATGGAACACAATTGTCGCAAGGGAAAGAAATATAAATTCTATCATCTTCGCGGCATATCTGGAAGAAATCCAGGAAAAGGTGGCAGAAACTTGGATAATCCCACCGGAGGTGGTGGAGGATTAAAAAAACATAGATAAATTCAAAGCCTCGAGACACAATATTTGGATCCAAGAAAAGAGGGATCCACAGAAGGAGTGGTTGCAAATGTGATACTATGTCATAGTAGAGGAAGTGCAATGGGTGATGAAAGACTGGAAGGATGAATGGAAGGTCCCAATAGAGATAGTAAAAGACAAGCAACCAGTAGAAGAAGGCTCATCGCAAAGGAAGAGTACCCCAGTGGTAAATACAAGAAGCACAACACAAAACAAGAAGTAGACAAGGGGGAGCATAGAAACAAAGAAGAAGACTATCCCCAAGCATGTCACATAGCAGAAGGATCGCGCAGATGTCGCTAATGGTGTAACACATAGGAAGGATAAAATCCCTCCATGGGAGGGGACATACCAGATACCCCAGTCACGATAGAGCCAACACAGTCAAGGAAACCTACTAAGAATGATTGTACAAGCAGGTGGAGCACACAAGAAAATGAAGGCTCACAAGGAAGTCCCGGAGTATACCATAATAGAGGATGATACGGAACTAGATGCAGAAAAAGTACAAGACCGCACCATGGAAGCCCAGGAAGATGCAGAAAAACAAAGAGAAAATATCATGCAAGAGATGATAGAGGTAAAGCAAGTCTTAGAGAAAACATGATTTACTAAGATGCAACACCAAGGGACAACACAACAACAATTAGTGCAAAGAATAGCACCTGCCAGCATGGAGTGAGGAGGAGATGGTGCAGATAACATCATTGGTGGGTGAAAATTTTATCCTTACTAAAGACATGCTTCGAATAGATGAGGACTTGGAGCAAAAACAATCCAATGACATAGAATGTATGGAATTGGTATTGCCTAAGATAACAACAAAAGTGTTCTATTAGTTACAGGTCAGTGTTGCACAAGAAGTTTAATCTAGAGCCAGGACAGATGCAACAAACCTGGAGACGGCCAAGGAAGAAAAAGAGGTACTAGAGACAGTCCTCAAATAAATGCAGATTGAATATGAAGAGGAAAAATGACGCACAGATAGATTGGAGCAAAGACTTGAAGAAGTATTCCAAACAATTATGGAGAGCACAGTAGCGAGAGAAATCAGCGCAAAAGAAAAGGTAAAGAAGATAGCACATACGATGGAGGGATATAAACATGAGATAGTAGAGTTGGTTGTGAAGATGACACCAAACACACCTCCAGAGGTCAGATCAGAAAGGGAACAACAAGAAACAGAACAATAAGATCTTCTAGCACTAGAAGTAAAGGAAATAGCAGATCTCTATGAAAGGACAACACAAATATGGAGAAGCCTGGCAAAAGATGAAAGGATCTAGAAGTTGGATCAGAGGGAAGAAAAGTTGAACATTGTAGTTTAGTATTTAAAGCAAAGGCAGAAGGAAATGCCCATACCCATGATATTGAGGGCCGCACAGGAGATGAAAAACCTACAAGCAGAAGTGAAGACAATCCAAGAGGAAAGACATACCAGACAAGATCAATTGGAGCCCCTGCAAGAGCAAGCAGAAAAAAAGATAACAAAGTTGGAAATAGAGAAATCCAAAATGGAACAGACGCACTCAGAAATCATACAAGTGTTGAAATATCATGTCACGGCACAGGTCGTGGAGACCCTCACGAAAAAGAATGCGCAAATGAAGACAAAAGGAGATGAAATAGAAAAGAAGTTCCAGTAATTGGAGAAATCAGTACAGGAGGCACACACAACCTGATTGGCTCAAGACGAGCCACAGGTTAGTGTTGGGGGATTGTTGGAGCAGAAAATTTTGGGATTAAGCACAGAAAACGATGATAAGAGATAAGGAATGGACCAAGGAAGTAGTGTGCCAGGAAAGAAGGAAGACCAACACAGAGTCAAAGAAAGAAAAAGTCAGATCGAATACCAACTGTGCGGAAGACAGCTAGAAAGTGGACAAGTGGAGTCCACTTAGAATTATGGATTTTGAGTCAATGTAAGGGTTTTAACCCATTTTGTAATATAAATATGATGTATGAGGTAGATAGAAGGGATGTTATCTTAGAAATCATGTGCCAAGAGCTTATTTTGGAGAACCTTTTTGAGTCTTGAATATTTGATATGTTCAGTTTTGGTTGTATAGATGAGGAGCTAATGGAGAATTATGGAGTATAAATGAGGGTCATCTCGCACGTTGTGGAGCTTGGTGCAACGTTGGTCAGCCTCACCATTCATAAACCTATGGTGTAATGCGGGAAATGTTATTTTGATGAAGAATGAATAAAGAAGATGATCTTTGTGGACGTAGCTCAGGGACTGAACCATGGTAAAATCGTGCGTTGCAATGTGTCTAAATGTTTTTTGTTGTTTCTGCAATTATGAATGAATGATTAATGGTTAAATGAATGCATCTTTTAGAGTTTATTTAAAGTGTGCACTATTGATCATACAGAGTGAAGTTTATTGAATGGATAAAACAATAAATTGAATGAATGATATCGTAGAATGCATGTTAAAGTAGAAGTAGAAGTAAAAAGAACATCCCCAATCCCTTCCATGACTGTAGACATATGCACCCTACAGTCACCCATAAGCCATCTCGGGTAAAACTGCGTTGTGCACTTTGTGTGTGGTGTAGCCTTCTGGTTTACCAGAAGGGTCGGTGGTGAATAGGCTTTTGTTGGAGAACTAAGGTATAACTCAGGTCAGCCCATACATCCAACACCAGTCCAGCTCACCAATCCCACTTCACCAATTCCACCTTGTTATACCATGTCTATCACTCAATGAATTTCCCTCTCAGTTGATCTTCTGACATTTTCTATTAATCAACAACATAATTACATTATATGAAGTCTTGGAATAATTACAATTATGGGGGAATACAAGGTGTTACACACAAGGCAACAAATATTGTGGAGATCTACATGAAAGAAGTTTCTATACTACATGGAGTGCCCAACACAAACATTTCAGACAGAGATCCAAAGTTTTCTTCCAATTTTTTGGAAGGGTTTGTTCAAGGGATTTGGGAAAAATTTAAATCTTAGTACAGTGTATCACCTAGAATCACATGGGAAAATAGAGAGGACCAAAAGAATAATTGAATACATGCTCAGAATGTATGTGATGGACCAACCATCGAAGTGGGAGGATTATATCCACTTAGTGGAATTTGTTTACAATAATGGGTATCAAGCCTCATTTAAAATGAGCCCATTTGAAGCATTTTATGGCTGGAAGTGTAACACACCAGTGAGTTGGAATAACCCAATAGACAGAGTTGTCATTGAGATATATTTGTTGAAGGAAATGGAACAATAAATTATAAATATCATCTAGAATTTAGAAGTTTCCTGGGACAGGTAGAAAATTTATGCAAACAAGAACAAGGTTTTCAGATATTTTGAAGTGGGTGGACATGTATTTCTAAAAGTGAAAGAGAAAATAAGTTCGCTAAGATAGGGTTATTTCCCAAAGTTGGTAGGTAGATATTGTGGGCCCTTTGATATCTTAGAAAAGATAGGTCTAGTTGCATGTCTGCTAGCACTTCTAGCATCTATGAGAATTCATAATTTATTTCATGTGTCATTATTAAATAAATATGTGCCTAACCCCCCTAACCAGGTAATTGATTGGACTGTGATCCAAGTGGATCATGAAGGGAATTTCTTGGTGGAACCAATATCCATCCTGGACCAAAACTTCAAAGTGATCAAGAACAAATATATCGGCATATTAAAGGTTCAATGGACCTACTATGGTCCTAAAGATGCAATATGGGAGCATGAAGAAACTATGCGGGAGGAATACCCGCAAAATTTTGGCAATTTTGGAGAAAATAGAAACTAAAAATGCAAGACTCTATTTTGGGCAGCTAGAGTTTCAAAACCACACCTCAGAGTTATCAATCACTTGTGTTGATAACCCTAATAAAAGAATGGTGCATCTCGATGGACTGAGAGAAGTGAAAGGGGGTGCATTCCTTGGATCGGTCGGTTGAGAGGAACAAGAGATTATGGTTGGAACTGCTATAGGAGGGTAAACAAATTGCAGGATTTTGTTTTCTGAATATTATGATGTAAAATTTGTATATGTATATCAACATGGTGTTGTTCACCGAGGACGGTGTACAATTGTAGGGGAGCGAAAATGTAACATCCCTACAATAAACCCCAGTTTAATTAATGCATAACGTAGATATGAATGTGGTTATGGCCCAACCATGTAATATGTGAATTGTATTTATGATTTTTAATAAATAAAATGTGATGTCAACTATTGGGGGACATGGACAAAGATGGGGGCTTATTTTTCCATGAGAGAAGGGAGTTTCTAAGAAGGGTACAAGGGGGCAATTATTTATGGGTATTAATCCAAACCCACATTCCTAAATTTTATTATCATTGTGTATACAACTTTTATTTTTTGTTTGGGTGTATGAGATCTCAATCATTAAGTACATGTAAGAGGGTGGGTAAGAGAAGTCAAATCCCATAGTTATTGGTAGCATGGGGATGAAGTACAATCAACATTGGGGAGAGTGAGATTCAACTGACTTGGGGGAAAAGGAAATCTTTATGACCAAAGGGGGGAATTTTTACAGTCATGTTTTTGCATTAGCAGGGGGGACAAAAGAGAAAAAAAGAGATATGGAGCTAGAGAAAAAATGAAGGAAGAATTTTGGAGTGTTTCAAAGCTGAAGATTGAAGAGAAAAGTTGTCTATATTGCAGAAGAACTAGGTTTTCATTCCTTAAGAGTGAACTCTTGTGTGAGTTGTACTGTAACATAAAGTTATTGTTGGGGGTTTACTAGTAGTTTTTCCTATCAGTGAGTTCCCTTGAGTTGTTAGTAGTGAGATTCATGGTTAGATGCGCGAGAGAGACCTTGGTAAACTTATGGGACACCTAATGGACTGAGAGTAGTGAAGGGGTACATTCCTTGGGTTAGGCGAGTTGAGAAGAAGAGAGCTGGAGGAAATTTTTGATAGTTGTAGGAGAATACCAGTGAGTTGTGGGATTTTTTGAAATGTGAGTGGATAATGAGAGACACCCTCTTTTTTGGATTCATATCCCTAGCTAGGGAGTGACTTGTTGTTTATATCTGGGACAACAAGTGTATGGTTGGGTAGAACATCCATCCCAAGCATATAGTTTCACAATTGTTTTAAAAAGATAAGCACTTATCTATTTTTATGAGTTTAACTATTGTGCATTTTAATATGTGTATGAAAATGAATTATATGTTGTTGTGATGAATTTGATAGATACATTCATGTTAGTTGGCATGTTATAGTTGCATTTAAAGAATGGTATCAACAAGTGGTTAAATCTATGTGTTTTCCTATAGTTGGTATACTACAAGATATGTTAGAAGAAAATTTTATTTTTATGTGTATTTTCGCATGTAATAAACCTCAATCAAGTTGGGGGACGTTACAATAGTAGCCCTTAATTTTCAAGATCTTTTCATGAGATTCTCCTCATAAGGCAAGCAAATTGAGCTTAGAGGTATCCACGGGGAACCCACTAAGGTGATAATCTCTAATAGCATGGAAAAATTACTCAAAAATGAACACCATGGTGTAATTGCACAAGTGTTCTCACTAGATGTTCAAACATCTATATATTTTTCTCCACTTGATCTCCAAATAGTTATCAACAACCATTCCAAGGTATTTGGAGAAATGCCTAAGGGTCTTCCTCCTACATGAAATTGGAGAAATCAACTTGCACGCCCATTCCTGCATTTTTATCTTATTGAATATCTTATGTGGTGATTTTATATTCAAATCTTTGGTACTTAATATTTGGTATCAGAGATCTTTCTTCGGCCAAAGAAGGAAGAATTTTTTTTTTCTTGTTGAAGATTTGTTTTCAAGGGAAAAAAGGGGGCGGTGCAAAAACTAGGTGGGTATTTGAGTTTGTAACATCTCCAGCCACCTAAGCTGGGCCACGCCACACAAAAAAAAAATATTTTGATACCATTAATAACTAAATATGCATGAATGCACATACAAGATAACAGCATACATTCCATGCATTATTATGAACAATTGCAATAAACATATTACACACAGAAATTAGCATGTAAATATACATAAAATAACACTTATATTTTAGTTAAAAACATCGATCGGCTACAGACCTCAAACGTTTCTCCCAGCCATAGACTTTGTTGCTCATAAACTCACAGCAGCAAGTCACACCCAAGCTATGGCTAGAAACTCCACCAGGGTACAGACTTCCTAAGCCATACTAAGGTCTAACAGATAACCAAATTAAGCTCAGGTTAATGTGCCAACTTTATCAACTAGCCTAGAGCCTATCATTTTCGATGGCATGTCCCACCCCAGGAAGTGTGCCCCTTCTATGCTCAATAGTCCTTTGGTTTCCCCACTTCTCTTTTAGGGCTTTAGCAATAGGCCAAAAAGAAAGTCTCAAAGATTTGTAGCTAATGCCTCGCACAGAGGGAAGCAATTCTTAGTCGTTCTCTCACCTAGAGATAACACTCATAATCTTGACAACTCGCTTCTTCATCCCATACCTCCAAGGAATCATTGTTTATAATCAGCTGCCAAAGCTCCCAAGTGAAAGTATGAATGATGGATGGTAGGGAGAGTACGGATGACCAAAGTAATGGAGAGAAATGATGAGAGAATGATGGAAATACAACATTTCCCCACTTTATGTATGCATGTTCCCAACTTGACACTTGTCATGTTGGGAACTACCTTGGGCTCCACTTGTGATATGCTCCATACATTTAGGGACTTAGGATAATAATATATCTCCTAACTTAGGCTTTAGAAAATTTTAATATAATATTCCCTTGTCTTAATCCCCCTTGGCTTAGCTCCTTTTTCCTAGACTCTTCGCCGCCTTTCCCTCTAGTTTGTAGTTCTAGCTCCCAATACTCTTTTCATCTGTATGCAACAATGATGTATTTTTATTAATAATTTGAGTGTGATTACATATTACAATGATAGGCTCGTTGGCCTTTTAGCATCTGGGCTCTCCATCCTAATAACCACACAAACACTCTGGCCTCAAAAAATATATACAATGGCACTCTAGACCAAAATATCTTGGCTCACCAACCTATATGTACATATACAATTGAGTTTCAACCTAGGGGTATTACATCCCCCTCCCCCTTATTTATGCACTTTTCTAAGTGCATTATATACACATATACAATCCAAAAATCATCAAAGATCTTCAAAACAATGAGGTTAATCCTCTTGCATGGCATATTCATGCTCCCAAGTTGCATCTTCAGGACCATAATAGGTCCACTAGACCTTTACCAACCCTATTGCTAGACTCTGGAGCAACTTGATTTTCTGATCCAATATGCACATCAACTAAACTCGAAAGTCTTCTTCTTGTTCCACCTAAATCACATTTCAATCAATTACATGATTAGCATCAAGTACATACTTTTTAAGAAAAGACACATGGAATACATTATGAATGTGCATGGATGTAGGTAGTACAAGCATGTATGCAACATGACCAATCCTCTCCAGGATTTCAAAGGGTCCACAATATCTTGATGCAAGCTTTAAACAATTTCCCAACTTAAGTGAACTCTTCTTAGCTCTCAATTTTAAGAATACATGCTCACCCACTTTAAATTCTTTGTGAGTTATGCCCTTCTTATATGCATACATCTTCTTCATGTATTGAGCAGCCTTTAAATTTTGCTTTATCTTCACCATCTGATCTTTCATTTCTTGAAGTAATTCTGGCCCAACCACTGCTCTATATGTTGAGTTGTCCCAGCTCACTAGTGTGTTACATTTTCTACCATATAATACCTCGAATGGGATCATCTTTAAAGATGCATGATACCCATTATTATAAGCAAATTCAACTAAGTGTAGATAATATTTCCATTTTGATGGTTTATCCATCACATACATCCTCAGCATATCCTCAATCGCCTAATTGACCCTCTATGTTTTCTCATCTTATTATGGATGATATGTTATGCCAAAATTCAGATTTGACCCAAAGCCTTTGAATAATCCCTTCCAAAAATTTGATGTGAATTTGGAGTCCCTATGAGAAACAGTTGGCTTAGGCACACCATGTAGCATGGCAATTTCTTTCATATAAATTTCTACAATGTTTGTTGCCTTGTGAGTGTGTTTCAATGGAATAAAATGAGCATCTTTGGTTAGCTTATCTACCATCACCATGATGGAATCATGTTGCTTCACTATTCTAGGTAAAAAAACATATAATTATATATGTTTTATATATTAAAACATATATATATATATATATATATATATATATATATATATATATATATATATATATATATATATATATATATATATATATATATATATATATATATATATATATATATATATATA
>ML804129.1:565524-587160 GCA_009831015.1 Picea engelmannii
AAGAAAACAAATTTGGTTCTTATATGAGGACTGGAGTTATGGAATATCCTCAAGGATCTTACTTCCATGACAAAGAGATAAGAGGTCTTCATTTCAGCATGGGAAATGTTGAGACGGAGTCAAATGGAAGAAGAGGCAAGCAGAAGCCTGTAACTATGAGAAGCCTGCATAGAGAAGTGCAGAGCTATAGGGAAGATTAATGAAATAATTATGAAGGCTCAATAAAAGATACTTCAAAAGTTTGAATATGTTGCATAAGCAAGTCAACAAAGATTCTAGCACCAAGCAAGCAGCTAGTGTTAGACAAGTGACAATATCTATCCCATAGAAAAAGGGACGATCATGGAAATGATAGGAAATCAACTATCATGAGCAGGGGTCATCATTATCTAAGGCAATCCACTAGAAGGACTCATGTCAGTTCAAGGCTAGGGAGCATCCCAAGTGTGTCTCGTGTTTGGAGGAAAAGGAGAAGAACTAAATTAGACATCATGCAAGGTGAACTCGGGAAAATCAAGCCACCAACTTTCAACGGTGAGTATAGGAAATGAGAAGAGGTTGAGGCCTCGTTGTTGGAAATGAAAAAATATTTACAACTACATAATTACCCCTTATGGGTAGAAGATATAATTGCAACCTACAAATTATAAGGAAAGACAACCATGTGGTGGGATCAGGTTAAACAATCCAAGCACCTTGATGAGAAGAGGATCTCGTGGAGGCAATTCAAAGGATATTTCCAAGAGAAATATGTTTTTGAGCATTATTATGAAATAAAGATGAAGGATTTCTTTGAACTCAAGCCGAGGAGCATAACAATGGATGAATATGTGAAAAGGTTCTTTGAATTTCTGAAGTATATTGACTTCATAAAGGATGAAAAGGTTAAAATCTAAAGGTTTATATGTGGTTTACCCTCCTTCTACAATGACAAGATTCAATATGATAACCCCAAGAATTTGGAGGAAGCCATAAAGAGAGCAAAGCATATTTATGAGAAAAGTAGAGGAAGGTCAGTTTTCCAAAAATATTGGAATGATAAGATGAAGGGTAAGAAGGATCAAAGGAAGAAAGGTTTTAAGCCACCATTTTTCAAGAACAGCTCCCAAACAAATCAGCAAGGTCATTCAACTCAAAATGAGCACAAGGTTACAGATTCATTTGGGAAAATTCCAAGGCAGCAACCTGTACAATGTTGGGGAAGAGAAATCACTTATATAGGGATTACCCTCACAAAGGAGAAAGGATGAGGATTGTCCACAAAATTCAAGAGTATGAAACAGTGTTAGAAGTGAGAGGAAATGTGTCAAGGATTTATGCAGCCTTGGACAACAAGCAAGTGGAGTATCAATCTCTCATGATTGAAGTAGAAGGTAAGATTGATAACCAGCCCATAGAAATTTTAATTGATTCTAGAGCTAGACATATTTACATAAACTCTAAGATTATTGAAATATTTCACTTACAAATGAGTAAGCATAAGAAGTATTGGTCAGTTCAGTTAGCCACGGGGGCTAAGAGAAAAATCAATGATCTAGTTAAAGATTGTCCAATAGACATGAAAGGACTCAACACAAAGGTAGATGTGAAGAACATGCCATTGGGTTCATATGATTATCTAATTGGCATGGATTGGTTGGAAAAACATTGTGTTGTCTTAGATTGTTACAAGAAGACAATCACATGTCTTGATGAAGAAGGGAAGCAAGGCAAGGTTCAAGGCATTCCAAGAGTAGTAGTTGTTAGAGAGATTTCAGCTATGCAATTGAAAAAGAGCTTCAAGAAGGGATGTCAGATTTTTGTAGCCCATATGGAAGAGGTAGCCAAAGATAAAGTGACAAGCGTTGAAGACCATCCAGTATTAAGGGATTTCAAAGATGTTTTTAAGGAGATCCTAGGATTTCCACCAAAGAGAAACATTGATTTCTCTATTGATTTGGTGTCAGGAGCTACCCTAGTGTCCAAGACACCATACAGAATGGGAACACCGGAGTTAAAGGAGTTGCAGATGCAGCTTGAAGAGTTGTTAAGGAAGAGGAAGAGGTACATATGCCCAAGTGTGTTACCTTGGGGTGCCTTGATTATTTTTGTGAAGAAGAAAGATGGAACCTTAAGGCTGTGTATCGATTTCAAATAGTTGAATAAGGTAACAATAAAGAACAAATATCATTTTCCAAGGATTGATGATTTATTTGATCAACTGAAAGGTGCAAGAATAATTTCCTAGGTCGACTTAAGACCAAGATATCATCAAGTGGGGATAAAGGAAGAATTCATCAACAAGACAGCATTCAAGACAAGATATGGACATTATGAATTCACGATACTGCCATTTGGGCTATCAAATGCTCCAGTTGTTTTCATGTTCTTGATGAATGGAATGTTCAAGGAGTACCTGGAAAATTTTGTGATTGTGTTCATGGATGATATACTTGTATACTCTAAATCAAAAGAGAAACATGAGCAACATTTAAGAATGGTGTTGAAGGCTTTAAAAAAGCATAAACTATATGTTAAGTTAAGTAAGTGCATCTTTTATCAAAAGAAGATTCATTATTTGGGGCATATAATTTCAACAAAAGGGATAGCAGTTAATCCTGAGAAGATAGATGCCATTAGAGGATGGTCAGCGCCTAGGAAAGTCACATAGGTCAGATCATTCATGGGTCTTGTCGATTATTATCGAAGATTCATAAAAGGGTTTTCAAAGATTGCAAGCTCAATCACTTATTTGCAAAAGAAGGGACTGAAATTTGAATGGATTCTCAAGTACGAAGAGAGTTTTCAGCAGCTGAAAGACATTTTGACAAACGCACTAATCTTAAATATTGTAGATCCAGATGGAGATTTTGTAGTGTGCATTGATGTGTGCAAGGAAGGGCTGTGTGCAGTCCTTGGTCAAAAAAATCAGGTGGTATGCTATGAGTCCAAAAAACTAAAAGAGCATGACAATAATTATGCTACACATGACTTGGAGTTAGCAGCAATTGTACATGTTGTTATCGGACAAATCGATAGGTGTGGACACTAACAGATCTCCCTAGATCCACCTGGATCTAGAACAAAACAAGACAGGACACGACTATTTCCCTAAGTTGTAATCATTGAATCTACTAATAGGAAGGAATAAGTGACATACCTTTATATCGATTCCTTAGGTCTCTGTTGTTCCCGCTTCACTCCGGTGCTCTCGTGAAGTCAAGTCCAAGACAACACAAACCAACCAAAGTGAAGATAGCAAAGTATATTCAATGTCAACCTATGCATATGATCAAGGAATTACACAATAAAGTAAGGGTGACTTTATGGGAAAGGGACGTGTCGTTGCATCATATTAATTGAAAGTGGAAGATACAACCTGATCGCCTTGATGTTGCAAACTTCCTTTCAGTGACCCTTGGTTCTAACACACACAATTTCTCTGTACTTGCATGAAGAAGATCCAATTCCTCTTGATAGACCAAATAGAGCCTTCAAGCTACTATCTAAGTAGGGTTCTTCACACAATTCTTTCACCAATTCTTCATTCAATCTTGCTTAACCTTTTCCATGAGAAACCCTTCAATATATAGTAAAGGAGAGATGGTTACATGGATGAAGATGATCCCATCAAATCTGAGAAGTCAGTAGAATGACAATCATGCGAATATCAACTCATTTTCTAGAAGATCCCCTTCTAGAACCCTCGAGACCTCTTCTCCTTTCCAAGCTTAAAAACAGGTTCGCACCCTGTGTATGGAGCAAACTGCAAGAAGTTCGCAACCTAAGTGTGGGTGGCCTGCGAGAATGAGGGATTCTCGCACCCTAGACCATAGAAAGCCTGTGAACTCATCTTAAAAATATGTTTTTAGAAGAAGACAAGAGCCAATTTTATCAGGCAAAAAGTCTTTATTGGGAGCCTGAATACATCACTATTGAGACACCACCCAAGTGACCAAAATCATGTGTAACAGAATGCCCCCCAAAGTATGAGGCCAAAATCTGTGACAGCCGAAATACTTTGTAAACTGTGTGTGTGTGTCAGAAACCAGCAGCGCACCTAATCAGAAATCTGCAAACAACCAAGCATCTACAGACTATAATACTCGTTTTGAGGTAGGCATTCCCATACTCAGATTACAAACGGATGACATCATGAATGTAGGTCATGGCCACCAATTATACATCGTGGATCCATGTCGTCAAAATACTGCATAGCCACCAGGAATACACTATGGATCTATGCGATAAGACTTAAATTAAGACGACATAGCCACATGACATACAAAGTAGATCTATATGCCGATACAAATCATACATACTCCATCGCAGCCTGAATCAAAAAGATGAGACCCAGGGTCTTCAATCCCGTCACCTGAAAGTACGAATCTAGCCATGCGATTACATGTGTTGAAGTCAAACATGGTAGAAACCACTTGATTACTGGTCATTGATGAAACCGTTAACAAGTGCAAGGAAAATCACCATTAATGTCAATGACTCCCAAGGTACACTAGCACAATCCACCGAATGTGAATAAATGAGTTGAGGTCGAACATTCGACGGAATCTCCCAATCAGGGGTCAATAATAAAAACCCACAGTTGAAAATGAGGAAACCTGCCATTGAGGCATGCAAGTTCCAAGGTACCAGATAATTTCTAACTCTTGTTTCCGAATAATGAGTTGAAGTCGATGGAACAAGACTCGTCATAGGAGGGCCTTGAGTATCCCCCATCAATGACATGAAATAAGTAACAGATTTTGAAGGTGAAACAGAGTGTGAATATAGATTGAAACGGACACAGGGAAGGCCGACATGGTAAGAATGGACAACTGCAGATGGCCGACTCAACAGAGGACTTGGATGAACTTCTCTTGAACATATGAATGACATGACCAAGGACTTGGCAGCACTGACTCAGAGACGACCTAGGATATGACCTTGTAACAAGTCGAATGAGAGACAAATGGATTTCCCAAACCGGCTTCAAATGATGAATAGGGGGTGTCATGTTCAAGAGCGACGCTTACTGCCATTAATATGAACACTAAAACACATCTTTTTCCCAAAATTTTCCCCACCATTTCTGGCGAGTACCTCTTTATTTTTACACAAGCTTGATGAGGATAACATATGCTTGTTGATGTAAGATCATCAATCGGACAAGTCCCTCGGAATATGTTTAACGAACCCTAGGAAGGAGCGGCTCGGTCCCATTACGGGTCTTTCGATGTTTGTTTAACGAGTCCAAAGATAGAAAACTCGAAGGTTTTTCATGAGTATAGAGTCTGGAAAAACACTTAAAAGAGAACTCTCTCGGTTCCTTTTTCGTAAAGTAGTCTGATGAGACCGAAAAAGAGATAAACTATCGCTCAACAGACGTTTTCTTCAAATACTTTAACGAGCGTGAAAAGAACAAGGTCGCTCAGCAATCTTTTCATGTTTAGAGAGACTGAAAAGAGCTTAAAGGGAACTCCAGGGGGTTCATTTTTCGTATAACCTTTACGAGTCCGAAAAAGTGATAAAAGTATACTCAATTACGTTCTCATGTATTTTCGAGCGTGAGAACGAACGAAGACTGACCTCGAGGTTTTGCTAAAAACCATAAAAAGCAGTCGTACAAGCGACAAAAAAGAAGAAACATCTGCACTCCTTCGTGTGGACTTCAAAGTTGTTATATCTGCAAAAAGTCACACTCATAGGACTATTAGGCATTAGGTTTTATGGACAAAACAATATAAAATTCAACAAAAATGGTAAAAAGTGAATAAATATGGGTAAAAAGGGCTTTTACCATTTTCATTGTGATTTTGCCAAGAACTTTGCCCAAAACACCTCATTTTCCCCCAAATTTCGTTGCTCAATCGCGGGAGGCATAAGCGACCATTTGGCGAACCGTCTCCGCCAACAAAGTAAGCTCTCGATCTTCTACATTTTCTATGATTTAGTTTTAGTTTTTATTGGCAATTTTCAAAGTTTTAGGTTCATTTTAGGGCTATAATTTGCGCTCGAGCATTCTCGCAGGCTAGCCATGCGGGACCTGCGAGAATCTAGGATTCTCGCAGGCATCTTTAAGGGCACCTGCGAGAATCTTGCACTGTGCTAAAGGGGCACCTGCGGGGGCCGAAAAGTGAAATTTCAATTCGATTTTTGCTCAATAAAAATTATGCCAAGGTTTGAAATAAGTTGTTAACCCTTCTCTTGTGGTTCTTGTGCACGCATTTGACCATCACAATGCTGGAGTGGCGAGAAAGAGAACATGAGGAAGAAGATACCATTACCAGGAATGACCCGGGTACCGTTGCTGCCCTCCGAGACTATGGGCTCTTGAAATTCTTCAGGATTCCGGGCATGAGGGCCCAACTCAAGTTGTTGGAGTACCTAGTTCATATGTGGGATGTGGACCAACATTTGTTTCACGTGGGAGTCCACACATTGACCCTAGATATCGAGGATATCACATTTTGAGATTTTGGTCCTTGGACAGAAACTTTTTGTAAAAAAATTTGATCATTATATACATATATACGGCTTCTACCGGCTTATCTTGTGTTGTGTGATACATGTGATGTGATTGATTTATAAATGGCCCAAATGTCTGTCTAATATATCATTAGTTAATGCATCAGTCAATGTATTTAGACATCTAGGAATGTGTTGATATTCAATATAATCAATATAACGTTCCAAGAGGTGAATTCGTAAATATACCCATAATAAAATAGGACTTCGAATAGCATAGACATTATTTAGTTGTAGTACTACTAGCTGTGAATCGAGTCGTACAACCAAGTGGCGGATACTGAGTGAAATAGCATCAATCAACAATTCAATGACGGCGCTATACTCTTCAATATTGTTGGTCGCACGGCCAAGACACACACCTCATAGAATGATAAGTTCGTTTGTAGGGGCATAAATTGCCCAAGCAGCAGAAGCAAGGTTCTAAGCACTACGGCTAGCGCCATCAGCGAAGCCAATGTGGGATAGCGAAGACTCCAACATCTGGAAACCAAACACAACGTAACATAAGCGGTCGAGGGCAGAGACCAGATAACGAAAAAGCATACTACAGTAACACACAAGAAGTATGATACAATAAAATACATGTACTCATGCACAAGTGCTCTTAGGCATAGTACTTCTTTAAGTACAACCCATTTCTGAGTTCACTCAAAGGGATATTGTCATAGTCCACTAACTCGTAACCTCCTTTCTCCAAAACTCATCTAACGATATAGGGACCTCGCCACATAGCTTCGAATTTTCCTGCTCCCAGCATATCCCGATCTTGTTCATAAAGGAGAACTAGATCACCTTCGAAGAAAACGTGAGGCTTGACATGTTTATCGTATTGGGCTTTGACGCGTTTCTTTTGGGCTTCTATGACTAGGGTGGTGTCGCAACGAGTTTCATCTAATCGCATGAGATACAACAGACGTTCTTCTTCGGCAAAAGTGTTTGGGAGGAGTTCGACGACTAGTTTTAGAGAGGGTATCTCACATTCAATCGGTAGGATGGCTTCTAAACCATAGACTAACCAGAATGGTGTAAACCCGATAGCAGACTTAACGAACGTCTGGTAAGCCCACAATGCTGAAAACAACATCATGTGCCAACTCGTTTTGTGAATCCCTATCATTCGTCAAAGCATGGTAATGAGGACTTTGTTAATTGCTTCGACTTGGCCGTTGGCTTGTGGGTAATAGGGTGTTGAGTTTTCATGGCGAAGACCCAACTTTTTGAGTTCGGACATCATGAAGTTTCTAAAGTGGCTACCGTGATCAGTGACGATAGCCTGAGGAACACCAAAACGAGCTATGATGTGAGTGAATATGAATAATGCCGCGGTCTTTCCGTTGTTGTCAAATGTCAACATCGCCTCGACCCATTTCGTAAAATAATCTACGGCTATAATAATGTATCCATGCCCCCCGGTCGAGTGAGGGTGACATATCATGTAATCGATACCCCATTTTGCAAAAGGACCAACGGAGACCACAGGGTGAAGAGGAGCAGGATGTGACCGTATTTTATGGTTGTAGGTCTAGCAAGCGTGGCATTTTTGGATGGCAATTATACAACCATTAAATAAGGAAAGCCAAAAATACCCGGCTCGCAAGATCTTCTGGACAGTAGCATACCCAGACAAATGACCACCATAGGCTCTAGAATGGAAGTCATTTAGGGCTTTCTCGGCTTCTTCAAACATGAGGCAGCGTCGAAAAACGGAGTCAATCCCAGGACGATAAAGAGTATCACCGAGAATAAGATATTGACGGGCTTGGTAGCGTATTCGACGGCGATCAGTACTAGACGAATTGGGCTGGAAAGTCTGGGTTTGGAGATATATGATCATATCTCCGTACCAAAGATCATCGGAACTAATCAGGAAAAGGGATTCATTAGGTAATGAATCGGCTGCTACATTTTCCGTCTCAGAGTAGGGAAAGTCGCATATCAACTTGGCAAACATTAAGGATTTCTTGGACTCAGCGCGTTCGAATTCTAAGTCAAACTCCTGGAGTATCACGATCCATTTGGGGTATTTTCCCCCTAGCAGTTGATGTGTGAGAATGTGTTGCATAGGGTTGCAGTTAGAAATTACCGTAGTCTTGCGAGAGAGGATATAGTGCCAGAAACGTTGAACTGCTTGGACGGCTGCCAAGGCCAGTTTTTCAACATGTAAATACTTGGTTTCGATAGGCGTAAGACTTCGAATCAAGTAATAGATGACATGTTCGTCATGAGAATCATCCTCCTAGACAAGAACCATAGCAATGGTGTAATCTGAGGCTGCGAGGTAGAGGAAATAATCGCGACTGTAATCAGGTGAGAAGAGAAGTGGGGTACGTGTCATAGACAGTTTCAAAGATTCGAAAGCTTTGTTGGCAATGGTATCCCATACAAACTCATACCCCTTTTTGAGTAGTCGCATAAATCCAAGAGTTAGCTCGGCATAGTTCGGGATGAAACGACGAAGAAAGTTTGTATTCCCTTGCAAACTTTGTAACTAGCGAAGCGAAGAAGGAGGAGGGAGATTCAGAATCGCCTCGACCTTCAAAGGATCTACCATGATCCCTTGTTGTGAAACAATAAAGCCTAGAAGTTGGCCAGATTCTACACAGAAAATGCATTTGTGAGGATTCAAGCGTATATGGTAAAACCGACATCGAAGGAAAATGGCTCGAAGGTGTATTGGATGATCTACACGGCACATGGAAACTCGGGTAAGTCGTCTAGATATGGTTGCACAATGTGCTTGATATCATGGAAGGCGTAAGACATAGCACGCTGAAAAGTTGGGCCAGCGTTTTTTAGACCGAAAGGAAGTTTCCGATAGGCAAAAGTGTCCCAAGGACAAATAAAAGCGGTTTTGTGTTGGTCTGCGGGAACGATATTGATTTGATTATATCCGGAGAAACCATCCATCAAAGAGAAGATTTCACTGTCGGCACAATCGTCGACGATCTGGTCGACAAAGGGGGTAGGAAAGTTGTCTTTAGGACATGCTTTGTTAATATCCCTATAATCAACGCACATGCAGATTGTGCCTTGTTTCTTGTCAATCGGGACAAGATTGGAAACCCAGTCAGTGAGAGCCACCGAGTAAATAAAGTCGGCTTTGAGAAGTTTCTCGACTTCAAGCTTAATAGCGGCCAGTTTACATGGGTGGACCGGATGAAGGTGTTGTCGAACGGGTTTAGTGTCTGGGTATGTCTTAATCTCATGTATCACAATGTCAAGGTCAATACCCGGCATTTCTTCATAGCTCCAGGCGAAGACGTCACGAAATTCTTTGAAAAGTGACTTGTAGGTGACAATTTCGTCAGGGGAACACGAAGCTCCGATATGTCGAGGGGAATGGTGGGTGAGATATTACTTAAGTTCCCTTTGGAAAACACATCGTGTGTAGACTCAGGAACGGTAGAAATGACGACAACGGTCAACGGAGTTAAGATCCGTCGGTAGCTCTCGATGGTATGTTGTTCCAGGAAGAGGATGGAATGATGGTGTCCATCATCCCAGGGGGTGTCTTCCATAACAGACATAATCATCTCATCCGTGGGAAAAATGACGTGGAAAGGATCTGGAGATAAATCACCAAGAGAGGGGGTAAAAGGGGTTGTCGATTGAATGGCCTGATAGGCGGATTCCACCGGGCTCAAAGGCATTTCGTCGTCGTAACGAAGATGATCACCAGGGTTGGGTACCATCCATGGGTCGTGAGACACAGGGGTTTAGTGAATAGAGGTGGAGATCATGTTGATCGAGGTGACAGACGGATGTGGAACATCGGGTGGTGGGATGGGGAAGGTGCCCATTAACAAGGAGTCTTTAAGAAGACCAACACCGATGTTCTTGTATCCGGGGGGGTTTTGGCAATGAACGGTATGTTGTCGGTACGTGCATCGGAGTTAAAGAAGGCTAATTGGTCGACGGTAATTACCTTGCCTTGATGTGGGAAACGCACGACATGGAAAAAAGTCGACACAATTGCATGCATGGAATCAATCCAACTACGGCCAAGTAGGAGGTTGTAATCGAGAGGAGCGTCAAAGACCTCCACTTCAACTTGGATTGTTTTGTCTCCTAACATAATCGGCAACAAAGGGAGGACACCATAAGGCTTAAAACCGGAGCCATTAAAGGCTTTCAGCGTGTTGTGAGATTCAGCCAAAGGAGGAGAGCCGATGGTTTTCTAGCAAGTAGTAGACATGACACACGTCGAGGCACCCTCGTCGATAACTGTTTTACAAATGTTTTTGTCGGAGACAATAACTTGTATTTGGAATGCCAGTTGAGGGGATAACTTTGGAATGTGATCTTCCAAGTCAAAAATTATTAAATTTGTATCTGAAGGGTCGATTCCACCGATAGCTTTCAACAGTGCCTTCCATTGTATAGGAAAACTTTGAAGGACTTCGAGGGCTGACATCACGGATGGTGCTTGGGCCAGATCTTCAACAATATTGTAGTTTTGGGCAGCACGGGCATGAGGATTGAAAGCCGATTTCCGAACGACACCCTTTGGAGGAGGGCGAAGAACTGTGTCGAGGCTTGGTCGTTTGAGATGAAGATGACCGTTGGTAGGGGGAGTCGTGGGAGATGGTTGGACCAATGAAGGAGGTATCGCATCAACCGTCTCTTTGGAGGAAGGATAATCTTTGGCTTGAGTGGTAAGTGCGATGTCTTGCTACTTTGAATCACCTGTACACATTAAGACATAGGATGTATTGGAGGGGGAAGGTTGGTCATGAATGACCAATTGGGCCTGTTGTTGAGAAGGGAAGGGTTGTGACAATACAGCCGGAGTGGGTGGTTTCGTGGTACCTTGAAGGAACTTAGTAACWTCGGCTCGTCGTGGACAATCCTTAGTGTAGTGATCATCACCACAGATAAGACAAGGGTATCGGGGTTTGCGCTTATCCCTATCGTCAACAGGTGGTGTTTTGGTTCTCTCTGCTTGCAAATTATTTTTGTCCTCCTTATTCTTACCCTTTCCCTTTTTGGATTTGTTTTTACCGGCGGGGGTAGATTGAACAACATTTACCTCAGAAGTTTTGTCGGTGAGAGGGGTAGGAGACGGAGCATTTTGAACATTAGAAGAAATGGGTTTGGGGTTGTTGCTAGAGGTTTGGAAGGAATGCGGTTGGGCATGGAAAGTGTCAATCACACCATCGGTTGCATGAGAAATAGCAGGGGTAGTCGAAGTTGCGGAAGTAGAAGGACGAGGCGCATCAGGGAGTAAGTCGTAAAGAGTACCCATTTGTGAGTAAACGAGGTCAAGGTATTGAGTATGACTAATGGCATGTTCTTCTGTCACAACTCCACCCATGGTGATGTCACAACCGATGTCATTCACGAATGATTTCGTGAACCACTACGCCAGCAACTGATTGGGAAGTTTGAGTTTGATGAGACGTCGTCTCCATCGCCACTCATGAATGTGATCGGAGATATGACTGCCTTTGGTTTGTTTGACAGAACTCAAAATCTCGGTCCCCGTTTCATAGTGGATCGGTAACTGGTAGTGGGTGAGGAAAGTCATAGCGAGGGTGTTGAAGTCAGCGAAGAAACCTCATGGTAATTATATATACCACTTCGCGATGGAACCCGTGAGGGTTCACTGAAAAAGGCATAAACGAATAGAGTCATCCATCAAGGAGTTGGATGAGCACCAAAGGTGAAAAGTCATTACATGATTGTTCGAGTCCTCTCTTGGTTTTCCATCGAATTTAGGGATGTCGAATGGTAGTTTGGCCGGTATGGCGGGCCATTGGGAAGAATGACGGATCAGATCATTTAAAATCCTCGACAGACCCGGGAGGTCCAAAGTGGCTAAGAAAGGTAATTGTCTATTCACATGCGGGTACTGGTGACTTTGGGGAGGGAGTCTCGTCAGCAAACCAGTGGGACCATAAGCAGTCTGCATATAATGCGAGGATCCGGGCAGATTCGGTTGTTGGTGTGGAGGTAAGTAACTCATAGGGTTGTACCCTTGAACGGGGGTGTGAGGTTGAGCATTCGAGCCCCAAATAGGATTAGACGTACTTGGATAGGGTTGGCCTGTACTAGGGGGTATGACGGAGCTAGCCTGAGGTTGTTGCCCCCCAGTCGGGTGAGGTTTATGTTGTATAAGATGATTCCAATACTGGAACAAGGATGGAGGTATGTTCTGTCCATAGAGTGGGGTCGGTGGGGGTTGCCCTCCAATCAGGGGTTGTGTCCCCATTGGGATTTGTCCTACAAGGGGGGGTTGAGTTGGGCCTCCTTGGTGAAATTGTCCACCAACAGGAATCTGGTAATTTGGTATGAGCAACGGAATGGTGCCACTAGGATCAGTGCCTCCGATAGAGGATGGAAGAGGTCCTCTGAAAGGGGGCAGAGGAAGTGTCAGAATGAAACCAAGAGGATGGTGCCTAGAAGGAGTGGGACCACCAGGAGTTCCGGATGTGATTTGCGTAGGAGCAGGAATAGAAGCATTCAACGCATGGTATCCGGGAGGAAGTGTCAGGGTGACTCTGGGCGAAAGTGGTGTGTCAATGGGGGTTTGCCTAGCCACAGTAATCCCGGTGTGAGGACTCGTAGTATCCGTGTATTGGACCATTTGTAAAGGGAGAGTCAAGATATGGTCAGCTCATGGAGCTTCTGTACCAGGAAAATAATAAGAAGTAGTAAAAGGTACTGCGTCTGGATCAGATGTTTCGGGTAGCTCAGGTGAGACAATGATATCAACGCCTGCTCCTGAGCCAAAGAGATCCCATCTAAAAACGTCAGTAGTCCAAAAAGGATCTTGACCCTCAGGTCCTAGAAAAGGTCCAGTCGGTGATCCAAAAGACTGAACAGCTAAGTCTCTAGAAGAATTCACTTGCACAATGCGTCTCTCAGAGTCGGGATGAAGTCGAAAGTCCTCTCGAGAATTGGTAATTCGGAACCGTCCTAGAGAGTCAGTTCTTTCCACTTGTGGAGTGGCAACGTCTTGGACTTCACTCTGTTGAGGAGATCCCTCCGGTGAGTTGGTAGGCAAGGGTTGAGAACCTTCCAGATTTTCTGGGGGTAAGCCTTGCATTCTACGTGAACGACGTTGAGGGTCAATTGTGATAGAGTTAAAAACTTCCGAAGGAAATTCTATGGTCAACTTGGGTAAACAAACAGCATGCACTAGTAAAAATCTAGGAAGCAAAACCAAGCAAACAAGACCTTCTAATTTTTAAGTCACTAGTTGGTGATGAAATCCAACGTCGCAACGAAGAGACAAGAAGGGGTTGGGCTAGAGTGGAAAAGTTACATTGACGACCTGCTTAACGAACTTACACCCTGGTGCAAGCTCCCACACATAATCGTGAGTATACCCTCCAAGGAGCCCAAATGAGTTTGGCCAACATCGATTCCAGGTACCGTGAAGACTTTCCCCTCCACAGTCACCTTGTGTAAGACCCTAAGAAGATAGGGCACTAAGGTTACCACCAACAATAATAAATCCTAGGGGAATAATCGACAGTCTGATCCACACGCAAGGGAAGGGTATCTAGCCCGAAATCAGCTTGAGAGGCTTCTACTCATCATTGTGGATATACCTTCAAGTGACCCTCATAATACGTGCAATCTCTACACCGATATCAACAAAGCAGGGTGAGTAACTCTGTCAATCTAAATGCGACCTCGGGTTTGACCCTTGTGTGAGAAGGGATTCCCAGGACAGAATGTTGCAGATGGAATTTGACACTCCTTACCACAAGATGTTATTGTGTGTTTTTCGTTTTAGAGAGTGTATCTCACTGCCTATTCCAAAGCTCTCGCCTAGCTAATGTTGGTGTAAAAGAGTCATAGAAAAGAGTTACTAGTTAAATTTTAAAAATTGCGCAATATTATGAAAGGTTGTTGTTACCCAAAGGAGACGGAAATGAAACCGATGTTGTGTAAGACTCTAACCCAGCAATGCATAGATAGAAATGAATGATACAAATTTTTTGTTCGATGAATCCTATTTATAGGAGGGAAAGAAGAGTTCTCTGGAACAACTTGAACTACGATATATGATCTTCTTTGAAATGCAACATCAATGAATCATGAACAATGCCAATCATCTATTCGTTCTATTTCAACAATTGAATGCCAATGTTGTCAAAAGAAAAAATGTTTTTTCATTTTCACTAGAAACCAAACAACAGTGGTGGAACTAAGAAAAACTAGCAACCGATGAAAAAGTAATATACAACAAAAACCCAAACCAATCTTTCAATGAAGACAACAATAACAAATAGACAAGACTAGTCTCTTCAAATGCATGTGGGCAACAATTTTCCAAGTAATGAGCAATTGAAAAAGACAATTAATCCCAATGTTTAAACCGAGCACCGGCTCTCAACCAAACAAGCACTCGGATTTCAAAACCATAGATTATATCCTTGTTAAGAAAATGTCAAGAGGTAACAGTTGAGAAAAAATAAACAAGAAGAGCTTTCGATTTCCGAAGACTAATCATTCACGAAATTCAAAGTCAAGAAACAATCAATCACTGGCCAAAGAAGTTCTTTTCAGACACACATACAAATCTGGGCATCTGAGGATACAAAAAACCTTAATCCAAAAAAATTGCAAATGGGTTCGCAGGCTGGCAGTGGGGTACAGTGCGAGAATGAAGGATTCTTGCATGCTAGACACAATCAGATTGCGAGAAGTTTTCACTGGACTGAACAACAGGGTGCGAACTCTAGTGGTTCTCGCAGCTACAGAAGGGTGCAGTGCGAGAAGGCCTGAAACTAAGCAAAATTTGGAAAAATGACAAAAAAATTTAAGGAACTTCTAGACCCAGGGAGTCTATCAGGGTCTCCTCAAGACTCAGAGATTGATGGAAATGAAAAATGGTAAGTTAAGAGCAAATGGCCAAGGAAAAACCATCAAAAATGGGTTGCATCCCCAGTGGAGTCACCAATTTTGTTATCGGACAAATCGGTAGGTGCGGACACTGACAAATCTCCCTAAATCCACTTGGATCTAGAACAAAATAGGACAGGACACAACTCTTTCCCTAAGTTGTAATCATTGAATCTACTAATAGGAAGGAATAAGTGACATATCTTTATATCACTTCCTTAGGTCTCTGTTGTTCCCACTTCACTCCGGTGCTCTCGTGAAGTCAAGTCCAAGACAACACAAACCAACCAAAGTGAAGATAGCAAAGTATATTCAATGTCAACCTATGCATATGATCAAGGAATTACATAATAAAGTAAGGGTGACTTTATGGGAAAGGAACATGTCGTTGTATCATATTAATTGAAAGTAGAAGATACAACCTGATCGCCTTGATGTTGCAAGCTTCCTTTCATTGACTCTTGGTTCCAACACACACAATTGCTCTGTACTTGCATGAAAAAGATCCAATTCCTCTTGATAGACCAAATAGAGTCTTCAAGCTACTGTCCAAGCAGGGTTCTTCGCACAATTCTTTCACCAATTCTTCATTCAATCTTGCTTAACCTTTTCCATGAAAAACCCTTCAATATATAGGAGAATGAGAGATGGTTACATGGATGAGGATGATCCCATCAAATCTAAGAAGTCAGTAGAATGACAACCGTGTGAATGCCAATTCATTTTCTAGAAGATCCCCTTCTATAACCTTCAAGACCTCTTCTCCTTTCCAAGCTTAAAAACAAGTTCACACCCTGTGTATGGAGCAGATTGCAAGAAGTTCGCACCCTAAGTGTGGGTGGCCTGCGAGAATGAGGGATTCTCTCACCCTAGACCATAGGCAGGCAGCGAACTCATCTTAAAAATATGTTTTTGGAAGAAGACAAGAGCCACTTTTCTCAGGCAAAAAATCCTTGTTGGGAGCCTGAATACATCACTGTTGAGACATCGCCCAAGTGACCAAAATCATGTATAACACATGCACTAAAAATGTGGAGACATTACCTCATGGGGGGGGAATTTGATTTAAGGATAGAGCACTGTAGTCTGAAGCATCTGTGTGCATAGCCAACATTAAATTCCAAACAAACTAGATGGTTGGAATTTCTAAGTGAATATGAATTTGAGATTAAGCACATCAAAGACAAGGGAAATCAAGTGGTTGATGCACTCAGCAAGAGAGCTCATGAATTGCATATTGCAACCATTAACATGTACAGGACTAATCTGAAAGATAAAATTATTGAAACAGCAAATTCAGATCAATAATATTTGAAAATAAAATAAGCCTTACAGCAAGGCCATTTTCAGGAGAAATCAAATTATTATGAGTTGAAAGAAGATGGAATTTTCATGTACAAAGGCAAAGTATGTGTGTTAAATTCTAATGGGCTGAAAAGAAGTTGTGTTGAGGGAAATGCGCAATGTGTTATATGTTGGACACTTAGGATATCAAAAAATAATTGTAGTTGTAAGAAGCCAATATATTTTTCCTGGAATGAAGAAAGAAGTGGCTAATTATATAGCCAGATGTCTAGATGTCAGAAAGTGAAGAGTGGGCATAGACATCCAACAAGGTTGTTGTAGCCATAACACATTCTAGAATGGAAGTGGGAAGTCGTTACAGTTTATTTCCTTACAAATATGCTGTGAACAGTGAAGCAGCATGATACCATCATGGTGGTGGTGGATAAATTAACTAAGGTGGTGCATTTTATTCTAGTGAAGACAACACACAAGCTTCCAACAAATATTTCAGATATCTACATGAAAGAAGTTGTTAGGCTACATGGAGTTTCAAAAGCAATTGTTTGAAAATAGAGAGGACTAACAAAATAATTGAGGACATGCTCAGAATGTATGTGATGGACCAGTCATTAAAGTGGGAGAATTATATCCATTTAGTTGAATTTTTCTACATTAATGGATATCAAACCTCATTAAAAATGAGTCCATTTGAAGTATTGTATGGCAGGAATTGTAACACACCAGTAAGTAGGGATAATCCAATAGATAGAGCAGTTGTTGGGTCAGATTTGTTGAAGGAAATGGAAGAGAAAATGGTAAAGATAAAGTATAATTTAAAGGTTGTCTGGGATAGACAGAAAATTTATGCAAACAATAATAAAGTTCTGAGAGATTTCAAAGTGGGAAAACATGTGTTTTTAAAGGTGAAGGCGAAGAGAAGTTCGATAAAATTAGGAAGTTTCCCAAAGTTGGCAGCAAAATATTGTGCACCTTTTGAAATCTTAGAAAAAAAAGGGTCGGTTGCATACATGCTAGAATTGCTTGCATTCATGAGAGTGCATAATGTATTTCATGTGTCATTATTAAATAAATAAGTGCCTAACCTTAACCACATAATTGATTGGACTGTGATCCAAGTGGAGCACGAAGGGGATTTCTGGGTGGAACCAGTATGCATCCTAGACTGGAAAGTYARAGTGCTCAGGAACAAATCCATAGGGTTGGTAAATGTTCAATGGACCTACTATGGTCCTGAAGATGTTACATGGGAGCATGAAGAAAACATGTGGGAARAATACCCACAAWTTTTTGACAATTTTGAATAAAACATAATGCAAGACTCCATTTTGAACAGTTAGAGTTTTGGAACCGCATCTCAGACTCCTAGCCAACTACGTTGGGGACCCTGATAAAATAATGGCATGTTCCTTAAGTTKTMCCTAACAAACGAATGGTACAATCCTTGGGTTAACCCTAATAAACGAATGGTGCATTCCTTGGGTCGATGGGTTGAAAGGAACAAGAGATTATGGTTGGAACTGCTGCTAGAGTTGTGAAAATGCATAATTTTATTTTCTAAGTATTGTAATGTAAATCTGTGTATATGTATATCGGCATAGTGTGCACCAATTACAATGCACAATCATAGGAGATGGAGAATGTAACATTCCCATTATAATCCTCGGTTTAATTAATGCTTAATTTAGCTATAATGTGTGGCTACGGCCAAGCGATGTATATGTGAAATGTATTTATGAATATTAATAATAAAAATGTAATGTCATCTGCTAAGGGGGCATGGATAGAGATGGGGGTTGAATTAATCCACAAGAGAGGGAAGAGTCTAAGAGAATGGCCAAAAGGGTTCCAAGGGGGAATTACCCATGTCTATTAATTCCACCCACATTCCCTAATTTTATTATTATTGTTATGCATTAAACTCTATCTCCTGACTGAGTGTTCTCAAATCCAATCATGGAATGCATGTAAGAGGGTGGGTGTGAGAAGTCACATCTCATAGTTATTGGGGGCATGGGAGGTGATTACAATCATCTTGGGGAAGTGTGTGATTCAAGCAAGTAATCCAAAGAGAATAAATTGGTATGGGAGCCACAGCAATTCTTACACAGTCAAATTTTTGGCATGAAAAACAAGAAGAGGGCATAAAAGAAAGCTTGGATCTTGAGCAACCATGGAGGGTGAATTATGGAGCATGCTAGAGCATTTTGGAGCCAGAGATTGAAGAGCCAGTTTTTCAAACCTGAAGAGTGAACTCATGTGTGAGTTGCACTATAACAGCAAGTGTTTATTATTGTTTACTCGTAGTTTTCCTAGTAGCAAGTTCCCTAAGTGAGTTCCCAGCTAAGAGATTTATGGTTACCTTTGTTAGAGAGACCCTGATAAACAAATGGGTCACCTGAGGGACTGAGATCGATGAAGGGGTACATTCCTTGGGTTGGGAAGGTCAAGAGGAAGAAACCTGGTGGAAAATCAGGATAGTTGTACGAGAATTCAAGTGGGTTATGGGATTTCTAAGTTGTGAGTGGACAGTGAGAGACCATCGTCGTTTGTGGATTACTAGCCTCAGCTCGGGGTGACTTGTTGTTGATATTTGGAACGAGTCTATGGTTGGGTGGAACGTCTGTCCCAAGCAGTTGGTTGCATAATTGTTTATAAAAGATAAGTGTTTTATCTTGTTTCTATTTGCATTATGAGTTATTTGTTGTGCACTAACTATGTGATTGAGAATGATTAATATGTTGATGTAATGATATGTTAGTTGTGTTTCATGTATGTTTTATATTGTTGTATACGCATTTAATAAATGGCAACAGTAGTGAAATCTTGTTGTAATTCGTAGTTGATAAGCTACATGACATTAATTAGTTTGCAGAAAAAATTATTTTGTGAGTATTCTGCACGTAATGGACCTCAGCTGGGTTGGGAGACGTTACAAGACATAACACTGAGATCATATGAAAATTGGTATGTACTACTGCATCAATGCTCTACCTACCACTGGATAGGACTGATATAGTTATTGTCAAGGAACAAAAATTATTTTGAAAATGTTTCTTATAACTCATATCTAGAGGAGAAATAACAATCCAACTAGTACTAGTATAACATACAGATCTGCCCCTCAAATCTAGCATCTTAATAGAATATTCATTTTTAAATTTATCCACCAATTGGTCTACACCTATCTTGTCAACATCATAAATGGGGTCAACTTCTAGATAGATATAGCAAGATAGTTTAGACAATATAAAATTATCTAAAGAACTTGGGTTAGAAATGCAATTTTATTAATGTTTTTCTTCATTATCCAGCTGACAGTTTTCTTGATATGATTCAATGTCCATATTTACCTCTTTTTCATGCAATGATGAGGGATAAACAACATCCAATGTATATGAAATTACATCTCCAACAATCCTAGGATTTTCAACATGCTCTTCTTGTAGACTATTTTCTATGAATTTAGAGATACATGAAACATTAAATACTTGGTTTCTTATACAACTAGAATCTGCTAAAGGGTTGACAATGGTTGTATACTTCTCACATACCCCCATACATTTGACTTCGCAACTATGCTCATCATATGCCAATTCTTCATCAATTTTGTTATATTGATCCTTCTCATGAGTTGGGGGGCAATGTTTGAGGAATACTTGACTAAAATCTGCTAGAGACAAATCTTACCTTTGTCCAATGATTTGAACCAATCTCTTGTGTCTCCCACTAAGGACATAGCAAACATTCTCATCCAAACATCTTCATGCACAACACTCAAACCTGAGACATAGTCCACAAATAATGAAGCATGTTGCTCTACTAGAATAGGGTTCCCATAGAAAGAATTTGACATCTCCACTCTCGATTGGACTGATTGGGATATCCAAAGATATTTGAAAATTCCAATGGAACATATAGGACACAAAAATCCCATGGTATTGTCATTTTTCACCAAGAATGCATGATGAGACTACTAATGATATAGAATTATTTCCAGAGGAGTTACCATATGAATGCCTAAAAACATGATTGTTACTCATCCCAATTGTGGAGGTATGCTCTTCTAGAATTTTGGGAAATGTACCTTGCTCCTGAAAATGGTGCCAAAATGTTACTACTTAATTTGTCTTTCTATATTTGCAAGGTCAACACTCAAGACCAATCAATGGAAAATTGGAAGGGAAACCATTGTCACCTAGGCTGCAACTTCCCACACTTCTCATGTGAAGGTTAATCGCCTTAATGGAAACTTTTGTATATACAATACTTTTGCACTAGAAGCTATGGGTAGACAAAAGAATAGGGTTTCTTGGTTATACAATGTTCATGTCAATGGACAAATATGTTTTTTCTTCTTTAGGAGTTGTAAAGGGTTAGGTGATTTATAATATGGATATAATGCCATGAAACCATTCAGTTAGCTTCTTCATTCACCTAACCCAAATCAATCAATCCCAAAAGAAAGATGTTAAATCAAAATATATATGCCCTAAATATGCATGCAAAATGAAGACCGCATGCAAAATAATCGAACTACTAGACCTCTAAACCCTCTTTTGAGAACAAGGATTCAATGCTTTTAGAAATTCTAGCAGTGTATAACATTCGAGCTACAAGGAGACTGTAAATCAGCTAAAACTGTTATGTGGGTGAAATTATGAGTTTTTTGGATCAATGTACAAAGACTTATTTCAAGGTGATATTTGGACTAGCACATAGTATCAAATACCATGTAACTCAGCTCTATAATTCAACTATAACTTCAAACCAAACAAATAAATCTTTAAATTCATAAAACATTCAACTCATGTATCTTGCAATCCTTTGTCTTTTGTAAGGTATGAAATGCAACCCTCTTTGTTTGGGTGCGGAGGGTAAAAGAGAGATAATTTAAGCTTTAGACTGAATGGCATGAAAGAGTGTATAAGCCTTGTATTTTCTAGCTTAGATTAGGGGTGATGAAAA
>ML804129.1:632804-650663 GCA_009831015.1 Picea engelmannii
CAATGTTGCATGGTGACAAAACCAATGCAGCATCTAAACTCAATTCAACTAGTCAAACTGAAGTGTCAACTTAAAGAAAATATTCTCCAGGTGGAATATTTTCCCCTAAAATATAGGAGACTGGATAATGACTAATAAACAAGGAAAAACCTCAAGGAAAATAAATCCTAGGTGTGTGTGAAATAACTCCAACAATCTACTCTTATGATTTGAATGTCGAGAGAGAATTCTTATAACATAATTTTCCCTTATCATACTTGTAGCATTTTCTTCTTTTGACTTTGATATATGGTTTTCTTTATGCATCGATGTTGCCTTGTTAATGGTTGAATTTTGATTAGTAAGTTTATTTGGAGCTTCCATTGTTTGGACTGCGACATCTGACGTTGTCCTTTTTCTAGTTGATTTTGTAACTTCTTGAGCAGTACTTTCTTCATGCCCTGATTTGTCGATATCTTTAATGTTTGAATTTTCAAGTTTCTCTTCTTTCAACTTTCTGATTTGTTCTAGTAACAACTAATTAAGGTTCTTCAAATGAGAATTTTCTTCTTCTTTCTTTGTGATGTTCTTTTCAGTTTTTTTTCAAGATCCTCCTTTCATTGTTCTAATTATTTTCCATATTGTTTTGTAACCTTAGCCTTCTTGATTTGGCCGAGTAATTTTCTATTGTGGTCTTTTAAGCGGTAAATTTTTTCGTTTTTTTTTTCTGTGATAACTTCGTCAAATTCTTTCTACATCCTTTGCATTGTTTTTTTATTTTCTTGAAGTATTACTTCTGATATGTTGTTAAAGTCTTCTGGTATTACTGAACCTAGCTCTAATTTAGTGTCTTGTAATGTTATCATTTTCTCCTTATAGGAGAATGTCATAAAAAATTTCTCCATATTTAAGATGAAGGTACCTAGACTTTTAAACCAGGGTAACCCGATGATGATGTCAACTTCTTCTTGATACATAGTTGTAACATAGAATTGAGGTATATACTCATATTCATTAATTGTCACTTGTAACTCCTTAATTTGAAAATAATCTTCCTTTTATATTTGGTTCTATAATTAATAATTGATTTGTCAAATCAATATTCATGTAATTAACATTATAATCCAAGATAATAACAATGTTAACCTTTGTTCACTGAGTATTCCCCTTTAATGTCGAAAATCCATAACCTATGATCGGACAACCTTCATAAGTAAATCTTCCTTTTTAATATATGTATCTACTTTTTATTTTATTTTTTTATATAATTCCTTGTTCTATACTTTATTTTTAAAATATCATAATCTTTTTTTTCACTTTATGTAAATACTTTCCACTTATAACTTACTCTTGGCCTTCTTATTTTTTTCAATAACTATGAATTGCTTTAAGAAACCTTAAATATTCATTTATATGATATTACCTTGGTCGTTGGTTTCTTTTATTGGTAATAAAATAATATTTAAATTAAAGAACTTTAAAAAAAATTGCCTTACAGATATTAAAACTTAAATCTTTATGGTGACTTTCTTTATGATGAAACGTAATGTCTAACAATCCAAGTCACAACTGTACAGATGAAGCCAGGTTTATTTTGCAGTAATTCGCAGGATGTATAGACTTTTATTGGTAATAAAATAATATTTAAATTAAAGAACTTTAAAAAAAATTGCCTTACAGATATTAAAACTTAAATCTTTATGGTGACTTTCTTTATGATGAAACGTAATGTCTCACAATCTAAGTCACAACTGTACGGATGAAGCCAGGTTTATTTTGCAGTAATTCGCAGGATGTACGGATGCACCAATAGGCGATTTTATCGCTGCAGTGTGGATGGGGCGAGCAATATCCAGCCTGCTGCAGAGTCTTTAAGACTCTGCAGAGACCGGATATCCATATAAACTGTTTGTGCGCTTCATATCCATCGGCATACCATCGGCCATCAACTCCACGCTGCCATGGCTACACATCACCTCCCGTTTTCGTTTTCTGTTTGCGAGGTTTTCGATGTACTCTGAGATTTCGTGAAACAATCCGCGTCTGAATGTACTCGCCGATTTCGTATGCTGATCGAGGCGCGGCGTTTTAATTATCCAGCTACCGGTTTTAATGGCCAGGTAGATTTGGGGGCTTGGATGATATTGTTGTGATATTTCGTGTGTATGAGTTTCTCAATTTCTCGTGAGAGTGAGAAGCGTACACATTCCATAAATCCTCCCTCCAGGAATCGAACCTAACTCTATCGTCTTCAGCAGAGGCGTAGTCTACCAGAGCATTTTGTGCTGGTTAATCCTTATCGATCTGGATGCTTCCTTCCTTATTTTCTACGACACTGACCGCGATGCTCTGATCAGAGAAACGCTGCATATTTCTGAAGCAAAAACTCGTGGGTTGTGTGGGATTGTCGTTTGTGGAGATCATATAGTAAAAATTTGGAGGCAGACATAAAATAAAGGTAATCTCATATTCATTTTGGCACTTTTGAGAATCATCTTCTTTGGCGCACTTTACCTTGCTCATTGACACTCAACAACAAATTTGCATCATGGGTTTCAAATCTGGGTTATTTCAACACCTTTTCATTAACCCCCGAAAGCATATTCTTAATAACTAATATGTAATAACTAATATACACCTATATTAATATGAATTTTCTTCATTAATAAACTAGTTGGCCAAGAGCTTTTCCTTAAACTTCAATCTTGGTTCATTAGTTTCACCATTATTCTTCATCTCTCGTTTCACCTGGGGATTCAATGTGACATTGCGGGCTGCTGGGCCATAATAATTCCTGTAACATATTTAAAAGTACAACATATATATATATCCTCTTCACACCCTTAAAGATATTGTTTCTACGAAATCTCAAAGTACATCGAAAACCTCGCAAACGGAAAATGGAAATGGGAGGTGATGTGTAGCCATGGCAACGCGGAGTTGATGGCCGATGGTATGCCGATGGTATGCCGATGGATATGAAGCGCACGAACGGTTTATACGGATATCCGGTCTCTGCAGAGTCTTAAAGACTCTGCAGCAGGCTAGATATTGCTCGCCGTGTGGATGGCACTATGTGTACAGTGGATGGTACACTCAGAAAGTGACTGTGAGTGATAGAATTTGTTGATATAGGGCAGCCCTGCAATTAAATCCTTTGATGGATGGTTCAATCTGCATTTTATTTTCAATCTGTATTCTAGAAATCCGGAACCTCTGTATTTTCAGTTTGCTTTTACTCACTATTAAGTTACTTCTTTTGTTATTGTTAACAGAATAATTTTTTTCCCTTCTTTGCATTGATTTTTTTTTTTTTAAGCAATTTGCAGCAATTTAAAATTGACTGTAATGCAGATTTACTGTGGCATTGACTTGTATATCTTTGACTCCCTTTTTTATATATTCATTTTCCTCTTCTTTTTTAATTTTTAAGTTTGTTGCAGCGTATTATCTATCTTTCTTCAATTTTTTGGCAATTGAAATAATTCTTCCTTCAATAGATACTTGAAATTTAATGGTAAAGGACCAGGGTATCAAAGAAAATCTGATTAAATTTAGTGACCAAAAGTAAATGGTTAAGTTGTCATGGGCAACGAAATCTGACCAAAAAGGTCTAATGGCCAAGGGCCAGGTTCAGAAACAAAGCTCTAATACCACTGTGGTGAACCTACTGGTTCACTTATGTAAACTTCCAATGTAAATAGAACAATAGGTTATAATCCATATGGACAAATAATATATTCAGTAATAAAATGTATGTGAGTGAATAGTATGATGATTACAATGAACAATGACAGCTTGTTTATATACCCACACAGGGGTTCCCTTTACCAATAGTCATGTCCTTGGGACATGTCCTTTCATTATTAATAATTATTATTTAATCATGATCTTACTAATATCTATTTTATATGTATATTTATGTTCATAACAGTGCACAACTGAAAATGCCTTTTACCAACATCCAAACATTTTGAAGGCTAGGATTATCATGCCATACTCCAAAAATTGAAATCATCGCATATGTATCCCCATGCAATATAGGTGGTAACAGTTCGAAACAAATTGAGGGCCCTAACAAGTGACTCTTTTATGGAACCATTGAAAAAAGGATTTGTACATTTCATTAGCAATTTCCAATCATCTACAATTGGAATTGCATCTCAAACATTCAGTAGAAGATGACGAAAACATTTATAATCTAACTTCATCTATCTTGTCTAAACATTGTATCAAGTGTTACAACAATGTGAATAAATTCCACAATTCTTTTGTGTGACCTTCACACGCGCACGCGCACACACACATATCCATAACCAACATAAGTACTTTGAATGTTAATATTGTACTTCGAATGTATACCTCACAACAGAGAATGTATTATAAGAAAAAGAATAATAAAACATTGTTGAAATCAATGCATCATAGGAAGGGATTCAAGAACTTCATCCTTAAATTAATGTGTTGTAAAAAAAGAAAATATTAAAAACTGTTAAAATCAATGCACTCAAGGAAGGAATTTAAGAACTTGATGCTTAAACCAGTGCATTATAAGAAATAGAATATATAAAACATTGCTGAAATCAATGCACTATAGAAAGGAATTTAAAACTTGATACTTAAATTAATGAACCATAGAAATCATGTATACACATAACAATGAAAAAAACACTAAATTCAATGCAATGTAAACATGGAATTCAATGGTTGTTAGTAGAGATGTGAGTTGCCTCTTTTGAGAACAACAATTTTGTGCACCCACCCTCTCATATATGAATTGCCTTTTTTGAGAACACCAATTTTGTGCATCCACCTTCTCATATATATTATATAGAACCATAATTGTCAATTTTAAGTTATAAAAGCACAATTGGTCTCATATACAATCATTGTGATGATGTCCGAATTTATATTTAAGATCAATATAAATTCTAAAATAGGATTTAAAGTTTAATTAAATTTTTGGTTAAAGTTTGGATTAAAAACAACAATTTAACTATTGTATGTGATTATCTGATTTTTCCCCATATATGTACAATTTAAGTGCAATTTACCTTTCAGTGATATGGTAAATGGAATCCTCATCTTATATGGGAAGACTCACAAGTTGCTTTAAACTTGGTTGCTCTCTATGGAGGGACAATCCCTAGGTTGCACTAATCATAAGATGCAATTAAAATCGTCTTCCAAGTCCGTGAATGCAAATGCAAAGTAGTGGAACCTTAACCAAAATTACCATAAAGCTTTTGTTGAATGGACAATTGAGATTGAAATAATAAATCAATGATTATATCGAATGAATGATTTGTTAGTGTAAGGCTTGATAGTTGTTGAGCTGAACTCTGGATTCTGTTTCCATGCAGAGAGCTGTTTACTGAGGACGTTGTGATCACGTAAGGCTGCATGAATGATGGAGATAAAAGGAGATGTGGCACTTATTAAAGGTACTGTGATAATTGTGGCATTTAAATTTGTAAAATGGCCATAGCAAATTTCATATTTTCTCTGAAGAGAAATTGCTAAACCGTAAAACACAGATAAGTTTTAATGATTTGTGTTTAAATTTGTTTAGGTAACATGTACCGCGTAGAGACATGACACATCTACCTGTACTGAAGAAACTGGCTCTCAGTGCAAATACTTTTAACACGATACTTCCAATCCTTTTGTTAGCAAGTGTAAAGTTCATCCTACAGTGAAGACTAAGATATAGATGTAGATTTGCTTCATGGACAAGTCACAATATAGAAAATAAAAGCTCCGTGTTTAAAAAAAAATGGTGAAATGGAATAGTAAAGGGAAGGGATGATCAAGCATATAGATAACATAATTACATTCCATATCTGCTAGACATTTTAATGGTTTTTCCTGAGCAAACCTATTTTGTCATTAAGTACACAGAAAGCAATGTCCACAAAAGACTCAATAACATGCCCAGAGAAAACCAAACTCTTGTAAAGTTTATATCATAAATGATGGCATTCATCCAACGTACACAACTCAATTGTGAATAATATAGATATGATAAGGGCACTTGTTTGTATGAAGTAGTATATAGGATAGTTGAAATATACTCGTATGCTTAAATAGATATTTTATTCATGTATGCACTATTTTAAAACAATATTCTAAAAAAAAAAAATGTCCAGTTTGTCAATCTCTATATTGCTTTTAATTCATTCGAAAATGCTTGTTTCCTTTGTTAAGTTGGAAAAATTAATTTGGCACTTTTTTAATCAGAAACTCCCCATTTTTTTGTCCAGTGGGATCAATCTCCTAGGATGTGATGTTCTAGGGATTCGAAGGTAGTTGAGAAAGGGTGCAGGCACCAAAACAATGGGAATCAAACCTAGCCTAGTGAAGAAAAAATCCCACGGGTTTACTGCTGAACCACAAACCCAATTGGCTTAAATTGGTATTTTATTCATGTATGCACTTTTTTAAGACAACGTTCTTTTAAAAAAATAAAATCCATCCTGTTTGTGAATCTTTATCTTTTATCTACATTGCATGGGTACAGTCTGAGACTTGGTAATCCCTACATTTCATGGGTACAGTCTATGATAATTAGCTACTTTTACTACAACGTAAAGCAAACATAGAAAGAATATCTTTCCAGTTGGTTCTATTTTGTAAGACGTCAATGAAGTGCGACGTTAAGCTGTCACCTAAATTTCATTTGATGGATAGTTATCACCATCAAATTCCATTACCGCAACTTCAGACTATCCACACAAATGATTACCAGAAGGTGACTAGATAAGACAATGCATCTCCATGCCCAAGCTATTCTCCAGTAAAAGTATTATTAATCCCATGCTTCCTTTGAGGTTGCGTGAGAATATTCCAAAATACAACCCTTCACCGTGATGAATTGCAATATCAAGTAATATTTGGGCCATCCGCTGACAAAAACAGAAATGTAAACCTGAAATAGTGCATTCCATTGTTTTTAGGAAGACGTAGCATACATGACTATGCTTGAATATTTCAGATGCCGGAAATACATATAATTTTTACAGCACCAAAAATTATGTTTTCCGAAGCTGCGCTGTAGAAAAGAATGAGAATGGTTAGTGTGTGTTTGACAAAATTCCTTTTGAAGGTTTAAGTTATTTGTCATACTTTGAAGAAAACTAAGACCTGACCTTGCCAAATAACCCAATCAAGCGAGTAAAATCAATATAATATCAACTTAGGAGCAGTTTGTGTCCAACTAATGCCAATTTCAAATGTGCGTAAAAGCATAGTACTGCTGAAGGGTCGTAACTTTTTTTCCCAAGAAAAAAATATATCTTCGATATTCCAAGGAGAAATCAAAATACACATAGCAAGGTCCCTGTGTCCGGCACTCCCAGAGGACAAGTCTCTCTGCTTCTTCAACAAAAAACCAATCTTAAAAGACTGCTTATATAAGTTTGCCAATACAATGCATGGGAAGCAGGTATCAGGGAGCTGGCAAGTCTATGGAGACTCTCAAATTACTATAAACTGGATCATGGGCTCCAATTTAGAAGTAGACATTGCACATCATGCCTGCGTCAGGAAGGTAAGAGGAAAAAACCAAAACTTTCAACATATCTCCTTTGTGCATTTATATAGAGAGTTCAACACTGAAATGGATCTGCTAACAAAAGATTCTGCACAGGTATTACCAAGTACACTTCACATAGAGTACTCCATCGTCTCTCTCCCCCTAGAGTTGGAGTTTTATTTTGAGAATGCATCACTGAGGTGAAGCTGTTTTTAGATAAACAGCCCCTCAAAGGGACACATGGAATGAAAGAGTAGGTTGTACTGCATAGGTTTAGCAGACAGTACTCTATAACTTTACAGCTCCCTTGGGAGACTAGAGTGACCAGAAGCCGACATGCAAGATGTTTTGAATCTTTATAACTCTGGATAGTATTTGGCATATAACTGCTGTATATGAGTACTTTTATAATAAAAATGAGTAGACTTTTTTCATTTTGAAAAAAAAAAAAGTCTGTCAATACAGTGAGTCCATTGGTTCTTGGCTAAAAATGCCAGACGTAGAAACAACAAAAAGAAACTATTAAGCCCAGATACCAGCCACAAAATGTTCACAACTTCTTCAAACATGCAAGAATTTCAACCTCATTTCTGCAGATACTCATTAAAGGGACATAACCTCTTCCAAGAGAGAACCTCCTTCACCTGTTTCAGCTAAACTCGACAGACCCTCCTTGAGTAATAGTGCTTTGGTGATCTTTACCTGCCTTCTCATTAATTTCTCTGAATAAATGTAGAAAGGAAACATTTACAAACTTGTTCCTTAACTCTTTAATCCTGTCCTGATAAGGAGTAGTAAATTTTCCAACTTCTTTTTTCGCTTTGCCCATAAAATAATGAGCTTGGAGTCCCTCATTATCTGAACACTGGTAATACCTCTATCAGATGCAATTTTTAGCAGCAGCTATAAAGCAAACAGTTCACCTCTGTTACTCAAACAGGGCTCTTCAAACATGCAAGAATTTCATCCTCATTTCTGCAGATACTCAATAAAGTGACATAACCTCTTCTGGGAGAGTACGTCCTTCACCTGTTTCAGCTAAACTCAACAGACCCTCCTGAAGTAATAGTGCCTTGTATAGTTTTATCTGCCTTCTCATTAAGTTCTCTGAATACATGTTGAAAAGAAACATTTACAAGCCTGTTCCTTACCTCTTTAATCCTGTCTATGATCAGTAGTAAGTTTTCTGACTTGATTGTTTTTCCTTTTCCCGTTCAATAATGAGCTTGGAGTCCCCCATGATCTGAACACTGGTTATACCTCTATCAGATGCAATTTTTTGCAGCAGACATAAAGCAAAACAGTTCAGCCCCATTATTTGTACCTTGTTCAATAGATGATTTAAAAGAAACAAAATGATTTTCTTTCAGGTATAATATGCCTCCTGCTCCACAGACACATGGGTCCCTTGGCATGCTCCATCAAAGTATCATCAAGCCTTTGATTTGTTTATACCTGGGAACTTTACCACTGGGATTCTTTACTTTATTAGGTTTCCAAATTCCTCCATAAGCAAATCTAACTTGATGTCTGACCTGTATTGGTAGAATATCTTAGCTTTGGAATATCTTTTCAGTTTTTGGTAACCATAGTGCCCTGAGCACATGTCAGGAGCTGACCTGGTATCCTGTCCAGGGTCCCTCCTTTCGTTTGCGGGTATCTCTATGCAAAAGTCGACACTGTTTTTCTGTTGTCCTCTCTGTTTCAGCGATATCTGACAACTGACAGGTGGTGGGTCTTAATGGAGGAGGATTCACTTGATTTTGGAGAGGACAACCCCAGTCTGATACAGATCTTTAGGCCACAATCGGACTACGGCATCAGACCTTTTCTCTTCGAATCCAGCGATGAGGGCGGGACAGATGTCACCCTCCGCAGTTTGAGCATAAATTCTCCCATGCAAAATCCCGGGGTGTCAAAGGCAGAGTTTCATTCTGTGACAGGTGTTTGGAAGGACCAAGAAGTACAAACCCTCTCGGCAGAGCTCTACTCCCTCCTCGCCCCATCTCCGGTTCCTTTCATCCACAGATTCAATCGGAGGTCCAGATTGAAACTCTGGTTAAAGATTTTGGGATCCAAACAAGCATACCCTTCCCAAGGAAAAAAAGGTGCATCAGGGCTAGGACGGAGAAAGTGAAAATGATAGTGGGGAAAGACATTAGCATTGAAGAAATTCCAGAAGTTTTGGATAAGGCCGTTGTTGAGAGGTTTTGTGGGAAATTAGTGCACAAAGAAACCCTAAAGAAGTGGCTTGAGGGAGCATGTGTTCCATGTTTGGGGAGGCTTTGTTTCTTCCTTCGGTCTTTATGGAGAAGATTTTGAGTAAAAATTGGTCTTGGGGGCCTTCAGGCCTAGTTTTGCGTAAATGTTCTGTGGACTTTGATCTTGATAGGGAGTCATTCTATGTTCAAAAAGTGTGGGCTATTCTTCCTAGCCTTCCACTGGTCTTTTGGCACAAAGAATTTATGACTACAATTGGCAACAAAATTGGCCGATTCATGGGTTTAGAGCCTAATTGGGACTCTAAGGTTGATAGACAATGGGCTTGGATCCTTATTGAAGTAGCTCTTTGCGAGGGTCTCCTGGAAGAAATTGAACTTGATTTAGGTGGACGGGTGTGGACTCAGAGTATTCACTACTAGAAGCTCTTGTTTTGTTGCTTTGGGTGTCACGAGGTGGGTCACACGATAACCTTCTATGACAAGTCATTTCTCTCCAGGCCATACTCGAAAAAAGTATGGGTCAAAAAACTCAAGATTCAAAGGCAAAGATAGTGAAGGGGAAGATCGAAGATGTTGGGTCGACCCTAACAAATCAGGTTGGAGAGCACCAACCAACTGAAAAAGGGGCCTTCACAAATATCGATGATTTTTCTTCACCTCCTCCAAGCTCTCCGACAACTATCAATAAGATTCCTCCTTTTTCTCCTCTTTCCTGTTCAATTTCAATGAATATTCAGAATGATTCYAGGATGTCCCATCTCCCCAATACTTCTGCTCTGTCTTCTCTTGGTTCATCTAATCTCCCCCCTCCTCTTTCTTKTCCCTTCGGAACCCCTTCTGAAGGGTTTCCATTTGTGGAGATGTCATCCATGGCGGAAAAGGGCTCTCTTCCCCTCTCACAAAATGTTCGGAAGGGTTTTTCGGAGGTACCATTGTTCTCAGATAGGTCCTATCCTTGCTCTAGCTCTCTTGATAAATCTTAAAATTCCCAATGTAAAGAGGGAAGACATTCTGAAAAGGGGCTTGTTTTGGACAATGCCCCTACAATCATGTTTGGTCGAAAATCGAATTTGTTTAAAGCTCAATAGAAGGCAGTTTTAGACATCAAAAGATGGAAGCAAGACACGATCCATAGGGCCCTTGGAGTAGGGAAAGCCCTTAACAAGGCTCCCCAGTGATCCGCCTCTCTTTTAATGTGCGAGAGGTAGGGGCACCCAAAAACTGTCAACACTCAAAAGGCTCATCAGAGCTCATAATCTAGATATTATTTTAATTCAGGAAACTATGACTACAAGTTCTAAAGCATGCACCGCTTTTGAACCTTGGTTAAGAGGATGGTCATTTTGGCCCATGGAAGGTCTCTCGAGGGGTTTTATTAACAGCATGGAGTCCTACCCTCCACGATGTATCGTCGACCATTATGCCTTTGGCCATTTCGATTGATCTTGAAGTAAAGGAATTGGGCATACGACAAAAAGTAATTAACCTCTATGGCTCGTACTCTGATAGGCGGTCTTTTTGGGAGTCCTTGGTGGACTCTAACATCTTTGACGACTCCATTCTTCTAGGCAGTGATTTAAACCAAACTCTCATTACGAGAAGTATGGGGATCTCATCCAAGACAAGATCATTTGGAAGCTCTTTTCAATCATTTCTTTGAAGTTCATAATCTAGTGGGATGTTGTGCCAACAAAACTACTCCCAACATGGAGGAATTTCAGAAGGGAGGAGGGATGTCGTTTTGAAGAGACTCTATCGTTTTCTGTTATCGAAGTCTTTGCTTGGGAATGCTTTACTCCTTAAATCCTGCATAGCTTCAAGGGGGCTCTCAGGACATCTCCCTATCCTCTTTAAGCTGGAAAAGGAAGACGTGAAATTGAAGGCTCCACTCAAGTTTAACCATGCCTGGCTCTTAGAAGAAGACTATAAAAAGAGGATTGAGGAGACATGGGTTCGCTTAAGTTTGGATTCTGCTTCTTCCTTTATGCGGCAATTTGCAAACAACATAGCCAAAGTAAAATCCAAATCAAAATATTGGTTTATCTCTTTTTAGGAGAAATCGCAATCTCTCTTAAAGGAAAAAAAGTGGGGCATAAAAAGGCTTTTTGAGGAAAATTCATCTAGAATCTTCTCTGAAATTGATATGGCTAATCTAAGATCTTTTGAAGAAATTCATCAAGACCTCCTGGAAAAGGAAGAGATCGCTTGGCACCTTAAAAGTCATGCTTTGTGGATTCAAGAAGGGAATAGTAACACAGTTTTTCCACCGGTACAGCAAGTACATAAAGAATTTAAACTCCATATGGGGGATTCAAAATTCTAAGGGCGATTTGGTGATATCCTTCAAAAGAAATCCGAAGTTGGGGTTCATCATTTCAATGCCATTTCAAAGAATCTCGAGGGTTTTCCAATCCAAGAAATCCTCCACATTATTAACTTAGTTACTCAGACCATCACTGATGAGATGAACACTTTTCTAGAAACTGAGGTCTCTAAGGAAGAAATCGGGAATGTTCTCTTTTATATGAAGAAAGGGAAGAGCTCGGGCTCGGATGGCCTTTCGACTTAATTCTATACAGGTTTTATGACCTTTTAATAGACGACATCATCAAAGTGGCTCGTGAATCTCAAAGATCTAGTAAGATGCTTGGATCCTTGAACTCTACCTTTATAGCTCTTATACCTAAAAAGCAAGATGCTTCCTCTTTCGATGAATATTGTCCAATTTCATGTTGCAACGTCATTTATAAGGTGGTGTCAAAGGTAATAGCCCAAAGACTCAAGTCTATCTTAAGTAAAATCATTTTGAAAGAATAGTTTGGCTTTCTCCAACATTGACAAATCCATGATGCGGTGGCTCTAGCTCAGGAAGCCCTTCATTTGATCAAGCAATCCAAGTTCCTAGCCGTAATCCTCAAAGTAGACCTATCAAAGGCATATGATAGGGTCAATTGGAAATATCTACCCTTGATTCTTCTCCAAATGGGCATGAATCTGAGTTCAATCAACTAGATCATGGGGCATGTGCAATCGATTTCTTTTGCAGTCCTTATTAACGGATTCCCTTCCATCTTTTTCCATGCCTCTCGAGGTCTCAGAAAGGTTGTCCTTTATCTCTCTTCCTTTTTCTTTTGGTAGGCGAAGGTTTTAGCAAGCTAATGGCGAACGCAAAATCAAAGGGTGAGCTAAGGGGAGTCAGGATCACCCATTCACAATATATTTCCCATCTTCTATTTGTGGATGATGTCTTGTTATTTGGAGATGGATCCCTTCAAGACTTTCGGGCTCTTAATTAGATTCTGGAACTATACAGCAAAGCCACGAGAATGGAAATAAATTTTGGTTAGTCATGTCTGGTAACAAACCTTCTTACTGGGGATCTTTTGTTGCAACTAGGAAATTTGTTTCCTTTTCCTAGAAGGGACTTAGATTCTAGTTTTAAATATTTGAGCTTCTTTCTAAAGCTAGACACTTACAAATTTGGAAACTGGCTTTGGCTTGTTGAGAAAGTGGAGACCCGAATTTCAGTGGATTAACAGGCTTCTTTCGAGGGGAGGACACTTAGTCCTTCTCAAATCTATACTGGAAAGTATTCCATTGTATTGGACCTTCATTGTTAGAGTGCCCAAAGGCATACTCACCAAGATAAGGAAATTAAGCTTTTGTTTCTTATCGTTTGGAAACAAAGGATGAGATGACATTCCACTGGTGAAATGGTCCACAATTGGGTTGCCAAAAAAGCTTGGAGGATGGGGTCTAAAACATATTTATTAATTTTCCCAATCATTAGCAACTAGAAGTTTGTGGCAGCTGACTCACAATAACTCTTTGTGGGGGAAAGTTGTTAAAATTAATGCAGTTGCAAGAGCCATTCTCCAAGAGGATGGCAAAGACCCTATTTGAGATCTAGGGCCCCTAGTACACCCCTGGGGTTTCTTGGTCTGGGACCAAGCAATTAGAGCCATGGAAAAAGACCCTAGTGAGGGCCCCCAATGTATTGTTGGGGTTCTTGATCAAGGACCAAGCAGTTTGATGGAACAAGTCCCTAGATGTGTTCTAGGGCCCCTGGATGTGTTCTAGGGAATCCTTGCTCGATGCTTAGATTGATCCTTGGTTGTGTACCTTGGTGGATAAGACCCTAGTTGTGATCTAGGGCCGCCAGTTGCGTTCTGGGGTATCCTGGTCTGGGACCAGGCAGTTCTTGGCTAAGTACCAAGGCAAGATGATGTGTGATCTTCTTCTCTCCCGGGATGGTCCATGAGACCTAGGAGCAGTTAAGAAGAAGGACATGATCACATCATTGACCTTCCTCTTATGTTGGGATGATAAAATCTTATAAGTTATATCATGAGACCCTTGTGGACATTCTGCCATTAAAGAAGAACCCCCCTTGACTTTGTCTTATTACTATTGCAACCCCTTGCTTGAGTTACGTCCTCCTTATTTTTATGTGGGCTTTTTGGTTTGGTTCTTTGCTAGCCGCCTTGACCTTAGATCCCCTCTCCTTGACTTGTTGACTTTTCTAATTAACATTTAATATTTTATGTTATAAAATATTAATTGTTTAATTTGTTCAATTTATTAGGGTTTAATCTAACCCTAAGGTTAGGGCTAACTTTGCTAACCCTAACCTACCTACCAAACTATAAAAAGAAGAGACCTCTCCTCTCACTACACATTCACTCTACTCTCTAAGCCGAGTCTTGGTCTGAGTTTTTGTTGCGGCTCCCTTTATTCTGGTTGTGAAGTGGTGCGACCCTCCTTAGATTAGTTTCTCTTGCTAGGTATAGGGTGCGGCCCTCCTTAGATCAGTGTCTCTTGTTGGGTATAGGGTGTGACCCTCCTTGGATCAGTTTCTATTGTTTGGTATAGTCATTGTGGGCTTACCTCTCTTGTTCCCTATTGTCGATGACCCCTAAGGGTTTTTCTTCCAACCTACTGTTGTATTCTTGTTGGTGTCATCACCTTTATGCTACCTCTACTCCATTGTTGGTGCCACCTGCTTGATGTCGTTGTCTCACTACTGGTGCCACTTGTATGTTGCCCTTGTTTTATTGTTGGTGCCCCCTTTCTATACTCTTGGACAAATTTTGTTAAGGTTGTTAGTGGCCTCTTTTCAGCCTCTAGATTGGGTAGTGGTGTTCTTGTTTCAACCTTGTACTTGATGATTGGTATGTTGGTTAGTTTTCTGATATTTCCCTAAAGTTCTTCTTGGAAAAACTGTTCAAAAGATCATGATGAGATCTACCCCTGAGGGTTTGATCCATGACCATTAAAGCTTTTTCTGAGCATAAAGAAAAGAGGATAACAACAAGCACATCAGATAAATCTGTTCTTTGTTTTGCTAAGATAATACTTAGATCTATAATGTGATTTATGTTATTAATTGTTTACATCAGAATTTTTGTTTTGAATATATTGTTGATCCATAATTACAGTAGCAAATAAAATTAAAAATATTTATGTTCCTAGCTAGTCTATAATTTGCCCTTAAAATCTAACATGGTATCATAGCTTAGGGCGTGAAAAGAGCTCAATTGTGGCAGACTTTTGAGCCTGTGTAGATCCACACTTAAGGGTTTGTTTTGCAGATCAGCAGTAAGTTTGTTTTATATCAGATCTTGTTTTCAATATGGCTTCATCTTCAGTCAAAGCAGAAGATAGGCTTGAAGGGGCTTCAAACTTTAATGCTTAGAAGGCTAGGGTTTTTAATATCCTAGAAGAAGGTGACTTGGATGAGTTGGTTACCAAGGTGATGGAAGAACCTACTTCAAATGCAAGAAGAGCAGCCTATAAGAAGAGGCAGGCCAAAGCCAAGAGGGTCATTTTTTACTCAATTAAAGACAGCATGATGCCTCTTATTGCTCATCTAAGGACAACTAAGGAATGCTTTGATGCCCTAGCAAATCTATATGAAAAGAAGGCCCCAACTCAAAAGAGGACTTTAAAGAAACAACTACATACATTAAAGATGGGAAACCATCTATGCCTTCTTTTCCAAAATTGCCCAAACAAGAGATCAGCTTGCAGCAATTGGAGTTGCATTAGATGATGATGACCTTGTACAAACAGCAGTAGATGGTCTTCCTGAATCATGGGAGACATTTCTCTCATCAGTAAATGGAAGAGAAGTTCAACCCAACTTCGAGAGTTTATGGCATGATTGCTTGAAAGAAGAGGGTAGACTTAAAAGCAAAAATGAACCCTCAACAGTGAAAGACCATGCTCTTTCGATCAAAGCCAAGAAATGGAAGAGGTTTCCTGAGCACAAAGGCAAAGGTAAGAAACCTCAAGGTAAGCACTCTCACTCTCACTCTCATTTATCTAAAGTAAGATGCTTTAACTGTAACAAGCTAGGTCATTATGCAAAAGACTGCAGGAACCCTCCTTCACAGTAGAAATGAAAAGGCAAGTTCCATGCTTCAGTTGCAACTGAGGAAGAAGAGCCTCAAAGAAAGAGAACCAGAGCTGCTACTAAAGAACAAGAACAAGGCAGAGAAAGTTATCTTGTTTCAGCTCTCTCCGGTGTTGTCACCAAATCAAAAGAAATCTGGTTAGTAGATAGCGGAGCCTCCAAAGCACATGACGGGCTTCAAACAGAACCTTGTGAACTATTGAGATAAGAAGTTCTATGTGAAGGTAGAATTGGGTGATGATGGCACTTATGCCATCAAAGGAATTGGATCAGCATCTTTTCGGCTTCAGTCAGGTAATGTATTTCATATTGAAGAAATTTTGCATGTTCCTGGATTAAAGAAAAATCTTATCTCAATTGCAGTTCTAGAAAGTAAAGGGTACTCAGTAGCCTTCTCCAAAGGAAAGGCTCTTATGTGGCCCTCAAATGAAAGTATGAGCTCAACCATGACAATCAAAGCTCAAGAAGGTGGGCTTTACAAAGTCACTAGTCAAGTTATTTGAGCATTAGCTCATGAGATGATCAACCCCTGCAAACTATGGCACAAAAGGTTTGGACATCTCAACTATAATGCTCTCCCAGGTTTGCAAAAGATGGTAACAGGTATGCCAGTTTTTTCTTTTGAGCATGATAGTATTTGTAGAGGATGTGCTCTTGGTAAAAATACAAAGAAAGCTTATCCTCACAGTAACAAAAAAATTAATGGTATCTTAGATCTTATTCATTCTAATCTCTGTGGACCTATGACTGTCTCGTCCATGAATGGTTGTCTTTATTATATCATTTTTATTGATAATTGTTCTCGTAAAACCTGGATTTATTTTTTGAAAACTAAAGGTGAATCTTTAAGCAAATTCGGGATTTTAAGAATCTTGTTGAGAATCAGACAGGTAGACATATTCGTGTTTTCATAACAGACAATGGAAAAGAGTTTGACTCCCACAAGTATGATGATCTCTGTCAGGCTTCTGGGATTAAGAGGGAGCTAACCGTGCCTTATAATCCCCAGCAAAATGGGGTTGCAGAAAGAAAGAACAGAACAATTTTTGAAGCAACCAAAGCTATGATGTATGATCAAAAAATTTCGTTGTCTCTATGGGCCGAAGCTACAAGCACTACAGTCTATATTCAGAACAGGTGTCCTCATAAAGCCCTGGAAAAGAAAACTCCAGAAGAATTTTTCACCGGTAAGAAGCCTTCAGTTGACCATTTGAGAATTTTTGGCAGTCTTGTCTACATTCATGTACCAAAAGAAAAGAGGACTAAGCTAGAGACCTCTGGAAAGAAAGACACTTTTGTGGGGTACACTGAGACCTCAAAAGCATATCTAATCTATGTACCAGGGCAAAAGTACATAGAGGTCAGTAGAGATGTGACCTTCCATGAGGAAGTCGCTTTTCGCCATTCCAGAGAACTTCCATGTGATACAGAGGAGTAGGAAGCTCCATCTCCAGAACCTTCAGATTCACAACTTTCAGATGAGCAGAGGGAGGAGGTCAGAGAGCCTTTAGTGGATCCCATAAGGGATTCTGTTGAGTTTCCCCTAGAGAAACCCCCTGTCAAAAGGAAGCCATCATGGTTCCGTGAAGTTTTAAAGTAAGCAAAAAAGCATGCAGCACCTAAAGGTACTTTCAGAGAAAGCAAGAAGCCAAATAAATACTCAGGTTTGATAGCTCAATTGAATCTTGTGATTGACTCAGAACCTTCCA
>ML804129.1:652130-668637 GCA_009831015.1 Picea engelmannii
TTCGTTAAAATTTAAATATTTTATGTATTTTTTAAAAAACCGGTTCATTGAAACCGGTTCGACCGGTTTATTACCGGTTCCGGTTCCGATTCAGGTTGGACCCTCGACCGGTTCCGGTACCGGTTTCGGTTTTTAAAACCTTGGATCAAGCTACAGGTTCAAATCCAGAAGACCCTACCGTATATCGTCAGATTATTGGGTCCTTGATGTATCTAGTAAACACCAGACCGGACATTTGTTATGCAGTGAATGCCCTCAGCAAGTTCATGTGTGAGCCGAAACACATTCATATGGTTCCTGCTAAGCATATTCTCAGATATGTCTGAGGGACTATAGCATATGGGCTCAGATACACTTCCAGTGGAGGTGTAATGATTCATGGCTATACAGATTCAGATTGGATGGGCAGTACAGTGGACCGGAAGAGCACGTCTAGGTATTGTTTCAGTTTGGGTTCAACTATGATCTCATGGTCCAATAGGAAGCAAGGCTCCATAGGCCAAAAGCACTGTAGAGGCAAAATACATTGTTGCAAGTGGTGCTAGTAGAGAAGCAGTGTGGCTCAGAAAGCTACTCTCAGATTTGTTCAGTGCTGAGTTGGAACACACAGTAATTCACTGTGATAACCAGAGTTGTATAAATCTCTCCGAGAATCCTATGTTTCATGACAAATCGAAACACATTGAGATGAGATATCACTATGTTCGGGACATGGTGCAGAAGAACATTCTCAATGTTCAATATGTTCCGACGACGGAACAAACTGTAGATATTTTGACCAAGCCCTTATCGTTGACAAAGTTTGTGTACTTCGGAGACAAGCTTGGTGTTGCTGAGAATGCCTCTCTTGTTGAGAGCGAGTGTTAAAATTAATGCAGTTGTAAGAGCCATTCTCCAGGAGGATGACAAAGACCCTAGCTGAGATCTAGGACCCCCAGTACACTCCTGGGGGTTCTTGGTCTGGGACCAAGCAATTAGAGCCATGGCAAAAGACCCTAGTGAGGGCCCCCAGTGTATTGTTGGGGTTCTTGGGACCAAGCAGTTTGATGGTATAAGTCCCTAGATGTGTTCTAGGGCCCCTGGATGTGTTCCAAGGAATCATTGCTTGATGCTTGGATTGATCCTTAGTTGTGTACCTTGGTGGATAAGACCCTAGTTGTGATCTAGGGCCCCCAGTTGCGTTTTGGGGTATCCTGGTCTAGGACCAGACAGTTCTTGGTTAAGTACCAAGCCGAGATGATGTGTGATCTTCTTCTCTCCCGGGATGGTCCATGAGACCTAGGAGCAGTTAAGAAGGACATGATCACATCATTGACCTTCCTCTTATGCCGGGATGATAAAAGCTTATAAGTTATATCATGAAACCCTTGTGGACATTATGCCATTAAAGAAGAACCCCCCTTGACTTTGTCTTATTACTGTTGCAACCCCTTGCTTGAGTTATGTCCTCCTTATTTTTATGTGAAATTTTTGGTTTGGTTCTTTGCTAGCCGCCTTGACCTTAGATCCCCTCTCCTTGACTTGTTGACTTTTCTAATTAACATTTAATATTTTATGTTATAAAATATTAATTGTTTAATTTGTTTAATTTATTAGGGTTTAATCTAACCCTAAAGTTAGGACTAACTTTGCTAACCCTAACCTACCTACCAAACTATAAAAAGGAGAGACCTCTCCTCTCACTACACATTCACTCTACTCTCTAAGCCGAGTCTTGGTCTGAGTTTTTGCTGTGGCTTGCTTTGTTCTGGTTGTGAAGTGGTGCGGCCCTCCTTGGATCAGTTTCTCTTGCTGGGTATAGGGTGTGTCCCTCCTTGGATCAGTTTCTCTTGCTGGGTATAAGGTGCAGCCCTCCTTGGATCAGTTTATATTGCTGGGTATAGGCACCGTGGGCTTACCTCTCTTGTTCCATGTTGCCACTGACCCCTAAGAGTTTTTCTTCCAGCCTGCCGCTGTCTTCTTGTTGGTGTCGTCACCTTTATGCTACCTCTGCTCCATTTCTGGTGCCACCTGCTTGCTGCCGCTGTCTCACTACTGGTGCCACTTGTATGCTGGCCCTGTTTTATTGCTGGTGCCTCCTTTCTATTCTCTTGGACAGATTTTGTTAAGGTTGTTAGTAGCCTCTTTTCAGCCTCTAGATTGGACAGTGGTGTCCTTGTTTCAGCCTTGTACTTGATGATTGTTATGCTGGTTAGTTTTCTGATATTTCCCTGAAGTTCTTCTTGGCAAAACAGTTCAAAAGATCATGATGAGATCTACCCGAGGGTTTGATCCATGACCCTTAAAGTTTTTTCTGAGCATACAGAAAAGAGGATAACAGCAAGCACATCAGGTAAATCTGTTCTTTGTTTTGCTAAAAGATAATACTTAGATCTATAATGTGATTTCTGTTATTAATTGTTTACATCAAAATTTTTGTTTTGAATATATTGCTGATCCAGAATTACAGTAGCAAATAAAATTAAAAATATTTCTGTTCCTAGCTAGTCTATAATTTGCCCTTAAAATCTAACAAAAGTGATGAGATCAAAGTACATCCCTGGGATGTCAATGGACGAGTTGTGTAGAATGCCAAGAACAACCTCAAAAAATGGTTCAATTGTATGGAAGGCTTTGGTTGCAACTTTTCCTCAAGATGGCAACTGGACTATTTGGAAGATTGGTAATGGAAGCAAGGTGAGAATAGGGGAAGACCCCTGTGGTTAGGGGCCGACAATGATTTTAAGCTCTCTGAAAATCTTGTTCGAATTCTTCACAATGCATGAATTTTCAGTGTGGCAGATGCTAAAGCCCAAACTCCTCGGGTACTAGGGAGGAGAGGCTGGAAGTCGGGTTCTAATTTAGACTTGTCAGGGGTGGAAGCTGAAGAATTGAGCAATTGTATTGGGAAACTATGCTCCAATTGTATTAGACTATCTAATGATGATGAGGATTCTCTTTGCTGGTCAAAGAATCCTAGATCTGGTGAATTCATTGTTAAACTTGGTTACAATGTGCAGGCGAAGGCTCAATTCACAGGTGAAAGAATATGGTGATGAGAAATTATCTGGAAGGTTTATGGACCATTAAAATGTAAAATCGTGTTGTGACTTTCCTTAAGCCATAAATTACTTACCTGGGACAATGGTATCAAATGGGGGTGGTTTGGCCCAAGTAAGTAATTTATGCAAACAAAATAATACCATTTACATATAGTAAGTAAGACAAAGAAAGAGAATTCCCCATTTTGATGTTCTTGATAGTACCTTCTCTTTTGGACGTTGTTACCATCCTGCTTACAACCAATAGAAATATAAAAGGAGACATTGGGAAACCCTGCCTAAGACCCATAGTAGCAAAAGAAAAACTAGTTGTTGAACCATTTATCAACAATGCAAACAACGCTGAGGAGAGGCACCCTATAATCTAGTTTAGGACTTGAATTCTCATCCCTATGTGAATCAATATTAATCTGAGATACGGCCCACTAACCTTATCATAAGCCTTGGCCAGGATCTTTGTTATAATATTGTACACAGAGTTGCATGAAAAGATAGGCCTATAATTAGCAAAAATTTCTGGATCATTTTTCTTTGGAATCAATGCTATGAATGTTGCATTCAAAGTACCCAGTACTTTCCCTGAAACTCTATAGTCTTCAATAATTCGTAACAGCTATTCCTCCAGAAAGTCATAGAAACCGAAATAGAATTATGTTGTCCAACCATCCGAACCTAAACCCTTTGCTTTTTTAAACGAATGTAACACTGATTTAAGTTTCCCCTTTGTTACTTCTACATCTAGATCCTCATTTTGTTGTGCATCAATCAGCCTTGGAAAGAAGGAATCTCCTTTTAGTATCTCTGCTATGTTAGACCTAGGGAGTTCTTGAAATAAACTTTTAAAGTGATTAACTCCTCCTGCAAATTCCGAGAAAGTTTTAATTTTGAGCCTTCCTTCTTCCTTATCTCCCATATAGTATTTATATACTTCCTATGTTTTGCATAATTCTGGAAGAATTTAGTATTTGTGTCCCTCTCTACCAGATAAATAGCCCTGGATTTTCTATCTTCATAAGGATCATAAAGATTAATGATGGAGAAAACTTTCGTCAATTCCTTCGACCTTAAATCGGTCTAAATATCTATAGTTAGAAAAGACTAGTTAATGAGTTCCATTGATTCTTTCCACCTTGTTACTATACCTCCCGGCCTTCCATTTGAATCTAATGAACGAAACTAGTTGTTGAACCATTTATCAACAATGCAAACAACGCTGAAGAGAGGCACCCTATAATCTAGTTTACGACTTGAATTCTCATCCCAATGTGAATCAATATTAATCTGAGATACATCCCACTAACCTTATCATAAGCCTTGGTCAAATCTATTTTCATAACCATTGCTAAAAGTGTTTTTCACCTTAATTGTCTGTAGGCCTTCTTGTGTTGTTCCTACTGCAACATGAATTTGCCAATTGTGAAAAAATCCAAACTGCTATTCCAAAATAAAGTCAGAGAGAATACCTTTAAGTCTGTTGGCCAGGATCTTTGTTATAATATTGTACACAGAGTTGCATGAAAAGATGGGCCTATAATTAGCAAAATTTCTGGATCATTTTTCTTTGGAATCAATGCTATGAATGTTGCATTCAAAGTACCCAGTACTTTCCATGAAACTCTATAGTCTTCAATAATTCGTAACAGCTATTCCTCCAGAAAGTTATAGAAACCGAAATAGAATTATGTTGTCCAACCATCCGAACCTAAACCCTTTGCTTTTTTAAAAGAATGTAACACTGATTTAAGTTTCCCCTTTGTTACTTCTGCATCTAGATCCTCATTTTGTTGTGCATCAATCAACCTTGGAAACAAGGAATCTCCTTTTAGTATCTCTGCTATGTTAGACCTAGGGAGTTCTTGAAATAAACTTTTAAAGTGATTAACTCCTGCAAATTCCGAGAAAGTTTTAATTTTGAGCCTTCCTTCTTCCTTATCTCCCATATAGTGTTTATATACTTCCTATGTTTTGCATAATTCTGAAAGAATGTAGTATTTGTGTCCCTCTCTACCAGATAAATAGCCCTGGATTTTCTATCTTCATAAGGATCATAAAGGTTAATGATAGAGAAAACTTTCCTCAATTCCTTCGACCTTAAATCAGTCTAAATATCTATAGTTAGAAAAGACTAGTTAATGAGTTCCATTGATTCTTTCCACCTTGTCACTATACCTCCCGACCTTCCATTTGAATCTAATGAACAAAAGGACCAATGTTTGCAACAAGAGGACAGTAGAGCCACTACTTTTGCCCCCTCCCACATAGTTCTTGAATAATTATTATATCCAATTTGTAATTCGTAAACATTCTTTTGAGGGTTATCTTATTGTGGTAACACCCTACCCCTCTCTCATTTAAGGAAAGGGTAATCATGGGTTTACCCTATCAGAGGCGCTCCTTGCTCTAAGGTTCCCCTTGAAAGTCATTTCTTTTCTTTAACTTTTTTTTTGGCTTTCTTTTTTGATAGGTACAAGTAGGATTTCTAACCAGCTACAAAAGAATGTCCAGGGTCTAAAGGCCAAACCTCCCTCAATCCCCAACTCTTCTTTCTGAGAAACATCCTTCCTAGGTCTAAGTTTGTATCAAGATGATTTCTTTCCTTCTACCTATGAATTAATTTCCTCCATCTCAAGGTTCGAACTACCCACTAAAGAAATTCCAAACCCCTTGTCTACCTAGGATGGACCCATGGGTAAATATTTTAATATAGTAGGGATTATAGGTTCTTCTCTTTGATCTATAGCACTCAATTCCCTAGACAAAGGAGGGCTAGGAGATAGGGATTTCTATAACAAGCATTCTTCTGGTGTATATATCTTCAAAAAAGACTAAGTGCACAGATAAAGAAAATTATTGTTCTTACTTTTTTGCATGTCTCCCTTGGAGTCTGTTGCTATAGTCCCTAGCTTGAAAGCTTCACTTTTTCCTGTTAACGTTTTCTCAAAGCCAATGTTCCATTGTACCTCTTCTACTCCCTCTTCTACTAATTCTTTGTCCAAATCATCAAAAACCTTTTACCAATTTGGTATCAAAATTGCCCTCGGATTCCTCAACTCCAATTACATTCTCCGATGTTTTCAAGGACTCTATTGGAGTCTTCTCTTTTTCCTTCCAGACCCACATTCTAGCTGGCCTAGGGCATTCTTTCCAACCTTGGCCAATTGCATGGCAATTAGAACATCTAAATGGGATTTTCCAATAATTTCAAGGTTTGAGTAATTTCCACTTACCCCATACAATATTTGCTTCCTCTAGCAATCCCTCCCAAAGGTCAAGTTCCACTAAGATTTTTCTAACCTTCCTATCCACTTTGGAATGAAAATCAATCTCTAGACCGATGAACTTGCGCAACCCATCCCTCAAAGCCTTCAATGCGGCATTATTCCATAATTTCATAGGTAAGCGAAGAAACTTCACCCACACAAGTTGCGCACGCCGCAAACGTAGTTTCCATTCTAAGGTCGAAACCTAGCCTCAATCTCCTTAAGTTTAGTGAGGAAGGACCCCAAAACCACCTATGTGCTGAAATTCTCTTCACACCAACTCTAGAACAAAACTCCAAGGCAATCCAACCTTGTATAAGAATGTGGAACTCCAACAAATACTCTAATTTCCCATACTAGGCCTCCTCCATCCACAAACATAGAGAACCTTCCAAAGCTTGCTTCCCCACAAAACACTTGGTTAGGACGTTTTCCATTAGGGTAGTAATGTCTTCCACTCCCATATCCTCACCCAAGACCAGCCTTACCTTATCCTTTTGTGTTTTAATACAATTCCACTTCCTTTTACTCCTCAAGCAACCTAAGTTTGAGAGGTTCTCCTTCCTCCCAATTTCTTCCTCACCCCACCTGATAATTCTTCCTGGGTTAAGGCTCCAAACCCTTGCTTAGAGAATAACCCACTCCCAAAGCTCTAAACCTCTTTCAGCTCTTCCCAGGTCTCAAATGTTCTGACCCTCCCTTCTACCAACGATAGTAATGGAACCCTCACCACAAGACAGTCATAATTAACGCCCTCCCTGACAACGAGTGGTTCAATCTCTGTCAATGATATGGAATGTACCTCCCTGACATCATCGGGTGCCTTGTCACCCTACTCGTAGTAAGGGTTTGGTACCTCCTTCGCTTTTGGTTCATCCACCAAAGATTTTGATTCTCCTGAGGTACCAGATAGGTCTAAAATCTACCCCAAGCCTTTGTTAATATCTTTTTGCTATAAGCTCAGACCCTTTCGAAATTTCAAGCAGTTCGTTTCTTGAACTAAAGATGGACTTTAGAATTACCTTCTCCATTTCCTTAGAGTCGTCTACTAACTCTTCTTCCACAATGTCCTTATTCTATTTTCATTTTTTGGTTTTAATGCTCAACAGCTATAGCTTCGCCGAAATGTCATTGGTAGATAAATCATAAGGAAACAAGAGTATGCAGTTATCATGACTGCTGTTTCCCACATATCAGAGTCAATGAAAGGGTAGCATATGTCATCTGTCTGTACAGAGCAATTTCCCTCTTACTTCCCTCCATCCCCACAAGAAAGGGATAAATTAGCAAAAGACTAAAAATTGTTCAAAGTGAGTCTCTCTTACATCTACGAATCAATGTTTATAGTAATCAGCTCCAAGGATCAAGCTAGGACTAAAATTTTACAAAATCCATTGCATGTTCTATCAACTCATGGCCTTAATATCACTTCAGAATGCATCAAAATTTGTAAAATCCTGTACAACTCTATTTTCTCAGGCTACACTGAAGAAACAAGAAAAACATAATTTAAAAAAAAAATAACATCTATATCTATTACCCTTGTGAAGTATTCAATCTATTTTGCATATAGTTTTTTCAAGAACAGTACATCACCAGAACCACAAGAGCCCAACTCTAGAATGCACATATATCTTCAATATAGAAAAGTTGTGAATGTCAATTATCAACTTACTAAAAGAAGCATCCTCTAAGTAAAAATTTTAGGATATAGTATATACCGACTTAAGATCTTAACCCACTGAAAAAAAAATTCTGTAAACAAGATGTTCAGGATATACCAATTTATGAAAAAAACTTTCTGTAAACAAGATGTTCAGGATATACCAATTTATGGTGCCAAATCATGTGCTCAATGAAACTCAATAGTAAATACTTCCCTTGTGAAAGAATGAAATTGTAGAACATGTTGCCTACGTACATTTCCTTTGAGAAACAATTACAATACATAGCGAATTTCCTCATTTCTCCCAATGTGGAGCAGAGGAAACTATTACTTCGGTGATTTTTTCAGACTGTTCAATCCACCCCTCTAAGTCTCCAACCAACAGAAACAAAAGAATGATACCTCTACTCAACTACAATTATGATTGCTGCAATTCCTATGGCTAGCAATTATAGGGAGTGCTCAGGGATCCAATAGCATATGTACAATAAACTGTCATATGTACTACTCACCAAGGTTGCACTGCTGCAAGAATATATGGTCATATTTCACATACTTGGTCCAATATTGTTTGTATTTTGCAATGCCAATTTCAAGCCACGGTTTCATGTTTCCACTGTAATGTATCACTGCTGCCTTTGCAATATCCATCCGACTAACACTAGGATCATAACCAAGGCCTAGAACATGCCAAGACTTATCAAGTGCATAAGTGAGGTTGTAAAAGGTGATTAGCCCAAGTGGCAGGCTGCCCAGCTTCCACAACTGTCTGTCCTTGTTCTAATATAAAAAGCATCACACATAAGTCATTTTTGACAAAACCAAATGCTAATGTCACTTCGTTGCAGAAATCACAAATAAATCACCAGGAAACTAAAAGAAAAATGTCAGTGTAGACTTACCAGACTTTGCCATTTATGATAGATCCCGGTCAAGTCCTGCTTTTTCCATTCTTGCAAGTCAAATATATTCATGCCATATGCCCATGCACAGGAATTCGGGTCAAAGTCCCTCGCAATGAGAGGATTTGAGAAATTCAGATATTTATCAAATCGAAAGAAGGTTTCGCCACATGTTTCCACTGCACCATTTACCTTACTATGCAAGTCAATCCCCCAAAGAGCAGTCAAATCCTTTTGCACTACAACATCGTCATCTAAAAAAAGGATCTTATTGAGCTTTGGAAAGACCTCTGGCAGGTAGAAGCGAAGGTGATTAAGCATATTCAAATACTTTGGGTTTCGATACCTCAGGTTAGTTGATCCTCCATCTGGGCTCAAATAGTGTGACTTGAAATAATCCTCTTTCCTTGATGCAGACTCAAGTTGCTTCAAAATTGGAGAATAACTGGAATTCATCCATGTGAATTCATCAATATTCTGAACTTGAATTGTAGCATTACCAGGAGGATTTGCTAAAAACCACATTCGCATGGCCGCATAGTTTAACCTGTCAGTGACCAGGTGAAACACAACTTTTTCTGTTTCCTGTAAAACATTTAAAATGCAGAAAACAGGCACACAACTCATCATGTTAATAATACCAGATGCGAGTAGAAGGTAATCACATTTACAAGGCAGAAAATACATAAAGACAATGAGTGGCCCTTCTCATACCTTAGAATGAAATACAGTAGAGTTCACAACAACCGCTGCTGCAAGTATATTGTCAGAAAATATGGCATGGTGGTAAAGACTTGGATCATCCAACTTCCCTTTGTTTGGAAATTCCTGCTCGTTTGGAGTCAATGAATAGTACTCAGCAGTCAAGCGCATTGGTAGACAATGAAGGCCTTTGGGAAAGCTTCTAGCAGCGAGCTGAGTCAAAAATGTACCCTGCTTCTTGTGCACTCGAAGTTGTTCTTCTGTAGAGTGCATCATAGCTCGAAGTTTCTTAACCATAGCAGAACAGTCATTAAAAAGCTTGTTGGCTTTAAAAAGAGTGCTCTCCATGGATCTCATTCTTTCAGGGGCTCTAGAAATCAGAATAAACATAATCCAAAGCTTAGAAATGTGATCCTTATTTGCAATTTATGCCTAGATCTACCACAGATAAAACATATACCTTCTTGAAAGTTCAGTATCCTTGGCTGCTTCACCTAAGGCTCGATGTACATCTCTAATCCGTTGCCGCAATTCTCTTACTATGGGAGCATTATTGCGAGCTGGTGCAAGGTTTAAGTATGCCTTAGCTCTAATCACCTGATCACGCATCTGTCGAACATGAGCATCGGGAATAATTTTCTTCTGATCACGCATCTGTCGTACATGAGCATCTAGGATTATTTTCTGACTGTTTTGCCTCTCAATTCTCATTTTCTGAGACTCTCTTGCACTTATTTTCTGAGAACTTAGAGTGTCCCGCAATTCAGATTTTAATTGGTCCTGTTACAATTAACCTGTCAGGTCCTAGTTAAATCAGACTATAACAACATGGTCAAAAAAAGGAAGCTAGGCTTCTAAAACTGAAAACCAGGTCCTACAAGCAGAAAGTCATTGTGACGGAAAACATATTGACATCAAATATTAAATGAGAAGCTTCTCCTAAATTATTGTAATTTATTCTTGCGGTTACTTAAAGGAATTTTATGCTCCCTTCCCTAGTAGTCTGGAAAAGTTCAATGGCCCTTAGCAACCTCTTAGCATCTAGAGATTGCATGACGATAATCTTGTCCTTGAGTTGAAATATCTCTCCCAAGTGAAAAGGAACTAAGCAATAACTCATGGCCAGATGTTGATTGTTGTATCTACCTTCCTTTTCCAATTAGAGTTACAGGAAATGGATGGTCTGGATTCTGAAAGGCTATAAGGAGAGACACAGAGGCAAATCTCACCTCTCCTTCAGAAGCAGTGTTGGCAACACGCTCTGTTCTTTTATCTCCATGGTCCGAGACAAATATCTCAGGTTTGAATTCTGAAAATAGACACCTTCTATTAATTAGATATATTGAAAAAAGTCTGAGAGTTGAAGTTACTTGACTAAATCAATCACATGCAGATGCCACACTAGTGTGGAGGCTTTGATCTAATAACATTCGATATTCCTTACCATTTTCCTTCTGTTCAGACTGTATCTCTTCCGTAATTTCAGAGTGCTCTTTTGGGAAACCATCAATATTAGCTGAGGTGTTAATTCCATCCTTGTAGATGACTCCAACAGGTTTTTTAAGAACAGCACCCGGCTCCTATGTCAACAAACAGAATTAAATAATCCACATTTGCAATGAAGGCTCCAACCAGCTAACTGGACCAAGAACTGAAAACATATTGAACATTAAAAAAAATTCTGGGATCACAACATATTGATTGGAGGGTCAATAAATGCTCCGGAAGGTCTAGTGCAACCATATTGCAAACCTGCTCAAGTGCCCTTAATTCTTCAGAATCGGTACTGAAACTCTGCAGGGAAACAAAATAGTGAGAGTGTTAGATTCAGAATATAAATTAGGCAAAATAACTGAAAACAGGGAAGTTCAAACATATGAGAAAAACCCCAAAGAAATTGAACTTCTCAACATAGTTTTAACTTACAACACTAGAAATATTGTCAATGAAGTCCTTTTGCCCTGATACAAGAAACCCATCATAGTTTTCGATTAGCACAACAAAGAAAAATATATAGACATTCAAATTCAAATAGCCCATTCAGGAAATAATACGGTACAGGATATGAGATTCTATAAGGTTAAAAGGTACAGTGTATCCGAGATATGACTCGAATAATATAACGCAATCGGGGTTTTTTCATGTTCAGGCTGCAAGATCATCTTGTAAACAAATCAAATCTATAAAGTTAAATAAGCACGCCAACAGCAATAGAAGGGGAAATAACAAGAAATCAAATATCTGAGAGCAAATAAGGAAAGAGGGTACTTGCCAAAAGTAGCAGAGAAATCGGCGAGTCTATCCGCTAGAAATACGAGAGATGCTACCACTGAAATCAGGAGGATAACAGTAAAAGTAGCAGGCCTCTGCAATAGACCACCCCGCCCTTTCACTGCACAACGCATCGTGAATTTCTAGTCATGCATACCAAACAGATCCAATAAAACAGCAGAGGAGCTATAATTCATCCCATTGGCACATAAAAGAAACGGATGCAGAGAAGATTTGCTGCCCTGGAAGCCATACCCCTCCCTCCGAAAAAAAAACCGTTGGAAAAGAAAGGATGACACCGTTAATCTAAGATTTGGATGGAACTAAAAAGAGAAAGAAAACCATCATTCAGATTCTAGTGTGCTTATAAATATAATTCAATGTAAGGCTTCTGCAAATGCAATCAGTTGCAACCATATCCCATCCGTCTAACACTCTGCCCAATGATTCGAACAAAATAAAGGTGGTTGATGATGCAATAGCCAGTAAATGGGGCATTTTTTAATCAAAATATTCCATGGATATAAATGGACTTATGCCGAACGTGTTTGTGTTTTGGTTTTTTTATATTTTTTTTTAATGGTCCGTGAAATGGGTTTTTTATATATTTTTTATTTTCCCTGAAATTCGGTGTCGGTGAGAAATGATTTGACAGGTAGATTTGAATAGTTAGGTTTTTTCTCACACTAAAAAAATAATTTATATTAATAATATAAAAATAGTTTTACATATTACCATAAGGGATGATTTTAAGGATGGAAATTTATTTTAAAATGTAGAAACTTTGGGAAATCTTACTAATCCTTCATATGCCAACTATAAAATGTTTGGCTATATTTTTGTAAAAATATTCAAATTTCTAAGGATTTTATAAAATTTTGATGATTTTTAAGGTAAAATAATTTTATCCTTTAAAAATTGGGCTAATCATTTTTAGAATAGCTAATATTTTTTTGGGAAAAACCATGAAAATTTAACCCCTAAAATCATCCCTGAACTGAATCATCTTTCAAAATCTATCTATCCCCATCCAAAAAACCATCCAAAGACTAACAAAGTACGAGTACATTTTTACATCCCCTTACAAATTCCAAAACTAATAGACAAACTTCATAATCTCAGATTAGAAAATAGTCAAGAAGTGAAAAGGTTCTACACCATAACCTTCCTCCTTAGCATAAAATAATTTGCCTTCCTCCAAATCAAGAGCTTGTTTAGATAGCAAATATGTTGTCATATTAAATTATCTATATATATGTTGAATCTTCAGCATCTAGAATTTTGTAGCGTATTTTTTCCATCCAAGGCCTTAAAGAGATGACATGCATATTGTTTTTATAAGAAAACCAATCAACTATAACCTTTGAATCTCCCACCAATTGCAAACACGTAATCTACTTAAAATGTACAAAAAAACAATATACTCCATAAGGCTAACAGCTCCCCCCTAAAATTGGTCCCATGTCCACAATTCATTTTAATCCTGTAAACACTCATATCTGAACATTTTAAGACCGCACCAACTCCACATCTAGCATCCCTATTATGAGAAGCACCATCAAAAAAACCAACTAGTATATTTCTTTCCAGAATAGGAGGATGAGGAATTCTTTGAACTAAATCAAATTTATCTTTTTCTATCTCACCCAAATCTTTAGAAACCAAATTACAGACCCTAGAAAGAGATAATTGACATCTTTTAAATATAATAAAATTCCTATGTCTCCATATTTCCCAACAAATAAAGCAAGGAATTTCCTTCCATGCTCTAATCTCCTTAATCCAAACTTGAAAGCAAACAGAGAGTTGTCCAATACCCCAAACCTTATTTAGATGCAAGAAATTTAATACATAGTTCCAAACTTCTTTATTAAAAAAAACGATTGACCCTCAAATGATCAATCATTTCCCCTCTTCACCACATAGCACACATCAGAGTGAGCTATTTTGGGAGCAATCTTCCCTCCTGAGTTATCTTTTCAACAGTTTTCTGGTAGCTCCATTTTAAATTTCCGGCCAATCCAGAACTCTGATCAATTTTTTGAGCATCTGGGTTGGGTTAAAATGGGGCAAAACCCTTGGGGCAAGGTTTTGAAATGCATGGAACTTTGATCCATGTAAAACTCAAACTACCCCTGAAAATCTGGCCAGATTCAGGGCCATTTTTTTGCTTGAAAAACGGGTTTGTTTGCTCCCAAGTTAGGCTACTCCGCACACATCTCCCTGGACCAACAAAACCTCTTTTGACCAAGTTATCCCAGGTCAAAATATTATTTTCAACAATAAGCCAAACAAACAATTTGATACGTAGAGGAATTTGTCACTTCCATAATGCATTGAACCACCCTTCTGAACAAACATCAATATCATCAAAAAATTGTACTTCATATGCTTGTTTAGCATATACCTTACTTTCTTTCTCATCCCACGACCACAGTATTGAATCAGTTACTCCGGTAAGCTTAAAACCCAAATGTTTAAGACCCAGAACATAAGCATCCCATTCAATTCTTAATTGACCTAAAATATCAAGATTTGCAGCAGATTTCCAATTAAAATCATCCATTATTTTAGTAGTATTTGAAGTCACCTAATTCAAAAAATCAATTTCTTTTGAATGGAGCGCATAAATTAAGTTCATGGAGAGTTTGTGATAAGATTGAGACCCCATAAATGGATCTAATCCAATACAAATATCTCTACCATTTCCAGGATTCCAAGCAATCTAATCAGTGATAATTTGCAAAGAAGAAGTGAGGGTCTTACAGCAGTTAGATACCCCTTTGAGATTCTTTCTCCCTTCTCTTAGCCATTCCACAACAAATTTTTGTTTTAAATATTTCTTATGTATCACATCATTCCAAAGGCCAGGTGTCATCAAGCATCTCCACAAGCTCTTTGTTGCCAATGCCCTACCAAACCAAAAAATATTATTTATTCCCCAGCCTCCTTTTGTTTTAGGTTTAGCAATCCTTCCACATTTAACCAGATGAAAACCATATTTTTCCTTGGTGCCATGCCATAAAAAACTAAACATCCTTTTGTGAATTTTATCCAAAACAGTTATGGGAACTTTTGCCATAGATAACCAGAAAATGGGAATATTTTCAAAAATAGATTTTACAAGGATAAAACAACCACCTAAAGTTAACCATCTATGGCACTAGTTAGCAACTCTTTTTTCCACCTTTTGAAGAAGCCATATCCAATCATCACGAGAGTAGCAATTTGGTTTAAGGAAAAATCCTAAATATTTAAATCCTTCTTCTATAGGTTTAACTTCAAAAGGAAACAACTATCTTAATTGATTAATCCCCTCAACAGACCATCCAGCTTCCAAAAATTGTGATTTTTTATTACTAAAAGTCATTCCAGTAGCATTGCACGACAGATTAAGAGCATCCTTAAAAACCTTCCATTCTGGTATAGATCCTTTCCCAAATGGAATAACATCATCCACAAAAAGCAAATGTGTAATTCTAAAGCCATTTGCTACTAAAACTCCCTCAAGACTACCATCTTCAACCAACTTTTTGAGAATCCTACTAAGTCCTTCTACTATGAGTAAGAACAATAACAGTGAAAGAGGACATCCTTACCTCAATCCTCTTGATGCCTTAAAAAAACCAGAAGGACTACCATTTACCAAGATAAATAAATTCGTTGACCTGACACAACCAATGATCCAATTAGTAGCTTCCAAACTGAGTCCAATATGTAGCAGCACCAACCTAAGAAAACTCCAATCTACTTTATCATAGGCTTTCATCATATCCAATTTCAGAACCAAAGATTTAATCTTCTTTGTCTTAATACTATGCAAGGCCTCCCGGGCCACACCAATGGCATCCAATATTTGTCTATCATCCAAGAACCCAAACTGTTCCTTGGAAATCCCTTTAGACAAAGAAGATTTAATTCTGGAAACAATAATCTTCGAGATTACCTTATACGTCAGGTTACACAAAGAAATAGGCCTAAAACCTGAAAATGACTTAGGTTTATCACTTTTTGGAATAAGAGCTATAAAATTCGCGTTAAGTGCTCCATTTACATAACCCTTCAACCTTGATTCCTCCACCACTTTCAACAAATCAAGACCCACAAGATAAAAAAAACGCCAGAAAAAATTCAACTGTCCAGCCATCAGGGCCAGGACTCTTAGACACAGCAAAGCCTTTTAAAGTATTCAGTACCTCATTCAGATTAACCAAATCAGCTACCTTTCTACCTTCTTCCTCAAAAAATAAACGAGGATAGGATTGAATTACCTCCAATTGATGAACAATAGAAATATTTTCATGTGCCCTAAATATATTCTGAAAATACAATAAAGCTTCTTTTTCTAGATCTTGTTGACGAATAACTAGAGATCCATCCTCCTTTCTTATGTCCCAAATGGAATTAACATGTCTTCTATAGTTAACATAAGAATGAAAAAACTATGTATTTTGATCATCGCATGCAAATTAGGTAGTTCTATTTTTTTTGTTGCCATGTCTCGTCTTCCTGATTCAACAACTTCATCTTCCTAGTCTCTTTCTCCATCACCAACACCCTTTCTTCTTCAATAAAAAAACCTCGGGGATTTAATGAGTAAAGACTCCCTGAATCTGCTTCCAACTGAACTAATTCCTCTTTAGCTTTAAGTTTCAAATTTCGCTC
>ML804129.1:686934-709831 GCA_009831015.1 Picea engelmannii
AAGGGGCACACCACCCCCAAAGGACGCAACAATTCACGATGGTGACCTTTGGAGTCCCTATAAGAGAACAAGGGCGCACAACCAGGGAAGGATGATTTGGAAGACAAGGAGAACAATAATAGCTCTATGATTTTGAGGCATGCTTAGACAAAGAGGGGCGAGCTCTCTCAAGGAGCCAAGTCACTCCACATGGGAGAACTTATCTTGGGATGATTTTGGGGAAGTCTGGAAACACATGTCTATTGGAGTAATGTATGAGACATAACTGAAATTTGTGAAGTCTATGGAAATGAAGAGACAACAAGTATGCGAATGAGGGCATGTCTGAGGTGCACCGTAAGAGGTTGTGACTAAGAGTCTTGGTGTGACAAATCTGTGTATGAGTGTCTTGGTGAGGTGAGGTGAGTCGTGTGACTCAGCCAAGTTGTAAACCAAGCCAGTTGTGCTCATATTGTAACTGTTTCACAATAACAAAGACTTAACTGGGTGTTAGGCACGGTTTGTGTCACCCACACTATTTCTGTGTATGTATTTCATTGGTTCCATGATTGCTCTCTTGGTTTCTCATGTTCATGGATGTATGCTTATATATGACTAAGTGTTAAGTTGTTAACAATTGTCTAAGTATACAAGAGTTTCACTATAGTACGAGTGTGACTCGTCGGTAGCCTAGAACGGAGTATGGGTTTGCCCTAGGTAAAGAGGCATTGTCTAGAAGAAGTATCCTTGGCGTTGCCAAGAAGCCAAGTGAGAAATATCATGGTGTCGCATGCCCTCTAGTGGTGCACGATCACAAGATTTGGCTAGGCTCACTGTGGGGACGTGATAGATGGTATCAAAGCTTGTTTGTTATAGATTTTGATGAAGGGTTGGTGAGCTCTTCACCACTATCTCGATGCTAGATGGTATCAAAGCTGATTCATTGCATATTTTGGAGAAGCGTTAGGGAGATATTCACCACTATCTCGACGATAGATGGTATCAGAGCGAACTTTGAAGGTAGTTCATTGTGAAGGAAGTTTGGTGGGAACTTTCATAGACTTGGTGAACCGTTTGGTGCAATGAATTGGTTCATCACAGACTTTGCATCAGACTTATGATAGAGGTTCATATCATAGTGCACTGGAAGTTTGATCTGGGTGCACACCTTGTGCAGACCTAGAGTAGAGTTTTTGGTGTTTCAAAGTACTTGGACGGGGTGGGTGATCAAAAAACTCATCGCAGACTTGATCACAGAGATAGTTTAGGCACATACTCGGTTGGGTTGATTCGTGACAGAAATTAGTGTTAGACCTGTTATGCACACCTTGGAGACATCGGGCACAGAGTTCATTGGGTGAACCAAGCACTTGGGAAAGGTAGTTGAATGCAGGATTTGTCGCACGACTTGTCGTAGATCTAACCATAGAAGTGATCGTAGAAGCGAACATAGAGGGTGATCGCAAAAGTGATCGTGAAGAGGAGCAGCTATTGGTTGCAACAAGTTGAAGCACTTATGTGTGTTGGACACTTGGGGAAACCTAGAGGAGATTCACAACAAGAATTTGGTTGGGCACGTTTCATGACATCTTCGTGTTGTGCATCACTGAGAACAACAATCGAGTTGAGTTGGGTTGTTGGGAGAGTGGGTAGACCACAAACTTCAGACGAGGTATCTCTTTGTAGATTTACAACAATTGGTTAACAATAGTATGATTTGACAATTAGGTGATGAGTGCATGGTGCCTTGAAGCAGAAGAAGTCAAGGTGCGGAGATGGCAAGACATTGGAGACAAGTTTGACTGAGTGCATGTGAATTTTGGGACTTATTGAAATTTATAAAGTAGACGGATGGACTCAGCCTTGTATCACAGCGAAGGTCTTGTAGGTTTGTGGAGTTGCGGACAATGATTGAGGGTAGTTCATGCAGAGATTTGGTTGCTTGGGAAAGCAGAGGTCCAAGACAACAGACTCAAAACATGGTTGCAGTGAAGGATGTCATTGGGAAGATATGGTTGGTTTCGAGTTCTTGCATTCCCTAAGTGTTGCAGTGAGTTCTTTGAAGGGAAGTCAGATGACTTGGTGGTTCAAGTGAAATCCGTTTCCGCGGTGAAAACTAGTAGACTTGAGGGTGACTCAAGAGGTGCATATTTGAAGAAGTCTTATAGTAGTTTGGGATGCCTTGATTGGGATGCCTTTAGTGGTGCACGTTCACAAGATTCAACTAGGCACACTATGGAGACGAGACAATTAGCATAATTGAGTTAAAAACACTTCTTGAACGATTACCAAGTCCAATGGATTACAAATCATTAGTCCAACTAAATTCAAATAACAACATGAACAACAAAAATTATATTTAAAAAAACATTAGCAAGGATTACCACGCCAAATGGATTACCAACCACTAGCACAACTAGATTTATATCTTTAACAACATTAACAACAAACATTTTTAACCAACCACTTAAATATACCAAAATGACATAACACGTAATCTAATGGAAATTAAAAGGGAAACTGAACTATAATACCTACCAAAGAAATTTAGTGAATAAATCCATGATCTTGTCTTATGTTTCTATCAAAAGATGGGGGAAATAACTGAGGTACGTGGCATGAGGATGGACACCAAAGAATTTGGGTTCAATCCTCAATAAAAGGTTTGGGATACGTGCAAAACAAAAGGTTTGCAAGTGTCCCCAGTGTAGTTGCTACAAAACGAATGTGTTATAAGCAAAATCCGTTTGTTGAAATGGATTCCACCTATCTAGCAATCAAGTCAGAAACAACTTTGCAATCTCATAAGAAAAACACTAATGTTTTAACTCACTATGGTCCTAGTTTCCTAAGAGGTATGCCACAAACAAGTGAAGACAAGAAAAAAAAGACATATATCTTTCATTATTTTATACATCTCCTTAAATAAATGATGTTTTCTCTTTATTATATCTTTAGTCCTTAAAATGTTATAAAATAACAAATACCTAAAATTAAATTAAATTATTAAAATAAAAATAACATTATATAAGATTAAATTTGAATATAGTTTGAGTATTAAGATTTCTGTGGTGATTGTTTTTAGAATTTATTGGATAATCCACAGTGTTTGTGATTGTCTGTCAACATTTCAGATCCAAATCATGATCCATCTTCAAAACGTAAAATTAAATTTGAATATAATTAATTAAGTTAAGAGCACTTCTTCACCTATTACCAAATCCACCCAATCCAATGAATTATCAATCATTATTCCAACTAAATTCAAATAACAACATTAATAATAAAATTTATATTTTAAAAACATTAACAAAGACGATCAAATCAAATGAATTACTAACCATGAGCACAACTAAATTTATATATTTATACCATGAGCACAACTAAATTTATATATTTATATTCTTAGAAACGTTAATAACACACATTTTTTACAAACCACTTCAATACTATAAGTTAAATATATTTTGTGACGCTTCTATAATTAGATGTCGTGATTAACTGGTCTAAAAAGCAATTAATGAAAGGGACTCAACTTAGCGCATGTGGATTAAGGAATCTTACACGCCACTTGAGTCACTTGCTAACGTTGTTGATTTGGTGGATTGAACAACGTACAAATTAATAAATATATATCGCAAGATGCATGGGTATTAGAGGGAATAGCCTTGTATTGAATATTATGTGTGAACAAGTCTTAATTCCATGTATTATATTTTTAAAAAATTATTTAAAACTTATGTCATTTTTGTGTATTTAAATGGTTAGTAAAAAATATTTGTTGTTAATGTTGTAAATAAAATAAATCTGAATGTCTCAGTGGTTCGTAATCCATTGACTTATTAATCTTTATTAATGTTTTTTAAATTATAAAATTTGTTGTTAATGTTGTTATTTAAAATTAGTGGAGTTAGTGGAAGGCGATCCATTGAATTTGGATATAGTTTAAGAAATGCTTTAAAGCCAATCATGCAAACCCAATTGATTATACTCAAATTTGATCTTATATATAATGTTAGGTTTGGTTGTTTTTATTTTTTANAAATTAGTGGAGTTAGTGGAAGGCGATCCATTGAATTTGGATATAGTTTAAGAAATGCTTTAAAGCCAATCATGCAAACCCAATTGATTATACTCAAATTTGATCTTATATATAATGTTAGGTTTGGTTGTTTTTATTTTTTAATTTTTAAAATTTTAATTTAATTCAATTTAATTTAATTTAATTTAAAATATTTATTATTATAAGAAAAACATAATAAGACAAAATATTATTTATATAAGCAGATGCATAAGCAAAGAAGGATGTATGTCTTCTTATTTTTGTTTTTAATTTTTTTTTGGAGGGTTTATGTTGAAATTTTACATTCAATTTAAACATTTTTTTTTTTTTGAATATTTTTGTAGACTTTTTTAAGAGAAAATCATCAACACTCAACACTTACATGTCAACACTCACATGTAGTAAAAATTTTTAATCCTTGAATTTTACAATTTTTTTTTTGTAAACTAGCCAAAATTTATAGTCCTGAGGATTAGTTGAATTGGTCTAGAGCTAAACGTGGTTTTTTTTATGTTTGTTGTTGGTCACATGTTCGACTCTCTTGATTCCCTAGGGGCAATGCTTTGTAATTAGGGCAAATGGTTTACCCCATTTACCATCCATGAAATGTGGGGAAGTACTTGGCGGCTTTCCCATGCTTTCTTCCACACGAAAAAAAGCTAGCCAAAATTTATATTAATAGAGTACAAATTAAAATTCAATCAAGGCAAATTATGGCTTGTCTCTAAGGAAATTGCGACCACAATAAGTTAAATATCAGTGGTTTTCTTACGAGATTGCAAGGCAGAGTTATTTAAATCTAAATCTCTAGGAGTACCATGGCCTAGATAACTGCTAAATACAACATAAAAGATAATTGACTTGATTGACAAAACCAAACTTAGAAGCCTATTTCCCATTTGTAAAGCTAACAAAAGAGAGTAAGTGTTGCTAACCTAGAAGTACACTTTCCTTATTTTTCCATTGTTGAGTGTCCTCTTTTTCCTCAAAATCTTCATCAATCAGGATGGGGTTGGAAGGGGTACCTTCAAATGCTTGAGCAGGTTTTACTGTGCTTGACATCCTATTGGTCTATCACTATGATGTCAATGTCATAAATTGCTCTACAAATTGCTTCAAACTTTGTATCCATTAAGTCAAGTTTGTGGAAAATTGATTGCTACTGTTAACCCCTCTCTTCCACAACATGTGCTATGAAAGATTTGTTTAGCCAATAAAGCTTTGTTAGCTTGAAAATATTGGCATCTTTGGAGTGAGAGAACCCTGTGTCTGGAACCCAATCATGAAACTCTACCTCAATCTATTCGTTGGTCATTTTCCTTCTTGCATGACCAAATTATCAATGTGGGTGACCTCCTCCTTGATGAAAGTAGGAAAGCGATGCTAATAATTGGATGTTGCATTCATGGCATCAACTTAGGCCCAAGTGATACAACTAGGGAGTTGCGGGTTCAAGGTTTCCCTAGAATACTTCTTGGTTCCCCTTTTAACCCTGTGTTTGCTAGATTCTAGTTGAGGTTCACCATTGGAATTCAACATCTTGGCCCAAGGATAAGTGGCAAGAGAGACGAAGGGAAATCTACAATGAGGGACTAAGATAAAATGTTGAGATTGGGGGAAGGTTTCAAAACAAGGATATCAACCACCCACCCAAAGAGGATAACAAGAGAGGGACCTCCCCAGGTTGTCCCACATATTTTTTCCTGACTGTGGATAAAGAGGCTTTTTTGCCTTGGTCTGATCGGGAGCAAAGCTAGAAGGAGAAACAAACCAAACTGTTAAACATAAAAGGAAACTCAAAATCAAACCAACATGATTGAACATGGAAGCGAAACAAGAGAAATAAAAATGCATTGCTTCCCCATTACCCCAACCTTTCTCCATTTCCTACTTCGAAGAGTGTAGCAATGCCCTTCAAGAGTAGGAGATCTCCCATTTCAATTAGGCACTTACACTCTTTCACAACACCTATGATCCTCTTTCTTTGCATCTGATCATTGCACAAGTCCTATCCGACATAGTACACTGTGCCTAATGGAATACACTCTCCTTTACCAAACCCAACACTTTATGCACCACGTGAAATCATCCTTTGCATAGTCGATGTGGCAAGAATTCATATTAGGAATGTAGGCATGCCTAATTAAGCTGATCCAAGTGAATGACACCTTTATGAAGGACCACTACTTATCAACTTGCCTCAAAGTTGAAGAGTTAGGGATCCATGTTGTAATTTCACAATTCTCATCTTCGTTCTAGTTGAGGTATCCATTAATTGCTATCTCACTGGGTAGAGAGTCAAAGTTTTTCCTCTTCAATGAGCAACCTCATACCTAGACCAGACCAACCCATCCAATTCATATTTTAGGTAGGTTATCCCTTCCACTTGTGGAACTTAGGAATTGAATGTAAGTGCAAAATATTGAGATTGATTAACAATGTAGACATTCTTATTAGTCCTTTCCCTTTGGGATAGGGACTATTAGTAATCGGTTTTTCATTTTTGCAATAGTTTCACATGAAAACCAAGGTGTATAACCAAATTTTTACACTTAAATGACATGGAACAGTTTTCCTCAAGCTATAGAATAATTCCACCATTTTCTTTTAACAAATCCAAAGACTTGAGGCCTTATTTGGCCTCATATTGAGGCAAGGCAACTTGAAACTTAGGAAAATGATAACATGTTTTCCCAACATTGCGATGAGGTAGATTAATGATAGACTTGATTCTAGCATTAATTCACTAACATTAAATGTTTGTATGCACTAATCCCATGCTTATGTTATAACCATGGTATAGCTATTTCTTATGTGTCCAATTGTGGAGGCCAACTGCCATGCAATATTCGTGTCCAGTTGTGGAGGCCGACTCCCATGCAAGAATTGTGACTAGAAACATGTCTATAATGGGTGAATGGACCAATTCCAGATTGCTAGCAATGAACCAATTCCAGAGTGATAGTGTGTTCCTCCCAGTTCGGTTCTATAACATATGAATGGATTGATTGGCTGATTCAAGACCGATTCCAGATTGATAGCTTGTTCACTTGTTCCTACATTCCTTTTGGTTACTTATCAAAGAAGCAGCTTCCCCACCAACACTTCCCCTAGCTTATGCAATTATAGGGTATGCAATTCCATCAAATCTAGGCGTGGATACATGTGCATAGGTTTTATCCGTCACCTTCTTCGTTAATCTGAAATTGTTTTTCAAGTTCAATTTTAACTATATATTGAAAGAATCACCTCAACACATTTGCATTTAATTATTACCATGTGTTAAAATGCATAAAAGAAAGAAATTTTAGGCACTAGTTTATTTACATGTTTTAACTATATATTGAAAGAATCATCCAAGTGCATTTACTTATTACAATGTGTTAAAATGCATAAAAGAAAGAAATAACAGAATAGTCAAACCAAGAGCCTTGCAAGGACCATTGAAGTTGATATCTTGGACAAGGTACTTCCTTCCTTGTGGAATGAGAAAAAAAGAATGCGACGTGGCCGCACAAGATCTTGTCCAAGCTACCAAGAAGGCTTGTTCAAAACAATTAGTATTTCTTGAAGAGCCTTAATACATAATGAGCACCTAGAAACAAGTTTGCAAAATTGTATTGCCACTGAGCTCACCGTCAATAACAATTGAATGTGATGTTACTATGAAAATGACTCCCTGTGGTGTGAGATAAAGGACATTCAAACAACCTTTATTTTTTGGCAAGTTTTTAAAATAAAAATATGACTATAAATTTGGTCAAAATATGACATAGATCATAGTTTTAGTTTGGTTCACTTAAATTTGACTATAAATCTGTCCAAAAATGGGGCAGAGACCATAGTTTTAGTTTGATTTACATTTATTAAAGAATTCTGTTGTTATTATTCTTTGACTTTATCTTCGTTCCAAAAATGGAGCAAATTTTACGTATGATATTTAAATAACATAACTGATCAAAATTAAAACATTTTGAGTAACCCTATTCTCTTTTGTTTATAGCATGCGTGAGGCTTATCGGATTAGCGGGTTGTTCCTTGCTTAGATAATATCTACTTTGGTATGAGGCTTTGCGGGGTGGCTCTTGGTGACTCTTCCAGCTGTTGCTTGCTGTGATCGAGCTGCTCCAACTACCGACACCGTGGAATAGTGATAATGGACCGAACCTGTGAATGAAACGTGAGTGTGTCCTCGTGTTGGGCAGAGTCAAAATGCTTGTGGCTTTTCTATCACAATCACACCAACACAGAGACAACGATAACCACATTGGTCTTCATTAGAATTCTAAGAATGCATTTGTTAATGCACAACTCGATGTTGTTGTGTTTCAGGTACATAATTGTATATAACCCTCGGTCTAATCCATAGAACGAGTAGTCCGCACTTTATCAATAATATTAGTTGGTCCTTACCATCTCAAAGTGCACATGAGTTTCTTTGCACCATCTCCTGGTTAGTCACACTTACTCTTCAGTGTGCCTTCCTCAGGACTAACAATATTTCTTGCAACTCCACATCATTGTCTGCACCCGACACATCAACTATTTGAAGCAACATTGCATGTATATGTGTTCCTTTCCCGTAGGATAATAAGTAGTTAGACTTTTGTTTTGAAAAGATAACCCCTTCCTTATCTTATGAGATAGTTTCCAAATATGATACAAATCAAAATCCTTATCAAATAAATCCTTTCAAAGCCGGCTTGCTTTTCTCAATCAAAATCTACCTGCTACAAGGAAAATCTCTCTATGGCTAGGGTGAACCCCGACAGACAGGTATGACTGTAGAAATTGACTCAATTCCAGCGTATGCTATATAAACTGATGTGCAAGAGAACTAAGAAAGAGGCTTACCTCATCCAAACATTTGATGATGTCCATCGTTGAGCACTTTGACCCAAAGATTTATACCTGCAACAAGTTCTCAACAAACAAGTAGAGCAAGCATATAGTGATGATATAACAGGTTAGCACATGAGATAGCACAATCCATTAATATACAAAACAAACATGCCCATGGATCATAACACATATATTTGCAAGATATCAATTGGATGGGAAATGAGTATTTCTATTAATAAATGATCAACATAGTGAAAACATTACAGACTTCCGTGTCGACAAGGTTCAAAACCAAGAAACCGAGTTCCTTCTAACTAGGCCTCCACCACTTCAATCCTCCACCAAAGGCAAGCTCATATAAGGGAGACAAAGAGGTTCTCCATCAATAAGGGAAGAGCTTGGGGGGTTGAACACTGTGTTCAGACTTAAAGGACAAAGGGATGCAGACTCAATAATGAAGTAATAATTTCTCTAGAGTAACTTTGCTCTCAAAGTTGAATTCTCTCTTCTTTTCCATAGCTCAGAATTGGCTTCTTTATATCCTTCAAAATGCAACTGAAGGGCCGAGTCGAAACGTTCCCAGTATATGGAAGGCCAAGGATTAGAGATCTCTTTTCGTGACATGGAAACTCAACATTTAATTTTGATTTTCTGGTAGAAATCCCGATGTATGCAGGCTGTAGTGGAGCAGCCAGCGTATACGCTTGCTGTATAGCTTTCAATGTGCGTACAAGTGGAAAAATATTTGTTTTTGCCTCTGGATTTATCAATCAGGGAATGTAAGTCTGCATGGGGGAATGGAATAAGGCCCTCTCTGCAAGATTTCATAGGGTGAGGAAAATCTTTCTATAACAAATGCCCTCTAATGTGCGAGGTCAGAGGAGAATTTGCGATGGCCGAAATACATTATAAATAAACCATAAGTGGAGTCGTAGAGAACCAGCTGGACGAATTCAATCGCTCATTACTTACTGTACCGACTTTGCATACATGGATGCCAAAATACGTTGCAGATCCATGTGAAAAATATACCAAACAAGTGTCCATGGCCATGAATAGGCAAATACAAATGCGGTTACATGCCAAAAAGCTATCATAATCACGAACAAGGCCCAGTAGAACCAGTCTCAAAACCAAATTGAAGATATCTGTATACCATGGAGTACAATCTGTTCTCCCATGATCACTGAAGTTGTATAGGTACTGGTCCAAATGAAAAGGAGGCAACAACTCAGGAAAGCTGCAACCACATAGTGATGTCTTCAAGTCTTCTACATAATCCGTCAAAGGTGCAAGTCTACATTATGTGAATAAAGGAGTTGAGGTTGAACACAATGAGACATCGTTTGATTACTGATGACTGATGTATACCATTAAAAAACATGAGACAACCTACCAATAATGAAATTAGATATCAAGGCACCGAGTACATGCTTACAAGTGTGAATAAAGGAGTCGGTGTCGAACACCTAAAGAATCCATCGATCAGGAGACATTGATGTATTCCCAACTATTGATGGCGAGAGAGCCTGCCGCTAATGACTGCAAGCCTCAAGGTACTCATAAAACTCTAGGCCTCATTTCCAAAATAAATGAGCTGATGTCGATGGAAAGAGACCCACTGAAAGGAGAGCATTAAGGAAACTCTCATCAATCAGCATGAGGTACAAAGCAGGAGCTTCATGATTTGGTGGAAATCGGACGAAGAACAACTTCACGAACCAACGACCCTATGCATCTTTCACGTGTCCCAAGTGCAAGCGGTACACGAAAAATACCCTCTGAATAGAAGCCAATGATGACAAACTACTGACAAAGGTGAGGAGACCACTAATAAGGCTAATGGCATCCAAGACACTGCATGAATCCCAATGTGTGAATAGATGTCTTGCCATCGAACACAAGGGAAACCACCCAGTCAGCGACCAATGATGAAATGTCGACTGCTGGGTTCAAGGTTACCTACCAATGATGGAAGTAGGGCTAGGGTGCATGATAGGCCTAAAGTATCATGTGATTATGAGACAAATTGAGGGTATGCATGACATGTAAAGTCAAGAGTTTTGAGGAGTGGCTGACACAGGTTGATAGACTTCCTTTAAACAAGAGCAAGAGACATATGGTGGACCCTGGCAGCATAGACCCAATGATAAAGTCATGAGATGTAGGAGGCATCAATGAAGTTCCCTGTAGGGACTGGAAGAGTAACCAGTCGGTATAGAAGACTCTGTAATGAGCTCAGCTTCCTAAGGCCATGCTAAACCCAAAATTATGATGAATGGACTCAAATCACTTTGTGCTCTGTTAAAAGGTGACCCGACTGCTGCTGATATAAGATAATACTCTCTTCTCGCCCGTCTTTTTTGTTTTTCATAACAAACGAATGCTATGATACATAGGAGGAAATGAGTGTTGCAAGTAAGCAAAACTAGTTCTAGTAGTGTAACGTACCTATGCTCAATGCAGGGAAGTGCATGCAGGAGATGGACACTCAAGGGAATGTTCCCTCCTAGGTATAAGGTGTCAAATTGCGAAGGATATAAACAAGGCTCTACTTCGTTGAGGATGAAAATCTACTGAGGCAAACGGTTTATAACGCAAAGCGGGAACCGACTATAGGCTCGATACTGCAAGTAGGGGTATGAGATGCAATCACAACTTAACGCCAAAAAATGTCCTTTTTTATGTCTTTTAGTCTACTTGGTGTGAAAAAGGGATAAACTTGTGCCAAGTAGACGTCTCTTCAAAACCAATTTACAAGTGTGAAAAAGACAAGTTCACTTGGCGATATTTTCACTTTTTGATAATGAGTCGGAAAAGAGCTTAACTAAGACTCATGATCTTTCAAATCCGATTTAACGATTGTGAAAGGGACATATCACTCAACAATCTTTTCACTTTTTTAAAGACGAGATGGAAAATAGCTTAAATTAAACTCGTTTTGGGAGTCCATGGGTTATAAGGTCACATGTTTATGAATGAGAAATGAGGCTCAACATAAAGTCAAGTACAAGTTGTGAGGGACTCCCGGTCCTATGAAAAAATCTCTGCATGGACACCAAATGCAATAGGGAATCTAACTAGGGCACCCATGTTTGGTAAGTCTCTACCACTTGAAAACGACATGACTTTATAGCAGATGGAAGGTTGTGTGTCGCAACAAATGGGTTCATACCTAGGGCATAAAGAGTGACAATTATAGGATAATGCGAAAAATGCATAGCAGAATGGATACCTATCCTATATGTTGGGTAATGAACGTACCTGCCCAGAGTGACAAACGACCGACAAAGTACTGAAATCTAAAAGAATACTAGGTTAAAACCGCAAAAACCAACTCGATCCAATTTTGTATTAGTCCATTAGGTGCAAAAAATGGTTTAAACTATATAAAGTGGATAAAAATGATTTATAAATAGTAATAAAATAAAAAATTACTATACCATTTTGATTTTTTACCCAACTAATGCAAATTGGACCAAAATTCCTCCAAGATTCAAACAATGATTGTGGGAGCATCTGTCAATGAAATCACGAGCCGTCTGGATCAGGTAATTCTTGTTCTCTTCCTCTTCAAATTTAGTGGTTTAAAATTTTGAATTAGGTCTTAAATTTTTAGTTATTTAAAGCGCAAATCATATATTTCGGTGTACACGTGTTGACTTTGGTTAGGTCATGTGTATGACTAGGTATACGCTCCTGTGTGAACTACAGGGCACGCGTATTGAGCCCTACACACGACTGTGTGCAAAGGAAGCCGTGTACATGCATGCAAATGATAAAAAAGAAGGGTTCTAACTCAAAATTCTATTTGTCTTTTACATGATGGTTCTTGAATGGAGAGAACAAGAGCATGAGGAGGTTGATGCTGCTGTAGATCAAGATCCGAGGGCCGAAATGGCCTTAAAGTGATGTGGTTTGTATAATTTTTGGGCACTCAAAGGAATGAGAGCCCAAGTGAGGTTGTTGGAGATGTTGGTGGGTTACTGGGACCCTAATAGCGAGAGCTTCAATCTCGATGGGCAACCATTGAGAATTGAAGTGGAGGATATTTACTTTCTGACTGGTCTATCATGCCAAGGGGAGGTTGTGAACCTCAAGTCGCGAGGAGTAGGTAGCGGGATGGATATAGAAGAATATATGGATGCCCACTGTGTAGAAGGGACTCCTAAGGTAGGGAGTCAAGTCCCTATCCAGGCAATAAACAACCTCAGTCTGAAGATCATTGTCCTAGTTTTGACTAGGATCACAGGTTCGACCTCGTTGCACCAGGCATCGAGGCTGCTCATGTTCTATGTAGTGTAGTGTGTGAGACCCATAGTGTACAATTGGTGTACCTCACTACTGGCCAATATGAAGAGCCAGTTGATGGAGTGTAAACAGGGGGGTAAAAGAAATTTTGGGTTTGCCTCCATCTTGTGCAGTTTTTTTTTCGAGTGGGTTCCAGGTTTGGGACCTAGAGTTGAGATTCTCCCGAGAGGACCTCGCGATCCAACCATGACACAGTGGAACGAGGTGATAAGGCGACAGGGAGGAGGTAGGGTTCCAACACCCTACAACGAGGACTTTTTTTACTAGTGGCGGTGACAGGTCATCACTCTGGATGATTATCCCTACAAGGGAATCACCTTCAGAGGAGATCCAGACACGCCACTTCCACCAAGGGCTGCTTATGGTGACATAGGTATGTGAAAATGTTTTTACATATTTCATTTTTTTGTATTTTTGTATAATTAGGACAAAAATGTTTTTGGATGGTGTTTAGGTATTGACTAGACTTTGTGTGCTACATACATGGGTCCGTGATGGCCAGAGGGGTTCCCTCGACATCGACGGAGGAACCGGGGAGACGAAGCGATGGGAGGATAGGCCGAGAGGGTCTTACAAAACATGTAGGGCAACCTGTCATGTCTAACTCACATAATACCCATGGTCCAGGTAGAGGATCTGCCTGAGGCCATGCAACGACATGTGGTTTTTGTACCCAGGGCATGGGTACGAATCTTTCGACATCTTGCAAACGCCAAGGCTTGCTACCATGACACACATCCGAAGCCACAGGCGTAGTTTTCGTGGGATATTGTAATACCAGTTGTATAAGTATTGAGGGTGTTAGCTCATTTTGTACTACAAACACCATATTTTTTGAAATATCTAAAAAAGGATCTTCGACTTTACTTATATGTTACAATTTGTACATTGATTAGATGGTTTTCTTTTATTTTAATTATGTGACAAATTCCAATCTAAAAAAATTTTAGCATAAGCATCAGATACATGATTAGAACTCCTAGGAATATGATAATATGTAATAAAATCAAATTATCGTTCTAAAAGACTTACCCGTAGGAATTGTTGGAGTAAAGTAGGATCACGTACGCGGTAACAACCGTTCAACTGACGTTCTACTAACTGGGAATCCATGCGAACTTCTAATGAACGAATGCCATGTGAGATAGCATCGCATAAAAGTTCTATAACGATGCTATATTCAGCCATATTATTCATGGATGGCCCTAGGCATACGCCTCCTGAAGACACCAGTAGACCCTCGGGTGAATAAACCACCCAAGTGGCGGAAGCCAAGTTCTGTGTGTGACGATTGGCCCCGTCTGCGAATCCTAAGTAGATTGACGACTCCGTTGACATCTGTCAACCAAGTGAAAACTCGATAAGCAAATCGAAGATGACAAAGAAAAGAGATATATACACTAAATTACATTAGTAGACAGAGAGTTTTTCCCAAACTTGGGGCTTAAGTGTAATATCTTTTCAAGCAGAGCCCATTTCTGGGCTCGACCAACTTATTCCCATCGTAATATTCTAACTCATAGGCCCCTTTTTCTAGAACACATCGCACAATGTAAGGACCGTGCCACATGGGTTTAAACTTGCCTGACCCCAACGATTATTTGGCATGATCGTACAAGAGGACCAAGTCACCCTCAACGTACAACCGAGGACATAAAGACTTATCATACTGGACCTTAACACATCGTTTTTTCGCCTCAATAGCCATAGAGGCATCTCGATGCTGCTCATCAAGACTCTCTAGGTATACAAGGCATCCCTCGAGATCAGAAGTGTTAGGTAGGAGCGCGACTGCCAACTTAAGAGAAGGGATTTCACATTCAATGGGTAATATTGAATCCACATCGTGTGCTAACTGGAAAGGGGAAAATCTGATGGCAGTCTTGACTGAGGTTTAATATGCCTAGAGTGCATGATATAACATGATGTGCTAGTCATATTTACTCTGACTAACAATTTTTTGCAAAATGGTCTTGAGAGACTTGTTGATAGCCTCTAATTCCCCATTTTCCTAGGGATAATAAGGAGAAGAATGACCATGTCGAAACCCCAATTTAGTTGCTATTTCTTCCATCATCTCATTTTGAAAGTGACTGCCATGGTCAGTGACAATCTCACTCAGGATACCGAACCGGGCGATAATCTGATTGAATACGAAGAAGGTTGTTGTCTTCCCATCAGATTTAAATGTAGGCATGGCCTCAACCCACTTAGTAAAGTAGTCGACGACCACGATAATGTGATGATGCCCCCCAACAAAGTTGTGTTGCAATCGACGAAGTCCACCCCCCACTTGGTGAAGGGACCAAAGGTAATGGATGGATGAAGTGGGGTTGGATGCGAGCGCATTTTTCAAGTGAACACCTCGCATGGGTGACACTTCTTAACCACTTCAATACAATCCTTAAAGATAGTAGGTAAGAAATAACCAGCTTGCAAGCCTGGATAGATGACCACCACAAGCCCCACTGTGGAAATCGTTCATAAAAGACTCAACTTCTCCATGAGTTAAAAAACGACGCAAGATATCGTCTATTCCTCGATGATACAAAGTGTCATCGACGATAGTATATTTCTTAGCTTGGTACCTTATACGCCATCGGTTATCTCGTGAGAGATGCTGAGTGAAATTCAAGGTCTGAAGATAGAGCACAATGTCTCCATACCAGGGGTCAAACAACAAGATAAGAAAAATGTGTTTGTCCGCAAACAAATCAGCATGGATAATGTCCTCATCGAATTGTGGAAAATCAGATATTAGCTCTGCAAAGACTAGGGATTTCTTGGAGTTCGCGGAAGCGAAATCGAGATCAAATTCCTGTAAAATGACAATCCATTTATTGTATTTTTACCCTATGATACGTCGGGTAAGGGCGTATTGAAATGGATTGACATCAACAATCACCGTAGTCTTACAAAGTAATATATAATGACGTAGACGCTGGACTGTGTGAACGACAACCAAAGCTAGCTTTTCAACGTGATTATAATTAAGTTCAGGACTCAGTAAAGTTAGACTAAGATAGTAGATGACGTGCTCATGGAGCTCGTCATCCTCCTAAACTAGAACCATACCAATCATATCTTTAGACATGAATATATAAAGCAAGTAATCTCTACTATAGTCGGGAAGCTTCACCAGAGGCCCTGACACCAAAGCTTTCTTCAAAACATGGAAATACTCATGGGCTCGCTCATCCCAAATAAAAGGGGTGTCCTTCTTCAAAAGACGCATGAAACCTTTAGTGATAGTGGCATAGTTCACTATAAACCTATGAAGAAAGTTAGCTTTCCCCTGTAGACCCTGAATTTGTCTAATCGTGCGCGAGGGAGGCAACTGAAGTATTACCTCAATCTTAAGCAGATCTACCATGATCCCAGTCTCAGAAACTAGAAAACCTAAAAGACGACCAAACTTAATGCAAAAGATGCATTTGTGAGGGTTCAACCGGATTCTATAATAACAACATCTTTCAAAAACAAGCCGAAGGTGGATAATGTGATCTATTCTCTTACGAGAGTGAACAACAAGATCATCAAGGTAAGCTTCGACTAAGTGCTTAAGATCGTGAAAAGTAAAAGTCACGGCACGCTGAAAGGTTGCTTCGACATTTTTAAGGCCGAAAGGCATCTTACGGTATGCAAAGGTACCCCAAGGACAAATAAATGTAGTCTTGTGTTGATCCTTGGGTTTGTTTTGAATTTGATTATATCCTGAAAATCCATCCATAAAAGAAAATACTTCGCTTCCCGCACACTCGTCGAGAATATGATCGATGAAAGGTGTGGGAAAGTTGTCTTTCAGACAAACCTTGTTCAGGTCACAGAAATCCATACATACACGGATGGTTCCTTGCTTCTTATCTACAAGAACGGGATTGGATACCCATTTGGTCAAGGGAACCAGGTAGATGAAGCCAACGTTAAGTAGCTTCTCCACCTCTGCCTTAATAGCAAGGGCCTTTCAAGGGTTGACAACTCTAAGATGTTGCCGAACAGGTTTAGCATCCGAATAATTTTTAATCTCATATTCGACAATACAAGGGTCGATCCTTGGCATCTCTTCATAGGACCGAATACATCTTGGAATTCCTTGAAGAGCTCGGTGTAGATCAAGATTTCTTCTGGCGAACAATCTGCACCAATATTTACATTTTCAACCTTGCTAGGGGTACGAGAGATGTTGATCTGGATGGTAGGAGAAATACTCGTCATGTTTCCTTCGGCATAAATGCCATGCGTATCAAGTGGAACTACGACGTGACCAACTATCTCACTCAAAGTAGATTGAAAGATGTCTTGTTCGATTCTTTCAAGATCTGGGAGAAACTAGGAGCGATGATGCATATCATCCCAAGGTTTTTCAGAACCATTCATGGCTTCGATGATGGCTTCGTCTGAAGGCAATGTCCCATTGAGGAAATCATGTGAACAAGACAACGAGGTTGTCCACATGGGCCTAGACACGAGATCCTCCTCGTCTATTGGCGATTGAATAAGATCGGGATTGGCGGAAGAGTCGAGAATATCTTGATATGCAATCTCTGCTGTCAATAGTGGCATGGCCATCCCAGCATGCGACTGTCCTTCACAAGAAAAATTCAGGGAAGGTAGGGTCCACGGATCATAAAAATAAGATGTGCAGAAATGAATGGACCTCCCAGTCGAGATGAGCCTACTGAACATGGCATAAACTTGATGGTTCGGTGTCGAGAAGTTGAAAGTACCCATAAGGGAAGAATACATTCTGAAATAGATATTCTCAGTTGCCGGCTGAGAATTGCCGATCATAGGGATCGACTGTCCAAGATATGCATTAGGATTAGAGCACGGAAAGGATAATTGATCGATCGTCACGATCTTCCCTTCATGAGGAAAAAAAAGGATACCAAATACGAATGACACAACGACGATCATAACATATGTCCAATTGCGACCTAGTAACAGGTTATAATCAAGAGGCACATCAACTACCTCTACCTCCACCTCTACCATCTTCCCACCTAACTGGATTGGAAAGGCAGGGAGAATACCGTGAGGGCAGAAGGAATGACCGTTAAAAGCAGTCAACATGTTCGATGACTTTGAAAGGGTTGGGGAACCGAGAGCTTTCCAACAGGCCAGGGACATCGCACATGTAGCAATGCCTTCATCAACAACTGCACGTTTGATGGTATACTTTGTATACTCCACATGGATTTTGAAAGCCACATGGTAAGGCAAGAGAGGCTTAACATCTGTGACGTCAAACTTGATAACCTTTGAGCCATTGGGTTCTAGAGCTCCTAGAGCAGAGAGTAAGGAATTCCTCTGTGAAGGACACGTCTGGAGTACCTCCAAATCTGACATCGCACAAGGGGTTTGGCCCAAGTCTTCAACAATAGAGTAGTCCTGGGACGCTCTAGCATTTGGATCATGGGTAGAGCGCTTAGGTAGTCCTTTCAGAATACGAGGTGGTGGCTCTGGTTTCTCAATTTGTAAAGTCATCTCCAGAGGAGGAGGAGATTCTAGACCAGAATTAGTTTGTTTAGAACTATAGTCTCGAGATCGAGTGGTTACATCTATTTTTGCACCGACCATATTGATATATAAACGGTCACCATCTTGCGACTGCTAGTTTTGACCTCCACCAACCACATTTTTTACGTTTGAGGAGCTCAAGGCTAAGTGTTGATTATGTGGGAATGGATTCGTCAGCACGACGAGCGATTGAGCTAAAAGCCTCACAACTTCTGCAAGTTTGGGGCACAAATGGGTAAGGTGATCATCTATGCAAAGCTTACAGGGAAAATTCACCTTACGTTTTTCTCATTTTCCCTCTCCAACATTATTACCCATCTTCTCATTATTATTATTGTCCTTGGGTTTATTACCATTTTTCCCACCATTACGATTATTGCGTCCTTTCTTCTTATTCCCTCCTGGTTGCTAGTTACCATTCAGGTTGGTAGATGATTGCACGGAGTGTACATCTACCGACTAAGTGGGATTGGAAGACACAAACGAGGCTGGTCCTCCTGCAGATTGGCTTAAATATGACTCTTTCAACTGGTTTGTCACTGAGTTTGCAGACTTTACATTAGCGTAACCTACAATGCCATCGACATGAGGTATGGTATTTTGCCTAGGGTCATAAGTAGACTACGGTGCGTTAGGAAGAAGATGGTATAACATCCTAAACTGAGCATAAATCAAATCTAACTATTGGGCCCTAAAGATCACTTCCTCCAGCAGTAACCCCCGAAGTAGCAACGTCCTTCGAGATAGGAGTGTTAAAAGACTTTAGAAACCATTCTAAAAGAAAGGTCAGGGGTATAGGGGTCTTAATAAACCTCTTCTGTCTACGCCACTCTTGGATATGGTCTGAGATATGAGTGGCAGTATCCTGGCGTAAAGTTGACAACTATTCTAAGTTAGCATCATAACGAATAGGAAACTGGAACTGGTTAACAAAGACCATTACCAACTGACTAAAAGTCCCATATGCCCCCTTGTGTAGCTCAATATACCATTTCACAACAACTCCGATACGGGTGTGTTGAAATAATCTCAAACAAATAGAGTCATCATTAAGGGAGTTTGATGAACACCAAAGGTGGAAGGTAGTGACGTGATCACCAGGATCCTTTCCATTCTTACCCTCGAACTTTGGGATGTCTGAAGGAAGTTTAGTGGGGACTAAGGGACATGTAGGATTGTGACTCACAGGGTCATTCATTAACTTAGCCAAATCTGGTAGATTAAGCATGGCCAGAAAAGGGAGAGGGGGTTTTGACATCTGGCCCCATCCTCCCAGAAAAGATTGCACTTGTGGATTCAAAGGCCATCTAGGGTTCTAGTAAACACCATGGCCCTATCTGGAATTATAAGGCCCTCCTCCAGGCTGATTCATATAAGGTTGGTTGGGCATCATTCCATTTGGAATGTTCTATTGAGGGTTATAGAAATTACCCCCAGCCATATTAGATCCAGGTTGGGGGTTTCCCAAAGCGTAAAACTGACCTCCCCCATGTTAGAAACCAGAGGATAGAGGCAGATTCATCATGCCAAATGTATTGGTCGGAATCTGTGTCGAGGAGGTAGGATTGTAAGACAGAACTTGAGTCGAAGCTTGTCCGCTGGGTTGACTATTCAACCCAGAAGTAGGAGGATTGGACCCAGGGTTAAAAGGATGCATACCTCCCATATTAGGAGTCATTTGAGGGATTTGAGATCCACCAAATGAAAAAGGAGTGTAGGGAGGTGTATTGCCCCCAAGTCCAGCGCTAGCATTCGGGTCAATAGAAGTGAAAACATTACAGACTTCCGTGTCGGCACGGTTCAGAACCAAGAAACCGATTTCCTTCAAACTGGGCCTCAACCACTTCAATCCTCCACAAAAGGCAAGCTCATATAAGGGAGACAAAGAGGTTCTCCATCAATAAGGGAAGAACTTGGGGGGTTGAACATTGTGTTCAGACTTAAAGGACAAAGGGATGTAGACTCAATAATGAAGTAATAATTTCTCTAGAGTAACTTTGCTCTCAAAGTTGAGTTCTCTCTTCTTTTCCATAGCTCGGAATTGGCTTCTTTATAGCCTTCAAAATGCAACCGAAGGCCCGAGTCAGAACGTTTCTAGTATATGGAAGGCCAAGGATCAGAGATATCCTGTCGTGACATGGAAACTCAACATTTAATTTTGATTTTTTGGCACAAATCCCAATGTACATGGGCTGTAGTGGAGCATCCATCATATACACATGATGTATAGCTTTCAATGTGCGTACAAGTGGAAACATATTTGTTTTTGTCTCTGGATTTATCAATCAGGGAAAGTAAGTCTACATGGGGGAATGGAATAAGGCCCTCTCCGCAAGATTGCATAGGGTGAGGAAAATATTTCTATAACAATCCCAAGGTTAGTAATTGCACTTTATTGACCGAGACCCTGCTCTATCTATTCATTGATCCATTTATAGGGCCACCTCCCCTCTTTTTCCAGCCAATAATCATGAATGATTCTTCCATTCGAGCGAGGTTTGGAACCTCACAGGTGGTGATCACATCTTGGTATCAAGCCTGCTTGTGAATTTGCATCTCTCTAGCGCACTAAGACGTCCAAAAGTGGAGCAAGATGGTGTGGGCCTGGGAAAGAGATCATTTTTACATGGGGGAATATGAAAAAGAAAGAGCAGGCCAGGGCATGTCTCATTTTGTCTCTCCTCCCAACACTCTGAAAGAATATGGTCCAAGCGATACATTCACACAACCTACAACCATGAGGCCCTAACAGATCCTCATGGGAGATTGATGAAATTTACCACCAAATACAAGAGATTTTGGACGTTGGAAAGATCAGACTGATTTCTTTCCCTTGCGGGAGTCCTATAGTCTTAGTGACAAATAAAGATAAGACTGAAATCAATCAATATGCACATTTCTCACCCTATGAGGCACCATCGAAGTATCCTTTGGCTAAAGTGGGGTCATATTCAGGGTTCAAAATGAGTATGGAAGACCTTGGTTTCATGTCAGTAGAGGATGTTGGCAAGGCATTCCAGTCATTTGTTGCTGGACAAGTCTCATCTTCCAGGAGCATGGTTTCCACATGCTTCCCATGTAAAACTTGGTATGACAGATTATATACACCTTTGACTCTCACAACATGGAAGCACTAGGCACCATCAAATGGACAAACACTAATTCCAAACACATATTTATTAGTCGTTGTGTATCCTTGGTTCATGTTAGTCCCTAAAGTTGTCCTTGACTACTATGGTGCAAGCTAGGGCACCTCAGTTACTGCAATGGTTTTATGTTTGTAGGTTTATTTTGGATTTTAGATTTGTTTATAGGTCAAGTAGTAAATGAAATAGGCAATTTCAATTTCTGATTACAAAAATAAGTTCCAATCACACTTACTTAGTCAATGGTATTCGATCTGATGAGCTAGATAAGGAAGTTTAACATGAAAGGAAAGAAAATTGCAAGTTCCTAATTTGTTAACTCACAAAGGAAATTCTCGATCCTAAATATTCTTTAGAAACAAGAATGAAGTACTTAAACACAAATCTTGTAATGAACAAGCAATCAACAAAATATTTATTGGCTTTCAAACATAAACAAGATATATCAGATGCTTTGCAAAGATACACATGCATTTAAGTAAGATAAGAAAGAATAAAAGACAAGAAGATATAGTCTAACCATCAAATATCCTTTTCCATTAAGTGTAAAATGTAATAGGTCCCAAGCGTTACAATAAGAGACAAAGTATTTTTGTTCTCCACCACTCGAACCCTTAACTCTATTAGAAAATCTCCTTTTTATGCCCATAATTGGTTACAATGGATCCTATAATTTAGATAAGATTATGTTTTAGTCTTGATTCTTGGCTAATACATAGGAAATATGTTATATTGTATTCATTGCATTACAATCCAAACATCTAGTCTTTTAAGGAAAAGACTTGATTCTTAGACTAAATCTCGACCTTTAAAATATTTTGATCCTGTAAAGTAGGGATATTGCAACTCTTTGGAAGGTGGATGTGCCGAGAGATAGTCCTTGAGTCTGCACAGGGTTCTGATAAAAAATATAGTTGGAAAAAGGACCTTTGTTTCTCGAACTGCTTCAATCCACTGAAAGAAGGCTACTAAAGTCCACCAACAAAACTTCTTTTTGTATTGCACAAGTTGCATTTTTTGTATTCTTCCTCCAGCT
>ML804129.1:723376-746737 GCA_009831015.1 Picea engelmannii
AAAATAGGGTCCAAAAATCTCTTCGTATCTCTTAAATGGTGATAGTTGTGTAAAAGATGAGAGAGGTTTTTGTGAAGGGGCATGTTCCCAACAAAAAACTCTTTTGGTTTCATCAAATTCATCTCCACCTGTTTTGAAACCTCTCTTGAAGAAAAATACTAAAACAAGTAAAAATAACAAAGTATTTCCTGTAGCTTTATAAAAAAATTAGCCCTCAAAGATCAATTTTAATCTCTTAAAATATGATTTCTGTGTAAAAACCGAGAGAGGTTTTTGTGAAGGGGCATGTTCCCAACAAAAACCTCTTTTGGTTTCATCAAATTCATCTCCATGTATTCTGCAACCTCTCTTGAAGAAAAAAACTAAAATAGGTAAAAATAACAGAGTATTTCCTGTAGCTTTATCAAAAAGTTAGCCCTCAAAGATCAATTCGAATATCTTAAAATGTGATTGCTGTGTAAAAACCAAGAGAGGTTTTTGTGAAGGGGAATATTCCCAACAAAAGCCTCTTTTGGTTTCAACAAATTCCTCTCCAACTATTCTGTAACCTCTCTTGAAGATAAAGACTATAACAGGTAAAAAACAAAGTATTTCCTGTAGCTTTTCTGGTTCTGCAAAATAATAGCCTTTGTCATCAGAAAACACTGCTTCAGCTTTGATGATCTGGTGGTTTCTCTTGTTATAGGTCTTATATAATACTGAGCAATTTATTTTCCTTTTAGGTTCATGTTGGATGATCTCATCTTCATCCCCTTCCTCAAACTGGTTTGCAATCAAAGCATCTTCATAATCCTGTTGTGTCACATGCAGAGGAGATGATGCAGAATCATTCAAATGAATTGTAGGGTCTTATTCTGTATCATATTCATCCTCCTCCTCATCTACTGCATTATTCTAAAAAGGAGGCAAAACCTTTTGGTCATCTTGGTTTTTTTCTTTCTCTTGGTACGATTTGAGGTACATTGTTTGGCCTCCTGAATTGATTTGGATTTCTGTAACCACTCTCCTATGAAGGTCTACTGGGTTGTTTTTGTTCCATCTTCAACCTTTCCATTTCATATGTCAGAGGTTTCAGCATCTTAGCCATTTCATCTGTTTGTTGGACTGTGTGTTAGGGTTTAAAGATTGCATGAGCCAGCTCCAGGGCTTCTGTAATTCTCTCAAAGCAGACATAACTAAAGTCTTAATTAAGACTTGGTGAAACAGACTGCTCTTTACATTGGTGGAGAGTGACTGCACTCTCTTTGACATCTTTGTCAAGATTTTGAGTAGAAAATAAGGCATATTTAAGGGGTAATCTCCATTTAAATGCATTGATATTCTAATGTGGTAGATATAGACTAGTGAAAATCTACCTTCGCAGGTGATATACCTATGGATAACGATCAGAGCAGTGTGCCATTCAGGTCTAATCCAGTTGCAAGGAACTCCCCTTCTCCAATTCAGATTTTGCTTATCTGGAAGCAGGAATTGATTGACAAACTCTGTAGCCACATGCACTTTCTTCCACCATCTTTCTCCTCTGACCACCAATCTGTAAGCTTTAGAAATTGTCTGTTCTATCACTAGCATCAACATCTTCCCGATATCCACATCGTGACCATGAAATTTCAGTGCAAACTCCATGGAGACCTGCTCATCGTAACCTTGAAAAGTGGTAAGAAATTCAAACCACCTGGCATCTCTGAACCTTTGAGCCATCTAGGGATAAGATTCTAGGAGTTTAGCACCCTCGGGTTCTAATATAACTACCTATTCGCTCCTCTTAGGCACCATCAAAACACAATGCTATAACTAGCGCGATTAGGGTTCGAATTTTCCACCTGCAATCTGTTAGCATATGACATTATTCTGAGCAAATACCTGTGCCTAAAATTCAACAAAATCAGACATAGAATGATAGGTTCAATATAATGATCGTTGAGAATTGGGTGATTTGAAATGAGTCCTTTGCGGGTACAGAGCAATTCAATTAAGAAATGGTTTGAATCACTAAATGATTCCAAGCTTTTGTGGGACACATGCGGACTCTCAAACCACGATCTGTGTCATCATAACGAAATCTGGGTGACGGGCGCATATCAAGACATGATTATCTTTGTTCTACGGGAATCAGGCTATTCCCGTAGCGCTATTAATGACTTAGCATAATTTGAATTTGTAAAGTTCAAACATGCATGTAAAGTGACACATCATTTAAAACCATGTCTTACAACTCCAAACTTAAATAAATTATTCAAAAACTGAAATGCAAACCATAAGACACTAAAAACAAAGATCAAAATCAACTGGAAATAGATAATGAAGCATAGGTAGGAAGGGTTTGGGATTAAGGTTTCTCACAAAATCAAAAGAAAAAATAGAGACTAACACCTATTAACAAAAATCAAAATTGTATGTTGATATAGCTTGGAAACTTTCACTTTGGAAAAGAGGAGTGACCCTTCAATTTAGTTTTAAGGACTAATTTGTTCCAATATAGCTTGGTATTCATCTTCCTGACATTTTTGGACGATTCATGTTGCTATTTGTTTTTTGATTTTAGTTTTTGGACCTTGTTCTGCAATTTGGTATTCCATAACTCCAGGGCTTGATTTTCTTGCTTTAGTTTTTTAATTACTGCTTGCAAATTTTTAATCTTTTGCTTTGCTGATACATCCCCTGCTCCTGCTTGGCATCCACCACAATCTTCCTCAGATGTAGGTCTTTTGAGATCAATGGAGAGTTTGGGCTTCATGGGCCTCATTTCATATTTGTGTTCATTAGAGGGTGATCCTTTAATAGTTTCCTTTGAAGATGACCTTTCAAATGTCTTCTTTTATACAGATTTAGATAAACTTTGTATTTCATGTATATCAAATTCTGGTAGGTCATAAATTTCTGGAACATATGTCGGGTCTTCCTCTGAATGAGAGGAGTCTATGTCATATTGTGGCAACTATTTCTTCCCTTTTGTAGTCTTCTTTAGAACCTCCTCAGTTACATGCTCAACTATGATGATTAAGTTATCTTTCTTGAGAGATAATTTAAACATAGCCTTTGAATTCAACCTTAACTTATTTTTTGGTCTGGTCTTGGGCCTGCTGGGATAAGTTACATGTTGCTTGCCTTTACCTCTTTTACTATGCTTCACTTGTGGAGATCCTTCAATAGATGTATCATTGATTTCTGCTTCAGATCTTACTTCTTGCAATTCAATCTTTTGTTTGGCCCTCCTCCTCATATATACCCTATCAAAACCTGTAATTTTTTGTTTAGAGGCACATGATTCAGGCTCCAACTTGATTTCTTCTTCTTGGTGAAATTCTAGCCTCCTTTTAAGCCTCCTTTTACTTGATCTGGTTCTTCTAGCTATAGGGGATATTTCCTTCATTTTTGGAGAACCTTTTGAAGTGTTGCCTTTCTTTGTTGAAGCCTCATGTTTGTTTTGTTTTGTATCTTGATCATCAAGCCCTAAATAGATTAATAATTTCTTCCATGTCACTTTAACCTCTCAATGCATACAAAACCAACATCTTTATCATACCTTGATTAAATAAGCTTCTACAAGAAGTTGTAGGATAATTATGTATCCTTTTAGACATTTTAGTCATTTTTTTTAACAAATTAAAGGGTAGACTCATCTCTACATCTCCATTTAAATGCATAAAAAGTTTGATATGGTAGCAATGAACATATTAATACCTACCCTCACAGGTTATATACTTCCTAAATATTGCCAAAACACTCCCCCATTCTTCCTTTAACCATTTGTTCGGTATCCCTTGACTCCAATCCAGATCATGATTTTCCGGGACTAAAAACTGATTGCAGGAACCAACAGGTAATTGATTCTTTTTCCACCATCTCTCACCTACTATTGGTAAGTGACATGCTTCCCTGATTGAATGCTATTTTACATAAAACAAGACATCCCCTACACAAGTTTTGAAACCATCGAAGTTCTGTGCAGACAACATTTAAACCTCCTTGTGGTATCCCTAGAAAGTATAACAGAATTCAAGCCATCTTGCATTGATGGATTTTTTCATAATATCAAGATATGCTTCCAACAATTCACCCCCTATCAGTTCCAAATGATTAAACATACCACTTTTCTTTGGTGCCATTACTCTGACTTTGATCTCTGTCAACTTGCAGACGCTAGGGTTCCAGTTTGATGGATTTCATAACTTTCCTGCACAGGTAAGTGGTATAGAGAGGTTTCCTCGGCTGCAAAATGATGTTAGAGTCATAACAACATCAAAATTATATCTTTAGATGCTCTATATCGTGACCAAACCCTAGTTTTGGTGGAAGTACTAACAGGTGTACACCTGTGTTTATTAAAATGAGCCATTGTATCGAATCATCATTTAAACAAGAGTTATCACTAATGCATGATTGTCTACACGATCTTCTTAACGATCTATGACTGCTAACACGATTTTTGGGACAAAACATGTTTAAATCAATGATGGAAACATGTGCTACAAGAATGTTTCCATTCTTGTAGTGACTTTGTCTCTTTTCTAAACTTTGGATAAAATTCAAATTTTTCCTCCAAATTTGATAGAAGACCCTCAAATTGTCTAAAATTCAATTCTATATTACCAATAACACGTGCAAAAAAAATTCGAACAAAGCAAAAACACACCACAAAGTAATAAATAAATAAGTATAGGAAACCTCAAAAAACAAAGCACGGTAAAACAAGTTTTTAAAAAAAATGGGAAGTCATGAAAAAGTTCAAGGACTAACACTGGCTCCTTCTAGGGGTAATGTTTTATGATAAAAAATTAAGAACTATGCAGACTAATTCCTTCCTTTCTCACTTTATTAGTTTTGAATATCCACCCTTTTTCTGTTTCCAACTGCTCTGATCCATGCTTTATTTCAGATCAATCTTACATACTGAAATATCAAAAGAAAGAAATAACCATAGACTAGTGTCTCCATTGGGCTTGGAGTCTTTATTTGATCTACTTAAACACACCAAATCAACTGAAAAATATGTACAAACTGAAACATTTTGGCTGCTAATAGAAATATTGTTTCAAAAATCGCCCATTTACTGGGCCACCAATGATTTCAATATCATCCAAATTATGCAAGAGGAAAATATTGTTATCCAATACCTTGGCTATTTTGAAAGGACCAAAACACAAATTATCAAATTTACCATGCTTGGATTTGTCCTCTCTTCTAGCATCCCACCTCAGCACAAGATCTCCTGCTTTAAAACTGTCCTTTTAGGTCTTTTTATCAAATGTTGCCTTGACCTTGCTCTGATAGGCTTCAGATTCCTCATTCAACTTTTCTCTTTTCTGTTGAAATTCAATGATCTGGAAAATTCTCCTTTGAATGTCATTTGGTTCTTCCAACTCTTCTTGCATAAATTTTAGTACTGGAAAACCAAGTTGAGTTGGAAGGATGACATTTGTCCATAGACCAACTGAAAAGGAGAGGTTCCAATTGATTTCTTAGTGCCGATCCTATCAACCCATAAACCAAACTTTAGTTTGGAGTCCCATGACCTTTTATTCTTTGTTAACAATTTATTTATGATTCTGAAAAGACTTTTGTTTGAGGAATCTTCTAATACATTACCCTGTGGGTAATATGGGGTGGAGTGTGACAACTTAATGCTGTATTTTATGCAAAATTCAACCATGGAAGCAGACTTGAATGCCTGAGAATTATGTGTAACTAGCTTCCTGGGACATCCAAACCTTGAGAAAATATTTCTTTCTAGAAAGATCATGATGACTTTGTCTATTGCATTTCTTGTAGGGACAACCTCAATCCATTTTGTAAAATAATCAGTAGGCGTGAGTATCCATTTATGCTGCCCAAAAGAGGGTGGGTGGATTTCTCCAATGAAATCCAGGCCTCACTAGTGAAAAGGTCCATTTGAAATTAAAGGTTTCAAGGGCAGGGATAGAAGCTGCTGCTTTCCTGCAAAATTTTGGCATTGTTCACATGATCTAACCTGGGAAAACACATAAGAAAATAATACAGGCCAAAAGTAACCTTCCCTTAGGATCTTGAAGGATGTAGCTTTCTAGTGATGGTATCCTCCACAAAAACCTTTATGAAAATCAATCAGAATCTACTTTCTTTCTTCCTCATCACCACATTTTAATAGAACTCCATTAGGATCTCTCCAAAACAGTTCTTGATTAACTATGCAATACTTCACAATTTTGAGTTTCAAATATCTAACCTTAGACTTGTCAAAATCAGGAGGAGTTTGAAGATTTTGCAAAAAGTGAACAATGTCTTTATACCAAGATGAAGAAATGTATTTGTCCATTAACTTTAAGCCTGCTCCTTCAGCCTGTAATCCTGATTTATCTGATTGAATAAAAATGTGATGCAGTCCAAGAACTTTATAATTTGAGATAGAAAGCAACTTTGCAAGACCCTGTCCCTTGATCAGCTTGGTAGGTTTTATGACCAAATTGTATTCCTAAATCTTGGTTATCCATTTTCCCCTCTTTCCTTCACTGTCTGGTTGAACAAGAATTTCTTTCACGACATTGTTTGGAACATAAGAAATTATTTGAGAGTGCAAAACATAAACCCTAAAGGATTTCAATGCCTTAACCAAGGAATAATATTGCTTTTCCATAATGTCATACTTTATTTTTGCATCTCTAAGAGCCTACTGAATAAATAAATAAGTTGTTCATACCCTTCATAATTTCTCTGCAACAAAAAAATAGCAATGGTATCTTTAGATTCAAATGAGAAAATAAAAAACTATTTAGAATAATCAGGACTAATGAGGACATGAGCTTCAATTAGGGATTTTTTTATCATCTCAAAGGAAGACTTTGCTTCTGGCATTCATTTAATTTCTGTATCTTTTTTCAGCATATTGGTACTGAGCTTGATGATCTCAACAAAATTGGGTATGAACCTCCTTAAAAAAATTATTCTCCCTATGAAGAACTGTATAACCTTTTGGTTTCTTGGGATGTCAATCTTTTGAATAGCCTGTACCCTTTCAGGATCTATCTTAATTCCTCCCGCAGACACAATATGACCTAGAAGCTTGACTTCATGCGTGATAAAGTGATATTTCTTTGGGTTTAAAGATATGCCATACCTTTTTCACTTTTTAAATGTCCATTTGAGGTGATGCAAGTGTTCTTCATCAGATTTTGAGAAAAAAAGTAATATCATCAAGATAAATGACCATGAATTTTTCTTTTCCTCCCACAAATGTGATGTCCATGGCCCTATGAAAAGTGGCCCTTGCATTCATCAAACCAAAGGGCATCTTGTCATACATGAAAGTGCCCCAAGGAGTTGTGAATGAAATCTTCTTCTTGTCTTCTTCAAAAATTGATATCTGATTATATCTGGAGTATCCATCCAACATGGAAATTCTTTGAGCACCCACTACTTTATGCAAAATATGATCCATCTTGGGAAATGGATAGTTGTCCTTTAGAGAACACCTATTCAGATTTCTAAAATCTACACACAAACTTATTTCACCATTCTTTTTCCCAACATGTACAAGATTGGACACCCACTTTGAGTATCTGAGAGGTACTATGATCTTTGCATCAATAAATTTCTTCACTTCTTTTTCAATAATGGGCAACAACATAGGGTTGAATTGTCTCATTTTCTGTCTAAAAGGTTTAGAACCTGCTTTGAGAGGAATCTTATGCTGAATAATTTCTGTGTCAAAAATATCAAGGTCTTCATATGACCAAGCAAAAACATCAACAAATTCCTTCATGAGATTTACATACCTGCTCCTTTTCTCTTCAGACAACGCTTTGGATATTTTTATAATCTTTGGATTGGTATCAGTCCCAATATTATAGTCAACAACGTCCTTTTCTTGGCTTTGAATTGAATATTTCTTGGAGACATCATTGCTGTCAAAGAGCATTTCAAGGGGCACTAGACCCTTTGGAATGTGGTTTGTCTTCAGTTCTACAATCTTATGACCTGCAATTTTATCCCAAAGAGGGACATCAGTTTGAATTTTTGGATCATCATCCTCATTTTCTTGATCAATAGAGATTGCAGAAAATTCACTAATAGTTTCTTAAAACCTCTTCAATTTCTGGTCGTAATTGAAAACCTACCAATATTTGATGTTATCTCGGATGGAAGGCCTATGCCTTACTTCAATTTCATATCACAGATTCGAAAACATAAGAGTCTTGAAATTACTAGCTGCCAGGGCTAAAGAAATAAGTTATATCAAAAGCTAGAAATACATTTTCAACAAGGTCCCATACCTCATTTATGTACCGCCACAACCTTTGGTGCTTTGTCTGATACATATTCTTGATTTGATGAATAATTAATTTTGAATCTCCAAAAACAACAATTTTATCAATTCCCATATCCTTTGCAGCTCTTAATCGCAACAATAAGGTCTCATATTCTGCAATATTGTTGGTGGTGTCGAATTCTAATTTATATGACAAATGTATGACTTGCTTGGAAGGGGAAATGAATACAACCCCAACACTAGATCCTCCTTTGGAACAAGAACCATCAAAGAACATCTTCCACACTACATGTTCCACATCCCTTACTTGGTTATCCACATATTTGACTGCTAATGGTTCAAAAGCATCATCACTGATATAAAATATGGATGATCCAATTTCATCCTCAACTGTGGTGGATCACTGCTTGTTGGTTCAGACTTCTCTATGCAAAAGTTATATCAAAAGCTAGAAATAAGTTTTCAACAAGGTCCCATACCTCATTTATGTATTGCCTCAACCTTTGGTGCTTTTTATGATACATATTCTTGATTTGATGAATAATTAATTTTGAATCTCCAAAAACAACAATTTTATTAATTCCCATATCCTTTGCAACTCTTAATCCCAACAGTAAGGCCTCATATTCTGCAATATTGTTGGTGGTGTCGAATTCTAATTTATATGACAAATGTATGACTTGCTTGGAAGGGGAAATGAATACAACCACAACACTAGATCCTCCTTTTGAACAAGAACAATCAAAGAACATCTTCCACACTGCATGTTCCACATCCCTTACTTGGTTATCCACGTATTTGACTGCTAATGGTTCAAAATCATCATCACTGATATAAAATATGGATGATCCATTTTCATCCTCAACTGTATAGATGAGGTGATTTCCTAGATTTTCATGATCACTTACAAGATAGGATAATCTAACTTCCATGTACAACCTTATATGTTCTCCTCCAAATATAGGTATAGTAGCATATGTAAGGTCCATCTGTAAGGATCGTCCTGCCTTCTTAGCCCAAGATCTGGATAACAACATGCCAAATTTAGGTGGTATATCAAACACAACCACATCCATACCAACACTCTTCATAGGTAGTTGGGACAAGGTAACAACTGGATCTTTGATAACCCTTAAACATTTAACTTTTTGAGAATCAAAGGAATAGAGATCTTGGTAGGGTTTTGTAATGTCAAGACCTAATTCATCCATTACTACCTTAGGCATAACATTGTGTGAGGCTCCAAAGTCCATAAGGCAATTGTGCATAATTTTCTCATGAATGTTTAGGGATATGTAAAATGGAGGTGAAGCATCATATCTATCTTCAATATGAGGTCCTATAGTGATGGCAATATTTTCATCTTCCAAGTTTATTGTATTTGAAGAAATTATAAAAGCAGGAGGCTGCAAGACTTTCAAGATTGATTTTTTAAAAGACTCATTTTTCATTAGTTCCACCAAAGCTACATGATTTTTTATCTTATTAATTTAATGTTCCAAATTAAAAGGAACAAGCTGTTTTTCTGCTTCCTTTACGTATGGGGAAACAACCTTGAAGGGCTGATGAGGTTGATCTAATTTGTTCCTTGTATCTTTAGTTGGACCTTTCTTGGTTGAGACTTTAGCCTTTTTATTCTAAATTGGTGTATTTTCCTTTTATTCACATGATCTAGGCCTTAGGTCATATTTCTTCCGAGGCTCATTTTGAAAGATTTCTTCTTCTTCAGCATTGTCAAAATGACTTGATATATCAGAGAGTCTTCATACTCCTGTTGATTTAGATGAGTAGAAGGAAGTTCAACATCAGTTAAAAGGAACATTGAATTTTCTTCAATATTGTCACTTTCATATGTCTCTTCAACTGCATTATTGTGAAATGGTGGTAATATCCTATGATCATGTTGATTCCTTCTCTCCCTCTGCATAACCTGATGAGAATTCTATGGTCTTCTTAACTGATTGGGGTTTTTATTTCCCCCTTCTTGAACAAGTTTGTTTGGCTTCTTAGTCTCTAGTTTAAGTCTGGCAAGCTCCGATGTCAGAGTTTTTAACATCTTTTCCATCTCATCAATCTATGGGTAGATGTTGCTGCATGAGAGGAAGATGGAACATCTTCTTTCTTCTTCTTTTTATCTCTATCAGATATTGTAATTAACCTTTTTGCTGCCAAAATATTTGATTCCACTTCAATGACTGCCTCCTGCATCAAACTCAATGTAGAAGATCGTCTTTCTCTTAACAAAAGAGAAAATTCTACATCAAAGGCATTAACAAAGGCAATTTTTATGTAAGATTCTATAGGTTTGATTTCATCAGGGATTTTACTGTACATTTTGTTAAATCTTTTGGTGAAATCTGAAACAAATTCACCATTCTTCCTTTTCAAAGGCCCAAATTCAGTAATATTGTACAAGCAATCCTTTTTGTCTCCCCATTGTTTCAGAAAGGCTTCATCTAAAGAATCAATATCTGCAATAGAATTGGCAGGGACACCTCTGACCCATTTCCTTACCTCCCCATCTAAACTCTGTACAAATAATCTCATCCAAACATCTATGTGTTCAACATAGAAATTGTCTGCAAATATATAAAAAGATGCCAAATGTTCTTCAACTGTGACCTCTCCTTCTCCATTAAACCTAGGAAGATGTTTCATACAGTCTCTAGCTAGGAAATCATATAAAACTTGGGGCAATGCTAGGGGTGCATACTTAGCAACTATGATAGTATCCATTCTATTGACAACCATAGTGTGAACAACCAGACTAGGATATTTAGGAGGAGAGGATGCCTGTGTAGTATGAGGTGAAGGTGGATTATGAACCTTAGAAGGCGATGAAGGCTGAGAATGGGTCTTTTAGGACTCTAATAATCCTTTAATTGCCAAAATATTATTGAAAACTTGAATTTCAGGTTTAAGTCTCTAAGAAGTGCAAATCTGAGATAAGGATGAAGATAATATTTGATTAATTTCTTCTTTGGTATGTGCAGAAAAATTACTTAGCGCTTCAGATATGAAGAGCTTACTTTCCTCTTCTTCTTTGATTAGCTCATAAAATACTTTCCATTGTTCCACTGTCAAATCATTAAAGGAAATTGTTGTAGGTAGAACTACTTCTGAAGGCTAGATAACATGTTTTTTTTCAATCACATGCACTAACTCTTCTTTAGGAACAACAATGGGTATTTGGGAAACATAAATTGTTTCTTCAAAAGAAGGAGTTTACCTTTTGAAGATGAAGACTGGCCTGGAGTATCTCTTGATTTTCTTAATAATTTTCCAGGATTTGATACCGCTGGAGTTGGATTAATATCTGGGTTGGCTATGGTCACTTTCTTCTTTGAAGATGAAGCTGATACTAAGGCTTTGTTAGGCTCAAACTTTGATCCCTTTAATTCTCTTTTAGGAGCTAGATCTTCTGCAATGGAGTCACTAGGTGAAAAATATGCAGTCTACTTATGTATCCAACTCTTGTTCACCATCAAGAGCTAGTATTTCTCAATGTTGTTCTTCCCAGGGATAGATATCTTTGTTCCTCCATCCTTGACAATGACGCCAAAATATGTTGGTCCCTAAAGTTGTCCTTGACTACTAAGGGAAAGCTAGGGCACCTCAGTTATTGCAATGGTTTTATGTTTGTAGGTTTATTTTGGATTGGTTTATAGGTCAAGTAGTAAATGAAATAGGCAATTTCAATTTCCAATTACAAAAACAAGTTCCAATCACACTTACTTATTCAATGGTATTAAATCTGATGAGCTAGATAAGGAAGTTTAACAGGAAAGGAAAAAAAACTATAAGTTCCCAATTTGTTAACTCACAGAGGAATTTATTGATCCTAAATATTATTCAGAAACAAGAATGAAGTACTTCAACACAAATCCTGTAATGATCAAGCAATCAACAAAATAGTTACTGGATTTCAAACATAAACAAGATATATCAAATGCTTTGCAAAGATACACATGCATTTAAGTAAGACAAGAAAGAATAAAAGATAAGAAGAGTTAGTTTAACCATCTGATATCCTTTTCCATTAAGTGTAAAATGTAATAGGTCCCAAGCGTCACAATAAGAGACACAATATTTTTGTTCTCCACCACCTGAACCCCTAACTCTGTCAACAAATCTCCTTTTTATGCCCATAATTGGTTACGATAGATCCTATAATTTAGATAATATTTTGATTTAGTCTTGATTCTTGGCTAACACACATGAAACATGTTATATTACATTCATTGCATTACAATCCAAACATCTGGTCTTTCAAGGAAAAGACTTGATTCTTAGACTAAATCTTGATCTTTAAAATATTCTGATCTTGTAAAGTAGGGCCGTTGCAGCTGTTTGGAAGGTGGATGTGCTAAGAGCTAGTCCTTGAGTCTGCATAGGGTTACGATAAAAAAAATATGGTTGCAAAAGGATCTTTGTTTCTCGAACTGCTTCAATCCGCTAAAATAAGGCTACTAAAGTCCACCAACAAAACTTCTTTCTGTATTTCATAAGTTGCATTTTTTGTATTCTTCCTCCAGCTGCAATGGAACCAACTTGTGTGTTTCCCTTGGAAACAACTTCATATATTACTCCAATGTAGTAGTTAAGACCTTTTGTAAGACTTAGATTAAAAACTATCTTGTTTAGACAACCTGAATGTTCTAGATACCGAAACAAAATTTCTAGTTCATTGAATGTAAGTACATCAACAACTGTCATCCCCGTTGACAAAAGTCAAAATTGTATGTTTAAATAGCTTGGAAAATTTCACCGTGGAACATAGGAGTGACCCTTCAATTTAGTTTTGAGGAATAAATTGTTCCAATATAGCTTGTTATTCATCTTCCTAACCTTTTTGGATGATTGACATTGCTCTTTTTATTTTTTTATTTATTTTAGTTTTTGGACCTTGTTCTGCAGTTTGGTATTCCATAACTCTAGTGCTTGATTTTGTTGATTTAGTTTCTCGATGACTACTTGCAACTTTTTAATCTTTTGCTTTGTTGATACATCCCCTGTTCCTACTTGGAGTCCACCACAATCTTCCTTAGATGCAGGTCTGATGATATCAACGGAGAGTTTGGGCTTCTTGGGCCTCATTTCATATTTGTGTTCATTAGAGGGTGATCCTTTAATAATTTCCTTCTAAGATGACCTTTCAAATGTCTTCTTTTCTACAGATTTAGATAAACTCTGTATTTCCTGTATATCAAATTCTAGTAGGTCATACATTTCTGGAACATATGTAGGGTATTCCTCTGAATGAGAAGAGTCTATGTCATGTTGTGGTAGTTGTTTCTTCCCTTTTTCAGTCCTCTTGAGAACCTCCTCAGTTACATCCTCATCCAGGATGACTAAGTTATCTTTATTGAGAGATGGTTTAAACATATCCTTTGAATTCAACCTTAACTTGTTTTTTGGCCTGGTCTTGGGCTTACTTGGACAAGTTACAGGATGCTTCCCTTTACCTCTTTAAATCTCCTTCACTTGTGGAGATTTTTCAACATGTATATCATTGATTTCTTCTTCAAATTTTACTTCTTGCGATTCATTATTTTTTTGGCCCTCCTCCTTGTATATACCCTGTCAAAACTTGTAATTTTCTATTTAGAGGTAGAGGATTCAGGTTCCAATTTGATTTCTTATTCCTGCCTAAATTTCGGCTTCCTTTTACTTGATTTGATTCTTCTAGCTATAGGGGAGATTTCCTTAATTTTTGCAGAACATTTTAAAGTGTTGCCTTTCTTTGTTGAAGCCTCATGTTTGTTTTGTTTTGTATCTTGATCATCAAGCCATAAAGAGATTAACAACTACTTCCATGTCACTTTAACCTCCTTCAATGCATACATAACCAACATCTTTATCATACCTTGATGAAATAAGCTTCTACGAGCAATTGCAGGATAATTTCGTACCCTTTTAGACATTTTAGTCAAACTTTAAAAAAAATAAAAGGGTAAACTCATCTCTACATATCCATTTAAATGCATAAAAAGTCTGATATGGTAGCAATGAACATATGAATATCTACCCTCATAGGTTATATACTTCCTGACTATTTCCAAAACACTCTGCCATTCTTCCTTTAACCATTTGCTCAGTATCCCATGACTCCAGTCCAGAACATGATGTTTTGGGACTAAAAAATGATTGTAGGAACCAACAAGCAGTTGATTCTTTTTCCACCATCTCTCACCTGCTACTGGTAAGCGACACACAACCTTGATTGAATGCTCTGTTACATAAATCAATACATTCCCTACATGAGTTTTGAAACCATCGAAGTTCTGTGCAAACAACATTGAAACCTCCTTGTGGTATCCCTAGAAAGTAGAGCAGAATTCGAGCCAACCTGCAATGATGAATTTTTGCATAATCTTAGGATATGATTCCAACAATTCTCCCCCTATCGGTTCCAAATGATTAACCATAACACTTTTCTTTGGTGCTATTACTTTGACTTTGATCTCTGTCAACTTGTAGACGATAAGGTTCCAGTTCGATGGATTTTAGAAATTTCATGCACAGGGAAGTGGTATAGAGAAGTTTCCTTAGCTGCAAAATGATGTTAGGGTCGTAACAAAATCAAAATTATATCTTTAGATGCTCTAGATCGTGATCAAACCTTAGTTTTGCTGGATGTACTAACGGGTGTACACTTGTGTTTATTAAAATTAGACCTTGTATCGAATCATCATTTAAACAAGAGTTATCACTAATGCATGATTCTATACATGATCTTTTGAACGATCTCTGACTGTTAACACGATTTTCGGGACAAAACATGTTGAAAAAAATGATGAAAACAGACGCTACAAGAATGGCGACATTCTTGTAGCGACTTTGTCTGTTTTCTAAACTTTGGATAAAATTCAAATTTTGCCTCCAAATCTGATAGAAGACCCTCAAATTGTCTACAATTAATTTCTATCTTACCAATAACACATCCAAAAACAAACTCAAATGAAGCAAAAACACACCAAAAAGTAATAAAGAGATAAGTATAGGAAACCTCAGAAAACAAAGCATGGTAAAACATGGTTTTTTGAAAACTGGAAATCACAAACAAGTTCAAGGACTAACAATTCACATCCATGTGTGTGTTTTTTTATATTAGTTTCAATAAGTTCTACCAATAACAAAAACTAAAATGTGTTTTTTTTACATTATTCTTAACCAATTTTACTCATAATATAAACTATTTTCTATTTATATAAAATCTTCAAAATTTAATGTAAACATGATAAGTGATGGTAAAAAATGATGAATGCTTTATAAATTCCTTATTAATTAGTGTGATAGGCTCAATAAACAATATATTAACATTTGTAATAATATTTTTTAATTAATAAGAACAATAAACATATCATATTTACAAGCATATTTTATAATTCATTGTGACGTAGAATCTCAGGGATGATTTTAGGGGCTAAATTTCGCTCATGGGCTAATTTTCCATGGTTTTTCCAAAAACGAGATTCACTATTTTAAAAAAGATTCGCCCAAATTCTATAGGATAAAATTATTTTACCTTAAAATTCGCCAAAAGTTTATAAAAACTATATGAAATACTTAGAAATTTGAATATTTTTACAAAAATATCGCTAAACATTTATAGTTTACATATGAAAGATTAGTAAGATTCACCAAGGTTTCTACATTTTAAAACAAATTTCCATCCTTAAAATCATCCCTAACGTAGATGTGTTTCTCGATAATTGCGAAAGATCACTAGTTAAATGACTTGTTCGTTCATATTCAATTTTTTTAACTTATTCAAAACTTAGTATAAGAGTTAGTAGGGTAGGCTCAAGCAACATCACTAAAGGTTGATGTAACGACCTGATATCTGAATCCTCAAGCAAATCTCCCACACCTAACTATAGTAGAAGCGTTTTTGTCAATACAGTTAGCGGTTTCCTCCCTATCTACACCAACGACACGTACTCTATGCAAAGCTAAATAAATACAAAATCCCAATTGTTGAATTTTTGCCTATAATTTTTTAACTATCTAATGGTGTACAATAATTACTCCACTATATAACATGAACAATACCATTGACCGAATCAACCAACCCCAAGTATTAGTCTCAACATCAGTTCAATTCTCGGACAATTTTTAATTCATAAATACATAATATAATGTTATGCTGAAAACATAGTATCTTTGAAGGACATATGAGAATCTATGCGATAAAAATATGCAGAAGCTACATATGGTAAGTCATGGGCTGAAATCGAGATAATAATGAAAACACACACATAACGAATGGCATGGGTTGTTGCTTTGCACAAGAAGGAGAGTAGTCTTTCCAAGATCTCGCAAAGAAACATTTTGTGAAAAATATTTACGACAAGAAGATGTATCTACTCTGTGTAGTAAACATAGATCTGAATAACTAGTTAAGAATGAGGTCGTTGGAAGGACATTTAAGCAAAACAAAGTAACAGATAATGCAAGTTCATGATTTTACTATAAATCTACATTGGGTACATGCTTTTAATACAAACATTTTAGTTAGTGGATAATTAGATGAAAATATAATCTTTTATCTTCAAGACCACCAAATGAAAACCTTGTTAACTTCCTTGGATTCAAGAGACATCGAATCAAGTGATTGGGAGAGACTTAGCACTGGCTCATAAAGTCTTCAATATCAGAACATGCATGATGCAAGCTTGGTCCCAAGATATCTTTACAATCACTGAAATCCCGGTGTTGCAACCATGGACTTGAAAGACATTCTTCTTTGGAAATTGCCTTGCAAGCATGAAGGACCTGAGCAACTGGCACAAACCCCGCCCCCTTCCCTGGAATTTCGGGGCCGCTCGACCTCCCAGTCTAGGATTGTTCAAGCCACCGAACCGAATGGTTCGTCGGGCCCCTGATGGAACCAATTTAACTTGACACAGGCCCTTTGCTTTCTTAGCGTAGGTTGTGTGGCACCCACAGACCCCCTCCTTAGTGCTTTTCAATTCTTAACACCAATGGATTCTAGCTCTCCATGCTAGGCTCCCTCCTTGATGTGACCACAAAATTTGACCATGGGCTAGCTCCCTTCGTGATCCAGTGCTTCAGAACTTTCACGAACTGCTTGCTCCCTTTTTCTTGATTCCGAATCGACGAATTCTTCGGGACTAGATCTACGGTACATGTTCCTCTCGCGATGAATGACTGTGATCAAATCGCAAGTTCAGACTTCATGATTCCTTCCTTCTCCCACTATGCTTTTCTCAATCTTTGAACCAATGAAGTGTTGATTTCTCGCCACACGTCCTATCTCGATGGACGACTGGGATTGCTTTAGCTCCCAACTCGTCGCGTATTCTCTCCTTTTGGCTTTTCTCTGAAGGGTTCCCCCCCGAAATACATAGATCTCTATCACGTGCCTTCCAGATCCAATGGTCTGGATTCAACTCGCTCTTCACGACTTCACAAAGATCCCTGTTTGCTCTCAACAAACCTCTCGAAGTTCTTTCTCCCAAACCTCTTGATCTTCTGCCACCCGTCTCCTCCGATGATGGACAATTTCACGGCCTTCGGGACTTTGGTAAGTCCTCGACCCCTTTGCACACTTGGCGAAAATTATTTCTTTCGATACTTAGGCTATTCTCGAGCTCCTTCTGCACTCCTTGCAGAGTTCTGTGCAGACTCTACTGCGACCTTTCTCGACTTGAAAACCTTCAAGGTTTCCCCGTTCCTCGGTGAACTTTCTCGTGCCCTCCTGGCATCTTCTCTCCCTTCCTCATGAGCTTGTAAGATGGAATTACAGTCTCCTGGGTGAATTCCTTGTGCTTGTCTAAGCTTCTCGACGGATTCTCCCTCGACCTATCTGAGCATCTTAAGGCATCTCCTTTCCTTTGTCGATGCACTCTTGGAAAGCCTTCCTTCCTCAGAATGTTCAACAATTCTGGGATTTTCTTAAGGATAACAACACTTCCAATTGTGTTGTCCTTGTACATGCTCACACTAACTCGATGCCCTCCTTGCAGAGTGTTTAAGAGTGTTTAGTAACTCTGGACTGTATATTCCCTTACATAGTCTTTCCTTCCAAGGTACTTAACCACCTTGAAATTTCCTCCCGATTCTGCAAACTAACCTGGTGTGCCCTCCTGGAAACTTCTCTTTTGACTCCACTGAGTTCAGACACACACTCCTTGCATCGGCTCATAGAGTTTCCTTGCTCTCTCGTGAATTCCTTGCACTTAGCCTAGAGAACCAAACTCAATTCAACACACTTATGGATAGAAAATTTTATCTCTATCCCTGCAGACGATTTCTAACATTCATCTACAATTCAAATGCATGTAAACGACATTCATAACACAAAATCCATTACACAGAAGTTGATAACAGGAAAAACTACCATTTTCTATTAATGGTGGAATGTCAAATTACAATTGTGGAGTTTGAGCTATAACCGAGTCTCAGATCTCTATGTTTCTCTCCCGACTAACTCTATCTTTGCTAACCCTACAACCCAACAACCCTTACCATCCAACAACCCTTACATTCCAACCTCTACTTTGCAACAATACGAAGATTTATACAAGAGGGGCTTGACGAGCTTCCCTCACAAGCTAAACTAGTGGTGTCAAATCACCATTCAAAACACCTGTCTAATGGAAAAATTACAATGATGGAAATCTGCTCCAAATCGGATGAAGATCCTTCCTACTATCAACCACTTAATGGTGACCTTATCTCCAGCTTGTGTGAAGGCACAAATTGGCTCTTCCAGCTTGTATTTATTAAATGCCTGGATTACGCTTTTGATTCTCGAGGAAAAATGAGAGGGCGATACCACTCCCTTTCTTGAATGCACACCATGCATGCTAATCGAATGGCACATGATGAGGTGGAGAGATGCTCCTGCATCATACTCCATAGCTACAAATATCATGAGATCCTGCTCATGATCTTGCCAACATGGTTGAAATCCTCCTGGATCCCAACCTTTCTCTTGGAGCTGTCTCTCGGCTCCTCCACTTCGCTGCTTCTGCTCCTGTATCTTCCCTGCTTGTGCAGGTTTCCTTTCATCCAACTTCCTCATGATGACCACTTCCTCTGCCGATGTCAACATCAACTTCCTTATCTCCTCAACCAGCTCGTCCAACTGCTCCATCATATGGCTGTCCTGTTGCAGACTAGCTTGCTACACTTTCTCCTTGTCGATGGGTAAATCACACTGATCCTCCATACTATCCTCCTCATCTCTTATGGTCTTAGATTTCCACTCTGCTGTAGCTTCCACTCATGCAGTCTCCTCATAACTAGGCTTCTTCTCAGCTTCCTCTTCTGACAGATTGACTTTTGTTAGTTCTTCGGCTAATTCTATTCCATCTCCCTCCAGCTGCGACTCGTGCTGGTATGATCCTCCATCTGCTTCCAACTTAGCCTGTTGGATGTTCATCATTTGCACTATCACCTTTCTTTATAGGGCTCTCAGTTCCTCACATAGATCAGTAAAGTCTATGCTATCTACTTCCTCTTTTACTATAGACTTCAGTGCCACAGTCATCTCCTGTTCAACTTCCTAGTTGAAAATCTTGAGTAATCCACTCGACTGTTATCATCTGCTCGACTGTTTATCATCTGCTTCACACCTTGCAACCGCTTCAACATAGTACTACACTCTGTCTCCCTTTCTTACATAAATAAATTCTGCATTATCTTTGATACCATTCTTCCCCTTTGTCTATGATCTGTAGAAAAAATTCAAGATCTGATACCACTCTTGGAGAAAACCTCGCCCCCTTCTTTCTATAATTTCATGGCTGCTTGACCTCTTGATCTAGGATCATTCAAGTCATCGAACCAAATGGTTTGTCGGGCTCCTGATGGAACCAATTTAACTTGACACATGCCCTTTTCTTTCTCGACACAGGTTGTGTGGCACCCGCGGACCCTCTCTTTAGCACTTTTCAATTCTTAATGCTAACAGATGCTAGTTCTCCATGATAGGATCCATCCTTGATGTGACCATAGACTTTGAACATGGGCTAGCTCCCTTCGCGACCTTATGATTCATAGCTTTCGCGAACAACTTTCTCCCTTTTTCCCGATTCTGAATTGACAAATTCTCTAGGACCAGATCTATGGTCCATGTTCCTCTTGCGATCAATGACTGTGATCAACTCACGAGTTTGGCCTTCGCGAGTCCTTCCTTCTCCCACTCTACTTTTCCCAATCTCCAAACCAACGAAGTGCTGATTTCTCACCACGTGTCCTATCTCGACGGATGATTAGGATTGCTTCGGCTCCCAACTCCTCAGGTATTCTCTCCTTTTGGGTTTTCTCTGAAGGGTTCCCCCCAAAAAATACATAGATCTCTGCCACGTGCCTTCCAGATCCAACAACTTGGATTCAACTTTCTCTTCGTGACTTTGAGAAGATCCCTGTTTGCTCTCGACAAACCTCCATAAGTTCTTGCTCCTGAACCTCTCGATATTCTTCCACCTGTCTCCTCCGATGATGGATGATTTCATGGCCTTCGGGACTTCGGTAAGTCCTTGACCCCTTTGCACACTTGGTGCAAATTATTTCTTTCGAGACTTAGGCTATTCTTGAGCTCCTTCTGCACTCCTTGCAGAGTTCTGCATAGACTCTACTGCGACCTTGCTCAGCCTTAGAACCTTCAAGGTTTCCCCGTTCCTCGGTGAACTTTCTCGTGCCCTCCTGACAACTTCTTGTTCTTCCTCCTGATCTTGTAAGATGGAATTACAGTCTCCTGGGCACACTCCTTGCGCTCGGCTAAGCTTCTCGACGGATTCACCCTCGACATATCTGAGCATCTTAAGGCATCTCCTTTCCTTTGTCGATGCACTCTTGCAAAGCCTTCATTCCTTAGAATGTTCAACAATTCTGGGATTTTCTTAAGGATAACAACACTTCCAATTGTGTTGTCCTTGTACACGCTTACACTAACTTGATGCCCTCCTGGCAGAGTGTTTAAGAGTGTTCAGTAGACTGTATCTTCCCTTACACATTCTTTCCTTCCAAGGTACTTAACCACCTTGAAAGTTCCTTCCGATTCTATGAACTAACCTGGTGTGCCCTCCTGGAAACTTCTCTTCTGAATCCACTGAGTTCAGACATGCACTCCTTGCGTTGGCTCACAGAGTTTCCTTGCTCTGTCATGCACTCCTTGCACTTAGCCTAGAGTACTAGACTTAATTCAACACACTTATGGATATAAAACTGTATCTCTATCCCTGCAGACAATTTCTAACATTCATCTACAATTCAAATGCATATAAACGACATTCATAACACAACATCCATTACATAGAAATTGATAATGAGAAAAACTGCCATTTTCTATTAATGGTGGAATGTCAAATTACAATTGTGGAGTCCGAGCTTCAAGTGAGTCTCGACTCTCTATGCTTCTCTCCCAGCTAACTCTATCTTCACTAACCCTACAACCCAACAACCCTTACCATCCAACAACCCTTACAATCCAACCTCTAATTTGCAACAATACGAAGATTTATACAAGAGGGGCTTGACGAGCTTCGCTCGCAAGCTAAACTAGTGGTGTCAAATCACCATTCAAAATGTTTGTCTAATGGGAAAATTACAATGATGGGAATCTGCTCCAAATTGGATGCAGATCCTTCCTACCTTCAACCACTTAATGGCGATCTTATCTCCAGCTTGTGCGAATCCACAACTTGGCTCTTCCAGCTTGTCTTCATTAAATGTCTGGATCAGGCTTTTGATTCTCGAGGAAAAATGAGAGGGCAACACTACTCCCTTTCTTGAATGCGCACCATGTGTGCTAATCGACTGGCGCGTGCTGAGGTGGAGCGATGCTCCTGCATCAACAATCAACTCGACACTAGGTACTAGAACCAGTCCATGTGGATTCTTGGACTCTTTGAACCTCCTTTGCACAATTGGCAGGGACTTGCTACCCTTTGCAACTCCCCTTGTTTTATATTGGTTATGACTTATATTGGTTATAGATAGTTGTCTCTATTTTAAAATGTCAAAAAAATGATGGTTATTAAATAATTGTGTTTTTTCCTTCTCCTTTCGTGAAGTGTGAGATTATATTTCTTCTACCAAAATTAAATGGTTGATATCCTCTGTTTGAATATTATCCAACTTTGTTTTGCATAACTTTATAATATTTTATAGTACGAGAGTTCATTAAAGTAACTCGAAAGTTCCAAATACCACCTCCAATAGACTAACTAACTAACTATATATATATATATATCACATTTTATGTTGGTTAATATATTAAGTATATTTGAAATTAATTTATTCAATTTAGACTTACTAGTAAGTGCAATACTAACATTTAAGTTAAATTAAATATATTATTTCTTTGTTTTCAATATTAGAGAACAATTATATATAAACAAATAAATTTTAATAACATATGATGACGATTAACGTCCACTGAGACCCAATGAGTTTGTTAAGTTCCAAAGACTGAATACAAAAGCACCACAAAAGACATAGAAGAACAATATGAAAAATCTCCTTTATTACCATCAAACCCTTGAGGTAGGGAAACACCATACAATGGATCCTATTATGGAAGGGATCCTCTCCTGTTCACTTGCCTCTTCGAGGGGAATTCCTCCTAATGAGATTCAACTCCAAACACAATATTTCTCTTCATGTTTCATTACATTGTTTGAACCCCTTTATATAGTACTACCATCACCTAAGAACATTCTAGAGGAGGAATCTTCTAGAAGTAGAACCTTCTAAGAAGTCCCCTTACATTTATTATATCTAATTACCCATTTATTATATCTAACTACTATAGTGGGCCTTATAATATAGTGGACCTAGTCCAACTTACATTGAATGACCTCCACTATTATCACTGTGGGCCCTCTGCCCCCCCCACCCCCCACTACCTCTCTAGCTACCTTACATTCCATCCCCCTTATGAAAGCATTGTCCTCAACGCTTGATGTACAACCATATACCAGGGTCCCATGGATAATTGTGGACCATAATGCTGAAGAAGACTGAAGAACCAAGGTCCCATGTAGAAAAGAGATCCACCATGCTGAAGTAGTCCAACCACCATTGTAAGCCCGGGTCCCATGTCCAAGTGCTCATGTGAACTCCCCGTGGAAGATTTTGGA
>ML804129.1:750994-778189 GCA_009831015.1 Picea engelmannii
CCATTAACTTTATTATTTAAATAATTCATTTTGTATCCAATTTGACTTATAGTACACTCATCATTTCACTTTATTATTTAAATAATCTCTTATTTGCAACCACTTGACTACTTTGACCTTTTGGGGCTTCTAGATGACTCATGCGGGTTCTCCAACTTCACATGGCAATAACTCTCTAACCGTGAGGAGTTATGTGACGTTCCACATACCATCGGAAATGGCATGACATGTACTTTCCATACATAATAGTATTACCTTCAAATATATTAAAAATCATACCATTATAAATCAAACAAACTTGGGTCCATTACCCAAACCTTTGTGCTACCGAACTTTCTTCAAGGGTTGAAATCAATGACAACCAACCCAATTAATCAACAATATCCCCCTTTGGCATTGATGGAAACACTCTGATGCAATAATGAAGTCATATCATGAAATACTGAAGTCATATCACTCATGCTCCCCCTGTGACCATCGCTCCCCCTGGAACCATGCTTCTGTGCTCTTCATCTGATAAATATCTCCTCCCTTGTTATCAATGTCAAAAATATCTTTCCATCTGAGGCTGCTCCCCTTAACTGAACTGTCCTTGGGGTTACTCCTCCTGACTGAAATCTTACTGAAATTGATCTCCCAACTTGAACTATCCTCTTTATTGTGCTTCCTCGTGTAAATCTAAGACATATAAGATAAGCATTCAAAAGCATTCATTTTGGAGTATAAATTACTCCGAGTCCCTGGAAAAGATACTCAAAGGATTCCCGTGGAAGAGGTTTTGTAAATATGTCTGCCACTTGTTCTTTTGTGCCCACATATTCAACTATGATGTTCTTCTCTGCAACCTGTTCTCATAGAAAGTGATACTTTATTGGAATGTGCTTCGTCTTCGAGTGCATCATCGGGTTCTTTGAGATACCGATGGCACTTGTATTATCACACTAGATTGGAATGGGATCATCATACTCAACCCGTATATCTTTCAAAGCTTGTTTCATCCATAGAACCTGAATACAATATTCTGCTGCTGCAATATACTCTGCTTTGGCTGTAGATAAAGATATTGATGATTGTTTTTTGCTTAGCCAAGATACTAAACACTCACCCAAGTAGAACACTGCTCCATTGGTGCTTCGTCAGTCATCAATGCAACCTGCCCAATCTGTATCTGTGTAGAAAATAAGTGATAGATCCTTTCCTTTTGGATGCCATAATCCAAACTCTTCTGTTCCTTTGAGATATATGAAAATCCTCTTCACTGCTAAGATATGTGATTCCTTTGGTGCTTTTTGAGATCGTACCACCTGTCCAACTTCCTGCATTACATCTGGTCTGGATGCTGTCACATATAGTAAGCTACCAGTCATTGGCATGTATTGCCTCTGGTTGGTAGACTTTGAATGATAATCTATGCTCAACTTGCAACTGGTTTTCATAGGAGTGGTAACTGGTTTGCAATCTTCCATTTCGAACCTCTTTAGCATTTCTCTGATATACTTAGTTTGAGAAATAAAAATTCCTTGGTTGCTTTGATGTATCTAAAGACCCAGAAAGAAGGATAGTGTTATATCAATGTAGCATTATCATCCAATAGTTGCAGAGTAAATAAGTAATGAAAAAATGAGCAATCATACACATACACAGTACACAAATGTTTTACGTGGAAACCCAAAGCGGGAGAAAACCACAAAATGATTTTTCTTATATGTCTTTAAGAATTACATTCATTGGAAGCACCAACTTCCTTTGTTTTCCAGCTAGAACTAAAAGGAGGCTCCAACCCCCTAGTTTCTCAGGCTACAACACGAGGGAAGCTCCAACTCCCCAATTCTCTAGCTACAACCAGAAGGAGGCTCCAACCCCCTAGTTTATTAGGATGCAACCTGAAGGAATCTCCAACTCCCCAATTCTTTGGCTAAAACCAGAAGGAGGCTCCAACCCCCTATGTTCTCTGGTTACAACCAGAAGGTGGCTACAAACACCTGTCCTTGCCCCATCCAACCGCCCTGAAATATAAGTAGAATGATGGAACCACTGTCACACTATCACTATGAGATATACCATTGTAAACCTATACCAATCAACCCGTAATCAACCTATACCATAAACAAGTGCATAAACCATGCACCAACCTGTAATCATCATGTACCACAAACAAGTGCATCAACCATGGACCAAACTGTACCATAAACAAGTGCATCAACCATGCACCAACCTTTACCTCAACCTGTACCATCAATGAGTGCATCAACCATGCACCAAATATGTACCAATCATGCATCAAATACACATAAACTATGACTGATCAAGATGTACCAACATCATCAACTATACCCTCATGTATGTGCCAACTCATCAAGTACTTGTCTCAACCATCTACCTCAACTATATACCAAATACATATACCAGTATAACCATCAAAATTTCTCTAGCAATACATCACACTATCCATAACCAAATACCATAAACCATTACATCAAACCATGTGCCACAACCTCACTGTTATACAACCTCTATCTATAACATACCTCAACCAAAATCCCTCATCAATTTCATCATCCAAATCTCATTTATAACTCTATAATAGACCTGGTGTATATGATCACATACCTTCAAACCTTTCTTAACTTTAACATCAAGAGACTAGCATTTTCATCAAACTTTACTTTAGTCTCACATGACTAATTTTGGATTAGTCAACAACCCTAGCTTTAAATAATCATAAATCTGTACCTGTAATGAATAAAGATACTAAAATAGTACACAATGGTCTTCAGTGTATTTTATACAATTCCTCCAAATTTCACTACTTGAAACCTATCAGAAAAGGAGTTATAGCAAAAACGACATACCTTGTTGAATTTTGGCTTATTCTAGAGAGCTAAATTGTAGAGCATGCCCCTCACGTAATATTTGTTGTATGGATATGAAAATTCTACATAGAATACTACAGACTGTATGCCAACCAATACATTTGGTCTTACTAAATTTGAATCTGTTATGAATAAGTTATGCTGTTTTTACCCGAAACACCTGTTTTAGAGTAGTTTTAGGACTAGCCACAAACCCTATTTTCCATGAAGTGTAACTCCAAAAATAAAACGACCCACAAGATGAAATTTGTATCACAACTACTTGGATATGTTTCCACAATGACCTCCCAATTTAACGGTTTGAATCATTATATAAGAAAAGTTATTGCGAAAATGGTGAGCTGACCTGTAGATGACATACCTTAGAAAGCATCATCAAAAGAATTTATCCTCCCTTGCATTTTGTCCTTCTTTGCTTCACCTTCCCTTTAAAATTTGGCTTATATATCCTTTGATTACCTCAATCACTTATAGATATTCAATATTCTCAAGTGTGATTAAAATGAGAGAGCCTTGCCTCTTATTTATACTTTCATGTAGCTTCCTCAAGGGGTTACCTTTTAACCATCTTAACCCACTTTTCTTATTTTAGGGTTAACCCACTTCTAACCATTTGTCCACTTAGTAATTTCTCCATTAACTTTATTATTTAAATAATTTATTTTGTATCCAATTTGACTTATAGTACACTCATCACTTCACTTTATTATTTAAATAATCTCTTGTTTGCAACCACTTGACTACTTTGACCTTTTGGGGCTTCTAGATGACTCATGCGGGTTCTCCAACTTCACATGGCCATAAATCTCTAACCATGAGGAGTTATGTGACATTCCACATACCACCAGAAATGGCATGACATGTACTATCCATACATAATAGTATTACCTTCAAATATATTAAAACTCATATGATTATAAATCAAACAAACTTGGGTCCATTACCCAAACCTTTGTGCTACCGAACTTTCTTCAAGGGTTGAAATCAATGACAACCAACCCAATTAATCAACAATATCCCCCTTTGGCATTGATGGAAACACTCTGATGAAATAATGAAGTCATATCATGCAATACTGAAGTCATATCACTCATGCTCCCCCTGGAACTATGCTTCTGTGCTCTGCATTTGATAAATATCTCCTGCTTTGTCATCAATGCCAAAAATATATTTCCATCTGGGGCTGCTCCCCCTAACTGAACTGTCCTTGGAGATACTCCTCCTGACTGAAATCTTCCTGAAATTGATCTCCCAACTCGAACTGTCCTCTTTATTGTGCTTCCTCGTGTAAATCTAAGACATATAAGATAAGCATTCAAAAGCATTCATTTTGGAGTATAAATTACTCCGAGTCCCTGGTGAATATACTCAAAGGATTCCCGTGGAAGAGGTTTTGTAAATATGTCTGCCACTTGTTCTTTTGTGCCCACATATTAAACTATGATGTTCTTCTCTGCAACCTGTTCCTGTAGAAAGTGATACTTTATTGGAATGTGCTTCGTCTTCGAGTGCATCACCGGGTTCTTTGAGATACCGATGGCACTTGTATTATCACACTAGATTGGAATGGGCTCATCATACTCAATCCATATATCTGTCAAAGTTTGTTTCATCCATATAACCTGAGTACAATATTCTGCTACTGCAATATACTCTGCTTCGACTGTAGATAAAGATATTGATGATTGTTTGTTGCTTAGCCAAGATACTAAACACTCACCCAAGAAGAACACTGCTCCACTAGTGCTTCGTCGGTCATCAATGCAACCTGCCTAATCTGTATCTGTGTAGAAAATAAGTGATAGATCCTTTCCTTTTGGATGCCATAATCCAAACTCTTCTGTTCCTTTGAGATATATGAAAATCCTCTTCACTGCTAAGATATGTGATTCCTTTGGTGCTTCTTGAAATCATGCCACCTGTCCAACTTCCTGCATTACATCTGGTCTGGATGCTGTCACATATAGTAAGCTACCAGTCATTGACATGTATTGCCTCTGGTTGGTAGACTTTGATTCATCATCTATTCTCAACTTGCAACTGGTTTTCATAGGAGTGGTAACTGGTTTGCAATCTTCCATTCCGAATCTCTTTAGCATTTCTCTGATATACTTAGTTTGAGAAATAAAAATTCCTTGGTTGCTTTGATGTATCTAAAGACCCAGAAAGAAGGATAGTTCTCCGAATAATGACATTTCAAATTCAATTTGTATGTCCTTTGCAAATTTCTGGCTTAACCTGTCATTAGTACTTCCAAAAAAATATCATCAACATAAACTTCAATTAATAAAATACTATCTTGAGTTAACTTGATGTACAAGTTGTTGTCTGCACTTCATTTTCTGAACCCTACATGTTGTAGATATTTATCTAGTCTAGAGTACCATGCTCTAGGAGACTGTTTTAGACCATACAAGGCCTTATTCAATTTACACACATAATATACATTCTATGACAATTGAAATCCTTCTAGTTGTTCAATGTATACTTCTTCTTCAAGTTCCTCATTCAAAAAAGATGATTTCACTAATTCATTTTCTTCTTCCTTTAATTGTCGTCCACCTGTTTCATCAATTGTTACATTGATTCTTTCCACAACTTTGTTCAACCTCAGATTGTAACACTTGTATGATTTCCTTGTACTTGAGTAACCAAAAAGTACTCCTTTGTCCACACGAGAGTCAAATTTTCCCATTCTGCCATCTTCTCTTTTGATGTAGCATTTGCTTCCAAATACTCTGAAGTGCTTCACATTTGCTGGTCTTCCTTTCCATATCTCGTAGGGAGTTTTTTCATTGTTTTTTTTGAGCATTACTCTGTTTTGAATGTGAAATGTTGTATGCACTGCATGTTTCCAAAGAATATCTATCCATTTGGAATCCATTAGCATTGTTCGAGCCATATCCTATGTAAATATCATCCATTATGATAATGTTCCTTTGTCTCTGAACCACTCTATGAACCACTCTATGAATCCATGCTCTCGTCCACTATCATGTATCTGTCCAAACATGCTAATTGTTCTTACGAATCTATGTTTTTCCATACTATCCAAGACTCTACTGCCCAACTGTCCATAATGATGACCCATTTATCACTATACTATCATGAAGTCTTCACTACTACAACTGATTGTAATTTTTCTAACTAACTGCTCTAGATCTGTCTTCTCAAACTCTGCAAGATGCTCAAAGCATGGTTCTTTGGTCTGTCACAACTATCGCATAGACCCCCCCCCGTCTAAAATTCATATTACCTGGGAGTCTCTAAGCCAGATGACTTAGAACAATTTCTGCTCTGATGTGTATTCATCATCATATTCATTGGTAGATTCATCATCTCTCTGAGATCTGGCTTCTTTCTTTCTATCTGTGGATTCATCTTTCACTACAATGCTTGAAAGTACAATCTCTTGAACCTGTTCCTTATTTATCCGTCCTTCTTTTCTTTTAGTTATTTTCCAAACCTTTCTGTATCTGGCATCTTTCTTATTTTCTATAGAATTTTCTTCATCTCGTTTTATTGCCAAAATTGCGATCTCTGGGACCTGGTATTTGTTCACCTGTTCTTTGTGTTTTCTTATCCATACTTTCTTATATCTGATATCAATGTTCTCTTTCATGGAAGTATCTATCATGGCTCTACAATCACTAGCTATGTGTCCATAGTTATGACATTTGTAACATTCAATGTCACGTGGGGCCACATAGGAATTTCTTGCTTGACCATTTCTTTTATAATTCCTGCAATCTACAACCTTATGTACAAAATTAGTACAATAAAAAAAATGATCATAAAAGAAATTTACATACATGGGAGTGAATGATCTTCTTTGTGGTGTACTCCTTTTGATTTTTTTCCTTGACTGATCATGATCATGATTGAAGCTTCTTTGTGGCTTGAACATGGATGGTCTTCTTGAAGATGTATTTTCAATAGTTTTCTTAGATTCTGGTTGACCATGATTCTTTCCTTTGAGTACTTCTGCATAACTCTTTCTATTTTCTTCATTCTTCTTTTCTAGCAACCTAGAGTGCTTCTCTTCATTCTCTATAACTGATGTGGATTTTACTTCTCAATGTGACAACTTCTTATTCAAGTTTCTAAACCTCTTCTTCTTTCTTCATTATCTGAGACTTCATGACTTCTGTTGTTATTTTCGCTTCTTCAAGCTGAATTTTTAATGTGATTATTTCTTCTTCAAGTCCTTTCTCTTCTTGACCAAACTCTGCCTCAAGATGGTTTATATAATTAGTTCTTTCCTTAATATGATCTGTCAATATCTTCTCTCTCATTTCTGCTTCTTCTTTCTGTGCTGCTACGTTGGCTTCCAAATACTGCTTTTGATATTCAAGATTTTCTTCGATCTTTTTGGCTTCTTCTAGCTGAGTTCTTAAGTTCTCGATGACCTCTCGGGGTTCTTCAAAAATGTGAACACTTTCCTTTTGTTTCATCAATTCTTTCTTGAGTGACTTATTTTCTTCTCTTATTTCATCTAAAGCACTAGTCAATTATTGATCCGAAAAGATATTTTAATGACTGTGGTTGAGTTATTATTTGCATGTGTTAATTAGCCATTTATGAAGTTGAATGAAAGAGGAAGAATTTAATGAAGAAGCATAGCAGCCATAAGACAATATATAGATCTTAATTGAAGTAATAAGAACAACAAACCATAACAAGAGAAGTGATAACGGAGTTCGACAAGGTTGTCTACGTCTCCGGGCCTTTGTCTTAGTGGGGGAGGCTTCTTTATTAATTCTTTAATTCTTGAAAAGTATAGAAAAATTACATCAAATGGATCTCATATTGGTCTCACTATGTTCTGATCGACCTCATAAATCCAACACAACTAACGGCACTGAAAAACACTGAGTGTAGCTCCCAGAAATGGCCCACAAAGGTCTCCTCCTCAACAGCTTCCCTACATAAAAATGGCTTTGGCTTGGCTTTGCTTCAGCATAACTCTTCTCTGACTATCCCCCATTGCCTCAAATAGGCTTGGTATATATAGATCTGAATTTTTTTATCCTTCCCCAACTTCCTCCCAAAATCTGGGCTCAAAAAGAGTTCAATATCTCCCAATAATGGCCAAAATCTTCAATAATAGGCCTAAAAATCATAAAAATCCATTAAACATAGGTAAAAAACCACTTTTGCAACCAAATTTCAAAAATAGCCCCTAAGGCTGGGTGCAAACTCTAGATTGAGGTCACATGCATGAAAGGTGGCCAAGCGTTAGCCCAAAGGGCTGTGCGCTGGCCCCTATCCTGAAATATATGGTCACGTGGTTGTTATGGTGATAGGACCACGCCCTTTTGGTGCGCCTATCCCCTTGGTTCCATCTCGATACACATGGTGAAGAGTGCCACACTTGCGTTCTTAGTTGATTTAAAGGAGTGGCGTCCATGCCCTTATCCACCGTGGTCATAGGTGCAAGAGAGACTGTGGACTGGGGCTTAGCCCCAACCCCTTTCTGACCATATATTAATACATTAAAACATAAATATAATAAAGTGGGTTTCAATTAATAAGCACCACTTGTGGCATGTTGGATATCAGACCTTTACCAAAGCTCTTTCCCTGCCAATAGGTCATGGGGTCGAACTCAATGAGCTCCAATACAGTGTTTCCATTCAAACTAGTGATGGGGTGCCACGTGGCAGCCCAAGTCTGGGCCACGTGGCACCCTTTCATTAGTCCTCCACAATGCCACATGTCAACGTGCTATTGGTTCCTGTCACTGTCCAATCACCTTGCTACCATTCTGCCACATGTCAACATGCTTACATCATCATGGTGATGTCATGCTGACGTTAGCATTGAATTTTTGTGAGTTTCGCTGTTGACTTTTTAGTTGTTTGGCAAGACGGTCAGAGTGCGATAACTCTCGCATATGACGTCCGTTTGAGAAAGTAAATATATGGCTGGAATCAGTGCGACGAGCCGGTCACAATGGAATTTGTTTCGTCCGATTCCAAGAACTTTCATTTTTGAGCCTTTTCTGGATCTGGGAAGTCTCCTAGATATGATTCTGGATCACACCATGACACTTCCCCACTAAGGACCTTTTGGTCCCCAAAAGGTTACTGACGAGTCAACAAGATCGGGATAGGCCACCCAACCTATCCTCTGTCTCTAAACTCTGTCCTGTGCACCTGTCTCATCAAGATCAACTGTAACACAATCATGACAACTAACAACATATTTTTAGCCATTTGAACCCTGTTACATCTCACTGAAGCCACTATCATCCATGTAGACAACATTATTAATGATAACATCAAAAACACGACTAGAATTGAGCTGATATAATTATAATATTTGCATGACATGAGCTTATCTTGAAGCAACCTATGATTGATTTTCCATTCAACAATCATTTCCTGTTCTTTCTTAAGATCGATTACTTCATTTGAAACAATTATTGGTTAGTTGTTTGCTTGAACCGCCTTCTTTAATTGTTCCATTGTTTGAAGAGTTTTATTTTCCTTAACATGATGAGCATGAACCACATAATCTTGACCTGCTTTGGTTAATTGATATTGATTCTTTGTCCTGTAGAAGATTGCCTTTCGATCATATAAATATGGACTACCTAAGACCATTCCACATTCACTTAATGACATAACATCACATGTTACCTCATCCACATACTTAGATGAAATTGCAAATTTGATTGTGCATTGATTTGTTATGTGCATTTGATGATGATTGCTTATCCATTTAAGTGTGTAAGGCTTATGATGTACTTGTGTTTTTAATCCCAATTGCTTAACCAATTCTTCTGAGATTAGATTAGATTGAGATCCATTGTCGATTAATGTTTCTATCTTAGTGTGTCACATGATTACTCTTATATGAAACAATTTACTTCTACAATCAGTGCCTTCACCAATTTTACCTGTCATACCAACTAATGAGACCTTTGATTCATCACCTGAATCTGATCCCAAGTCTGTGGGTCTTGTTGTCGTTGCCACTGTTTGCCTCCCCTTCTTTTCCTTGAACCACTTTGGCCTTTTCTTGGGATGAAACTGCAAACAACGGTCCTCATCATGCCCCTCTTTCTTGCAATGCTTGTAAGATGGCCTCTCTTCCTTTCTCACCACTGCATTTTCCTTTTTTCCATGCCATTTTATCTTATCCTCTTTCCTTGAAGAAGATTCCCTTGATACACCTGCTTTCCTTGCTTCAATATACATAGCTTGAACATAAACTTCATCAAGGTTAGTGGGTCCAAACATGAATACAATATTTCTAAAATGTGCAGGTAAACCTCCTATATACTTCATAAGGGTTTCCTGTGTATGTAAAGAGATATCTAACATCAATGCCGTTTTTCAAAATCCATAAGTATACTCTTGCACTGTTTGTCCTTTTCTTAGTTTTAAAGATTTCCATTCAATTAATGCTTTTTCTTTATAACCCAAAAGATAGAATTGATTTCTAAGTGCATAAATGAAACTTTGCCATGATGGAAATACATTACCCACTTGTTTCATTCAATTTTGCAACTTGCTTTGCCACCAAATGAGAGCTGTCCCTGCAAGTCTCAAAGATGCCAACTTGATCTGTGTGGCCTCATCCTTGATCTGTTGCACACTGCAGTAAACCTCCATCTGCCTGACCCAATTGTCAAGTTTCTCTACATTAACTTCACCACCATATAGAGGTAACTCAAATTTAACATCAAGTTTTAACAATGGAATTTCATTCTTATGTTTATGAACATGTTTCTTTGCATTGGATTTAGAACTTGAACTTGAAGAAGAAGAAGAAGAAGGAGGTGATGATGGAGGTGAAGGAGGAATATGAGGAGGATCCTCTTCCTCTTCATTTTTTTCCCTTTGAAGATTCACCCAAAACTGGTCTCTTTCATTCCAAGTAATCCTCGTACAAAACTTTCACCATCTCCGACATAGCAAGGAAAGTTTTTCGAAACTCTTTCTCATCCTGAGAAAGCCCCTCTTTCGATGCCATCTTCTCGGTATGAGAAGTTCTCTTTCTCAATCCAATAAATGGATTCTTTGCAACAAGCTCACCTTCACCACGCTGTAGCTTTTCCCTGGTTAACATGCAAAACTCAAATCCAAACATCAACTAGCTTTGATACCACTTGATCCGAAAAGATCTTTTAATGACTGTGGTTGAGTTATTATTTGCATGTGTTAATTAACCATTTATGAAGCTAAATGAAAGAGGATGAATTTAATGAAGAAGCATAGTAGCCATAAGAAAATATACATATCTGAATTGAAGCAATAATAACATCAAACCATAACAAGAGAAGTGATAATGGAGTTCGGCAAGGTTGCCTATGTCTCCAGGCCTTTGTCTCAGTGGGGGCGGCTTCTTTATTAATTCTTCAATGCTTTCAAAGTACAAAAAAAGTACATCAAATGGATCTCATACTAGTCTCACTATGTTCTTCTTGACCTCATAAATCCAACACAACTGACGACACTGAAAAATATTGAGTGTAGCTCCCAGAAATGGTCTGCAAAGGTCTCCTCCTCAATAACTTCCCTGCATAAAAATGACTTTGACTTGGATTTGCTTCAACATAACTCTGCTCTGACTATCCCCCATGGCCTCAAACAGGCCTGGTATATATAGATCTGAAGTTGTTTATCCTTCCCCAACTTCCTCCCAAAATCTGGGCTAAAAAAGAGTCCAATATCTCCCAAGAATGACCAAAATCTTCAATAACAGGCCTAAAAATCATAAAAATCCATTAAACATAGGTAAAAACCTACTTCTGCAACCAAATTTCAAAAATAGCCTCTAGGGTTGGGCGCGCGCTACAGATTGAGGTCACATGCATAAAAGGTGGCCAAGCGTCAGCCCAAAGGGCTGTGCGCTAGCCCCTATCCCAAAATATATGGTCACGTGGTTGTTATGGTGATAGGATTGCATCCTTTTGGTGCGCTTATCCCCTTGGTTCTAGTCCGATACACATGGAGATGGGTACTACACTTGCGCGCTTGGTTGATTTAAAGGAGTGGTGCCTGTGCCCTTATCCTCCATGGTCATAGGTGCAATAGAGACCGTGGGCTGGGGCTTAGCCCCAACCCCTTTCCGCCCATACATTAATACATTAAAGCATAAATATAATAAAGTGGGTTTCAATTAATAAGCACCACTTGTGGCGCATTGGCTATCGGACCTGTACCAAAGTGCTTTCCATGCCAATAGGTCATGGGGTCGAACTCCATGAGCTCCAATACAATTTTTGCATTCAAACTAGTGATGGGGTGCCATGTGGCAGCCCAAGTCTGGGCCAAGTGGAACCCTTTCATTGGTCCTCCACAATGCCACATGTCAACATGCTATTGGTCCCTTTCACTGTCCAGTCACCCTCCTTCCGTGCTACCACATGTCAACATGCTTACATCATCATGCTGATGTCATGTTGACGTCATCATTGACTTTTTGTGAGTTTGGCTATTGACTTTTTAGTTGTTTGGAAAAACGATCAAAGTGCGATAACTCTCGCATACAATGTCCATTTGATAAAGTAAATATATGGTCAAAATCTGCGTGACGAGATGATCACAATGTAATTGGTTTCGCCCAATTCTGAGAGCTTTCATTTTTGAGCCTTTTCTGGACTTGGGAAGCCTCCTGGATCCGATTCTGAATCAATTATGCTTCATAATTGTCTTCCTTTTCAATTAGTTTTTCCGTCTCATTTCCTTCATGGTATTCTATTTCAATATGTCCACGTTTTTCACAATTAAAGAAAAAAAACATACCTCTGGTGATTATGTACTCTTCATCTTCTGAATCTATTTGACATGATGAACATAATTATTCTTGATCTGTATCTACATCTTCTTTGGCATTTTATGAATCTGCGATGGGTGAAGAATATATGTCATGTAACTTATCCCAAAGTTCTTTGGCTGATCAACATTTACCAAACTTTTCTCTTACCGGATTAGGTAATCCTTCCTAGATGAAATCCATTGCTATTTTGTTATTTTTCTTCAATTCCTTCTTGGCTACAGTCTTTTCCCTTTTTGAACTATCATATCCTGTAACAACTGATAGGAAAATATAATGTCCCTGTGCCTGTAAAAATACTTCTGTCCTTCTACTCCACATCTCATACTTTAAACCATTCTAACCATTAAACATTGGTACTCCATTCTTAGAATAATCCATGATCTCCTTCCAGTGGTTAAACTGTTTCCTGAAGGAATCGACTATGATACCAATTGTTGGATTAATGAGAGGGGGGGGGGGTGAATCAGTAATAGAGAAATTTAATCCTTTTTCACCATAAAATGCAAGTGTTATATCAATGTAGCATTATCATCTAATAGTTGCAGAGTAAATAAACAATGAACAAATGAGCAATCATACACATACACAGTACACCCGTGTTTTATGTGGAAAACCAAACCGGGAGAAACCACATAATGCTTTTTCTTATATGTCTTTAAGAATTACATTCATTGGAAGCACCAAATTCCTTTGTTTTCCAACTGGAACTGCAAGGAGGCTCCAACCCCCTAGTTTCTCAGGCTACAACCTGAGGGAAACTCCAACTCTCCAATTCTCTGGCTACAACCAGAAGGAGGCTCGAACCTCCTAGTTTATCAGGCTACAACCTGAAGGAATCTCCAAATCCCAAATTCTCTGGCTACAACCAGAAGGAGGCTCCAACCCCCTATGTTCTCTGGCTACAACCGAAAGGTGTCTACAAACACCTGTCCTTGCCTCGTCCAACCGCCTTGAAATATAAGTATAATGATGGAACCACTATCACACTATCTCTATGAGATACACCACTGTAAACAAGTACCAATCAACCTGTAATCAACTTGTGCAATAAACAAGTGCATCAACCATGCACCAACCTGTACCAAACAACTTGTAATGATCATGTACCATAAACAAGTGCATCAACCATGGACCAACCTGTACCTCAACCTGTAATCAACTTGTACCATAAACAAGTGCATCAACCATGCACCAAACTGCACCTCAACCTATACCATCAATGAATGCATCAACCATGCACCAAATATATACCAATCATGCATCAAATACACATAAACTACGAATCATTAAGATGTACCAACATCATCAACTATACTCTCATGTATGTGCCAACTCATCAAATACTTGTCTCAACCTTGTACCTCAACCATATACAAAATAGATATACCAGTATAACCATGAAAATTTCTCTAGCAATACATCACACTATCCATAACCAAATACCATAAACCATTACATCAAACCATGTGCCACAACCTCACTGTTATACAACCTCTATCTGTAATATACCTCAACCAAAATCCCTCATCAATTTCATCATCCAAATCTCATTTATAACTCCGTAATAGACCTGGTGTATATGATCACATACCTACAAACCTTCCTTAACTTTAACAACAAGAGACTAGCATTTTCATCAAACTTTACTTTAGTCTCACATGACTAATTTTGGATTAGTCAACAACCCTAACTTGCAATAATCATAACTATGCACTTGTACTGACTAATATATAAAAATAGTACACAATTTTCTTCAGTGTCTTTTATGCAATTCCTCTAGATTTCTCTACTTGGAACCTCTCAGAAAAGGATTTATAACAAAAATGGCATACCTTGTTGAATTTTGGCTTATTCTAGAGAGCGAACTTGTAGAGCATGCTCCGCATGAAATATTTTTTGTATGGATCTAAAAATTGTACAAAGAACACTGCATACTGTACTCTAACCAATACATTTGGTCTTACTGAATTTGGATTTGTTGTGAAGAAGTTATGACGTTTTTACCCGAAACACCTGTTTTAGACTAGTTTCAGGACTAGCCACAAACCCTATTTTCCATAGAGTGTAACTCCAAAAATACAACGACCCACAAGCTAAAATGTGTATCACAACTACTTGGATAAGTTTACTCAATGAACCATAAGCTGAAATGTGTATCACATCTACTGATTCCATGCTCAAGACCCCCTATTCTCATGAGGGATGATACTCCAGTAGTAGTAGTAGGACAAGGGAGAGTGGAACTCCACAATGGAAGTTTTGAGAATGTTTTACATGTTCCAAAGATTTATATTAATTTTTTCTCAGTTTATCAGATCATTCGAAAAGGTAAAAATGTTTAATTTACATCTGATTTAGTTTCAATAATTGACATGCATGACAATTCTAGCATTGCAATTAGTGAGGTGGATCACAAGTCAAGGTTGTATAAATTCACTTAGTTTTCTAATGATGACTCATCTTTTCTACTTACACATAAGGAGAGTACTTTGCATGCACCTCCAGTGCAACATGCATATACTCTTGTGCTTCCATCAGTTTCAGACATCAGAGATGATTCCATACACTCAGATTATATACATGGAAATAAGAAGGTAGTACAACCAGATAAGAATCCAACACTGAAGCTTCAATAGATGCCCAAGAAGGAACATTTCACACTTCAATCAGTAGGTATCCTTGCAGGGAATCCATTAGATTCAAGGAGGACTCAATCTCAGCATGAGGAGCCTTCTCATGTACTTTCAGCTTCAGAACCTGCGATGCCCATGCATTGCTATATGGTTCAATATTCTAATTCGAAGCTCTACAATGAGGATATGGGAAATCCATTATGGAAAGCAGCCATGCAAAAGGAGTATGACTCACTCCTAAAGAATTAGACTTCACATCTGGTTCCAGTTCCACCATAAAGGAATATTTTCAGGTGCAGATGGGTCCACAGGATCAAGAGGTACAAGGCTAGACAAGTTGCCAAAGGACTTCATCAGATCCATAAATATTTCTACATATTCACGAAGACTTTTAGTGAGCAGAAGTTTCAGACTTTGCAGGATCGTCTTGCAGTGAAGAACACAACTTCCTAGCATCTGCCATTTTCTTCTTTTGATACATTATCTTTTGAGGGGGGGTTTTGTTCCCATGTGGTTTTTCCTCTTTCCTCACTTTTATTCAGTGTTCATTAGTTGCATTTTACATGAGTACCTAATATGGCCTAGTAGTCGAGACTCATTTTTTACTCCATAGTGATGTTCAGGGGGGGTGTTGGAGAAATTTCTATTTTCGACACACTAGTTCAGTGGGAGTTAACTGACTAGTTCTATTTTAGACTTTCTAATTTTATACCATCACTATTATGCATGCATTTCTAATTATAGGATGCCATTTCCTATAGGAGTGAATATAACTCACTCATTGATTAGATCATAATATACATTGATTCTCATTCTTCATGTTGTATCTCTCTTCCTTTTCTTGATAATCTTTGTTTGTGTATGCTTTAGCTAGGTCTCTTGTGCAGGTTTCCATGAAACACTGACAATAAAACTACGCCACAAAAATATAACACTGCACAACTGTAGTACAATACCGTGCAACCACATTATAATCCCACGCAGTATAACTAGGTGCCCCAGTACAAAGAAACGTGAGGAGATCGAGCTGGCTACAGAGGTGGAGGATGAGGTAGAGAAATCAAAGAGAAATCAAAGCAATCAGAATGTTCAATGGATTTCTGCAGAAGTGAGGGATGATGGAAGAAATATCAACATAGTTACGCATGGAGGAGATAAGACAGGAGATGACGCAGTAAGACAAGATCCATCACAACACCAATGGGCGAAGAAGAATGTTGAACCACAAAAGCAGTTTGATGCGCAGAACAAAAATGAGATATTCAAGCAATCCATGCAAGAATTCTTGAAGCCAGACATTGCATCAACATCAACTGCATAACACACCCAGGACGTACCAATGTACCAGATACCTTCATCGCTGGATCACACTAATGAAGCACAACCTCTAGGACAAGTAAGTACCATAAAGGCTTTTCTGCAATCCCGTGTTAAACTACTAAATGATTCATCATTTGTTAAAGTGTTACAAAACATGTTAGAAAGATGTAATACAACTGTAGAGGGAAATCTATAGCAGAAAACAATTAATCATCTGCATACAAGGAGGAGAACAAGCATATAATTCAAACTGAACGCCAACATTGGAGATTTCAACATGGGGGATATTATATTCGATTTAGGCTCCGAATTGAATGTACTACCCTAGAAGACATGGAAATATATGAGAGTGCCCACATTAAAATATTCACTTGTTCAACTGAAACTAGAAAATCAACATAGGGTTCTTCCAATTGGGAGGCTAAAGGGTGTGATAGTAGATCTGGATGGAGTGCGTACTAAAGCCAATTTCGAAGTGATATAAATAGTGGATGGCACAACACCTTATCTGAAATTTCTTGTCTTGGATTGGGTGTTTGAAAATCATGCCATAATCAATCTGAAGACAAGGAAAATGACATCTGAGTCATGAGAGTACAGAGTCATTGCGCCACTAGATCCATTAGAAGGAGAAAGGTTTGTAGAACCCACTTGTTTAGACCTGGAGGAAATTAACTTGTTATATAGAACCACCACACGAGAAGAAGATTATGTGAATCCAGTTGTAGATGGGGTACTCAGTTGGAGAATTATCATGTCATGCGTGTCAGACTTAGATATACGGTTGGAGAATTGGCATCAGAGATTACATGAAGTCTCCACAAGAAGGTGCACAATAATAGTCCGCATAGTAAGATGGGTAGGTACAAAGATAAGAGAACCTCCCAACTTTCATTGGGTGAATAACTTAGAAGAATTCCTAACAAGATATGAAGATGAAGTTTTAGAAAATCAGAGGCTCTTAGCTCTGGATATAGCACTCAAGGAAACACCTGCAATATGGTGGGGTGCACACAAAGGGATAGTCAAGGACTGGTACCAATGTAAGCGATTAATGCACATCAGATTTGGCACAGAACAAAGAAGCAATCAATCGCAGAGATATGATTGACAGGGGACACCATTCGAACACTTGGAGAAGTGAAGAACACTATGGAGAATGACACCACCAGAAGAATGGCCTCACCACTTTATTCACACATTGAAAGGAATTCCAACAAACTGGTATGTAGACGAGGAATTGCGCAGAGGCACTGCAAAATGGACAACATTACAACATAATTTTATAGTCACTTTCTCATTTGAACATGAGAGCCCCAACATGGATTCAACACTCAAACAAATTAGAGGGGTAATATTCATTCAATAACCATAGGTTGAACTTATAATAGAGTATCAACAACATAACATACAAACAATGGAAGAACTACTGACATGCTACCATGTGCAGGAAGAAGCACCAGATGAAGATGACCCACACAACATTCAAATTATAGAAATTGAAGGAGAAAGGGAGGTGGAAGGTCCATCTCTCGAATAAAAAGTATTTGCTGTGCCAATCAAGGTGAAGAAAGTATATATTGAGACAAATGATAATCCCAAAATGGCCAACATTGGAGATTACTGGGATGAACAAACAGTAGAAAGAATAACAGAGTTGCTGCGCGAGTACAATGACCTATTTCCAACAACCTTTACAGATATGAAAGGCATACTAGGAGAGCTAGGAGAGATGAAGATACCTTTTAAACCTGAGGCTAGATCATTCAGACAATGACCATACAGGCTGAACCCAATATATAAGAAAAAAGTAAAAGCATAAATCAATAGAAAGTTGGAGGCTGGAATCATAGAACCAGTGGAGAAATCATAATGGTTAAGCCCTATGGTAGTTCAGGAGAAGAAGCATGGAGGGATAAGGATCTGTGTAGATATCAAAAAATTTAATGATGCTTTCCTACATGACCCTTTCCCCACCCCTTTCACAAATTAGGTATTAGAGAATGCAGGAGGTCAAGAAGCATACTCATTCATAGATGGATTCTCAGGCTACCATCAGATCAAGATAGCCCTAGAATACAGGTACAAGACCACGTTTTCCACATAATGGGGATCCTACCAGTACACAATCATGCCTTTTGGACTGAAGAATGCACCAACAATATTCTCAAGAGTAGTGATAGCCGCATTCAAAGAATTCATCCATCAATTTTTAGAAGTATATCTGGATGATTGGATAGTCTACAGTTTGTTGAAAGATCATGTAGAGGTATTAAGGCTGATGTTGGAAAGATGCATGCAGTGTCAGATATCACTAAATATCAATAAGTGCATCTTTGAGACACCTTTTGGGATACTATTGGGCCATATAGTGTGCAAACAAGGCTTGCTAGTAGATCCTTCCAAGATTGCAGTGATTGTCCATTTACCACCACCAAAATCAGTACGTTAGTTGAGAGAAACATTGGGACACACATACTACTAAAAGAAATTCATAAAAGGGTATGTGCAGATCACTGCACCGATGGAGAAAATGTTGAGGAAAGATGGTAAATTTCAGTGGAATGAGCACTGTCAGCGAGGATTGTACACTCTAAAAGAGAAAATGGTAACAACACCAATACTAGTATTCCCAAATTGGGAAAAGACATTTCATGTGCAAGTAGATGCATCAACGATAGCACTTGGAGCTATTCTGGCACAACCAGGAGCACGAGAGTTAGACCATCCTATAACATTTGCAAGAATAAAGTTTTCACAGTCAGAGAAGAATGACAATACTACAGAAAGAGAAGGCTTAGCAATGGTATATGCACTGCAAAAGTTCAGACACTACCTACTTGGGAAACACTTTAAAATGTTCATAGATCATTTTTCCCTCAAATACCTAGTCAATAATCCAGTGTTGGGGGGGAGAATTTGTAGATGGTTACTGCTATTTCAATAATATGACTTTGAATTGATAATCAAACCAGGGAAGTTGAATGCAGGACCTGATCACCTGTCAAGGATCACCAATGGAGAGGAACCTATGAATTTAAAGGAAAACTTCCCTGATGCACAATTATTTTTCAGTCCAAGTAGTGGATGAATATTTTACTGACATCATTCAATACTTGAGTACAGGGACCACACCACAAGAATTCAACACTGCGTAGAAGAAAAATCTGGTAGTCAGAGCTGCAGACTATCAATTGATTGTAGGACACTTATACAGGATGGGCACATACTACATTTTGAGAAGATGTGTACTAGAACATGAGAGTCCTAGGATTCTAGTAGAGACCCATGAGGGAATATCTGGAGGACATTATGCAGGAAAAGATACCGTGAAGAAGGTATTGCGTGCAGGAGTATGGTGGCTGACCATCCACAAAGATGCAAATGACTACTGCCAGAGATGTGATGTATGTCAGAGGATTGGAAAACCTAATAGATGAGATGAGATGCCCTTGAGACCACAAGAAACCTTGCAAGTATTCGAAAAATGGGAAATATATTTTGTGGGACCAATTAATCCACCAACAAAGAGGTCAGGAGCAAGGTATATCATTACTGCGAAAGATTACTTAACGAGATGGGTAGAAGCAACACCAGTAAAATATTGCAGCGTAGAGGCAACAACACACTTCCTATTTGAGAAACTGATCACTAGATTTGGATGCCCAAGGATTTTGATGAGTGACCAAGGCAACCACTTTATCAATAGTACTATCAAGTCTATGAATGAGGAGTTTGAAGTCTATCATCAAAAGAGTACACCATATCACCCTCAAGCAAATGGAACAGTGGAAGCCTTTAATAAGATCCTAGAGAATGCATTGACAAATATCTGCAATTTCAATAGGGACGATTGGGACTTGAAGATACCAACAATATTATGGGCATACATGACTACATGCAAAACGTTGACAGGGCACCAACCATTTAAGTTGGTGTATGGACAAGAAGCAGTGGTGCCATTAGAATTTTTGGTACCTAGTCTGTGCGTAGCAACAATCACCAACATGAAAGAAGGAGGCACAATACAAGAAAGGCTAAGTAAATTGATGGTGATGGAAGAAGATACGATTCTAGTAGGATTTCACCAGGAAGCACAGAAATCAAGGGACAAATCTTGACATGACAGACATATTAAGAGGAATAGTTTCAAGGAGGGAGATCTAGTCTTGGTGTATGATAGTAAATTTCTTTAGCACCTAGGAAAATTCAAAATGCATTGGTTGGGACCATATGAAGTAAATACTATCACATATGGGGGAGTTGTACAGTTGAAATATTTAGGAGGAACATAACTCAGAGGAATGATCAATGGGAGTCGATTAAAACTATATAGGGACAATCGACCTCCTACTGCTTAGAAAGGTACCACGCAATAAGAAAATATGTATATAGTGAATTATAGTAGAAGTAAGGGAAAAAGAAGAAGAAGAAGAAAATCCATAAAAAGTAAAAAGGATAAAAATAAAAACAAGTCAACGCACATGGAGGGCCTTGACAGAATAGAACTAGGTATACGGAGCAGGGCGCTGTAGGAAAACCAGGGTTCAAAAACGCAATGCACATAAGAGAAGTTAACGGGTAGAAAGGTACAATGCGAAGGAAACACAACGAAAAGTGAAAAACTGACAATTATCAATGCGACACAACTGCGACTTCCTCATGTCGCTATAAAGTCGGAAAGAGGGGTGAAACTGACCCATTGTGTTATTTGTTAAGGAGAAAAATGCCGAGACTAGCGAAAGAGCGATAGAGTGTGAATTTGCGCTGCAATTTGTTGAGTTGAGAGACTGTAGTTTGGATTTCACCACCATGTCACCACCAAGGGTTGGAGCGCCAAGAAGAACCTGAAGAAACACATGAAGTAGCACATGGGTACCATAAACTAGAATGAGAGAGATGCCCATAGTGGTGGATGTGGACAAAATCCACACACCGGAGTACGAGCAAACCACGTTACATGTGGAGGAGGACAAATAACCCGGAAAGGAGCCCGAGCAGCCGATAGAGGACGCCGAATGAAAGGAATCCAAAGCAGAGCCGACCATGGATTCCATGCAGCAGGGCCTAGAGCCAAAACAAGAGAAGGAAACAGATCAAGAGGGTGGTGTATCATCCCCACAAGGGAAAAATAAGCTACGAGCAGAAAGCAATGTGCAGGGCGTACAATGCACACAGGAAGAACTAGGTATAGTACTGCTGAAAATTCCCAACGAAGTGAATACTGGGGATAACATGGTAGGAGGAGTCGATAGCCTTAAATACTCTAACCATGATGTCTCTGACGTCACAAAGTTCCCATATTTGGCAGCGCAAAAATACCTAGAGAGGAGGGGAGATGGCCCATCAGGCGCACCACTATTGGAGCCTGCATAATGGATCTTGGGACTGTACAACACCACCATCATGAAATTATTAGACATACCACACTTCAGGCGTGGGAAACACATAAACAAATGTGTTAAATAGTTGTTAGCGAGGGTGCACAGAGGCACCTTGTGGAGGGATAGGCCAGTGCCAATCAACGTTGACCTCACCACAGAGATTACAAGGTGACCCATAGATGGGGAGAAGTCGAAGCAATACTTAGAAGACAAGACTAAGGTGAAAGCCATCTCAGATGAGATCAAATTAACATATGGCACAGAGAGGGGTAACAAAGGTATCAGGATCAACGACATCAGTGATCCTGTGACACGATTTGAAACCAAATTGATCGGTTGAAAATTAATGCGCAAGTGCTGAAAACAAGAAGTGCATGTAGGAGTAGTAGCAGCTGCGGCGCAATGTGCAAAGGGGAGATCGATGAGCTAGTCTCCTTACCTACTGAACTTGTTCCTTGAAGACTAGAATGACGTAAAATATTGGGGCTCTAAGTTCCACTACTTGTGGTTACTCATCCTCATTGCACTTATATGGTGACATAAACCTACATACATGATATTCTTGCCAAGGACATGAAAATGTGGTGCTTCGTGATCCACATCGATGCGAAGCACAACAGATCCCAAGGAAAAAAAAGTCAACAATGAAATGTTTTCTTAGTACTTAACAAAGATCTAGAACAATTTGGTGGATACATGGAGGATCTCACCAGAAACTATCCAGGAGTATGGACAGATAGCGAATTTTTGGGCATCATGTCACATCATGTGGCTACATGAAAATAAGGACCCAATCAAGGAGTGGTTGCAACCGAAGTATTGTGTGATGATGCATGGCATCCACATGGAGGTCCAGGAGTATCCTGAGGAGTGGAAAGTGCCAGAGATTCCAAGAGTAATGAAAACAGTACAAATCCAGATGCAGGGTAGCACAGTCCCCGCACGACAGATTGGCAGGAAGGGTGCTAGCCAAAAAACGAAAACAACAATAGTTATAGTGGGGGAAATCAACTCAATTTGAAAGAAAACCAGGACACAAAATAAGTTACAACGTGGTCCTACACAGGGTCCACAGGCTACAGAGAAGGCACCGGGAGGACTGACAGGGCAGGTGAGTGTAGAGGAAGTGCAGACGAAGGCACAAGAAGTAGCCATGGATGAAGAAGTTGAGTAGGATACTGAAATGGATACACGAATGCCAGAAGCATCTGAACAACCAGAGGCGCAAAGGAAGAGAAGAGGGGAGAAATAAAGTGGCATTGGGAAGAAAGAAAAGGCCCACAGGAAACAAATGGAAACATCACTGACAACAGATGACGTAGAGATGATAGCCACGACAATAGAAGATAGATTGTTAGAATTATGGGAAAACACAAAAAACCATCGAGCTTCAATTTTGGAATAGGTACATGAGGTAAAAACTGCGCTAGCACAGTTGAGGATCAAGGCAGAACATTAATAAAAGGAGAAACTGACGCCAGTAAGAGAAGGAGTACCTGTCATAGAGACAATACAAATCACAACATAGGGAAGTGATAACTTTATCATAACACTATATATTTTGTTCATCGATGAGGAAACAACGCAAAATCCCATGAAGGATATCAAAATTTTGGACTTGGCATTGCCCAAGATACCAACAAAGGCATTGTATAAGTTACAGGTTAGCATCACGCAGGAGATTCAGTCTAGAGCAAGGTCTAACACGACGAATCTACAAATAGCACAGGAAGAAAATATGGTACTGAAGGAAGCCATCATCCAGGAAGGGAAGAAGAAAGAGATAGCACAACAAAAAGTGGATGAGATGGAGACCTATATAAACACAATTTTTCAAGCCATCTCAGATGACACAACATCAGAGGAAGTATCTTCGGAGGAGAAGATAAAAAAGATAGTGCAGACTCTGCAACAATATAAAAAAAAGATCAAGGAACTGGAGGAGCGTACAGAATCTACGACTCCCCCAACAGTTCGAGTGCAAAGAGAGAAATATGTGACATCAACTGCAAAAAACATCGCGCATAACATACATAGAGTGGTAGAACTGTTGGAGAAGAGTAGTCAGGTATGGACACAACTATTAGAGGATGGGAGCCTACAAGAGCTGCAAGGAAAAGAATATAAATTGCATGCAACAATGGCAGATATCAAGCAGTGACAATGTACATTGTCACTACGAAAAAAGATCAAGATGGCTACAGAAATGAAGAACCTTCAGGTAGAAGAAAAAGCAATGCAGGCACAGAAGATCGCACGACAGGCTCAGTTGGAGCCTCTATAGGAAAAGGTAGAACAATTGGTCATTCTAATCGACGCAACGTAAGCATGCCTCGAACATATAGGCTTGGAGGGGGTCAAGATCTTACGACCACCAGTAACCGTGCAGGTGGTCGAAGCCATGTCAGTAAAGAGTAGCCAGGCTCAAGAGCAGTGCTATCATATAATAGATATGTATGAAGCATTGGAATAAGCAGTGACAGACACTGGAGTTAGGCAATGACTTAGGATGATTCACAATGTCAGTGTTGGGGGCCTGTTGGGCACAGACCTAGTTTTTAGGAAAATCAAGACATGGGAGGTAGATGCGCATGCAGAAGAAGCAACACATGTAAGGAATATGCACATGCAAGAAAAACAACACATGAAAGACAGATGCACATGCAGGAGAGGAAAGCATGCGAGGCACACATGTAAGGAGACCTAGCCATGATAGGGTTAGGGTTTTGGTAAGAAGATGTAATGGATAGTAAGCCAAACATGTATAAATAGGCACCTAGGAGGAATAGGTCAGAGAGAGTCGTGGGGTTGGGTTCGGTCGGGTTCTTCGCTTTGGAGTTGGATGTCATGTTGTTGGTCATTGTTACCATGCTGTAAGAAGACCAAATGTCTGTAGAATCCAATCTAATTTTGTAAGCTGTTGATTTGAGGAGAGGAAATTAGGGAGATATTGAGGGTTATATCATAGGTTGAGGAGCCTGATGTGATCTAGTCCGCCTCATTGTAGATCTTGACCTGTTTCGATGGAGAGTTGTAATGCGCGAGGCGCTGTAGTTTTGGAACCATAATAATAAAAGAGCAGAGCAACCAAATATTTGTGGATGTAGCCCAGGAGGGGTGAACCATGATAGATCATGTGTTATGTGATTGAATGTTATGTATATCTTATGTTGTTAATGATTAGATGTTAAACAAATGTGTGAATGACTCGATAGATCTACTACTTTACATGTTTGAACAAGAATGACAAGGTATCCATTATAAGTTGAATGTTAAAGTAATAAATGAAGACTACAGAGTTTAATCATAGATCCCCACTCATATCCCAGGATGCAAGCACTTGAGCATTGCAACCCATAAGAACTATCTTGGGTGAGACTGCACAGTGCATCCCGTGCATTGTGTTGCCTTTTGGTTTACCAGGAGGGATGATAGTTTTAAGGGGGTTTTGTTGGAAACCATAGTAGATATGAACCTAGGTCAGCCCAAGAATGGCATCACGAGTGAACTATAACCAACACCACCTAAGGTCCCGCAGACATACCTCCCTTCTAAACCCTATTCGCAGACTCACGACTAAAGACCGTAGACTGAGAAGCTTAACCGCGGTCCTAGACCGCAGATGGGACACATACCGCAGAGTCCATCATCCATATATATATATATATATATATATATATCACAACAAATGTTTGAGGATGAAATGGAAGAATATAGGAGACAACGTGAATGAAAAAAACTGCATCGACAACAACAATTACATGAAAAATGAAATAACAAAGAAGAGAAGATCATGAACAACATATATTACAAAGACAAAATTAGTTGCAACATGACTTTGGAACAAAGGAACATCGAATGAACAAGACCAAATAACAAAAATGCCATAAAAGAGTCATTTGTAAAGACACGTATTTGTTTGTCTTGGACACGTAATCCTTGGGATCACGATACTTGTAACATTATTGTAAATATGAAGAGTCATAGGTGATATGAAGAGTCACTTGTTAAGGAAGACCAACAATCACTGATTTGTATATTTATTGAGTTTCATGTTAATGCAATCACAAAAGTGCGGAGTTAAGATTTCTGCCATACCTGGCCTGACAGTGGTATCAGAGAACATGTTAACTCCATAAATTATTTCTCTTGATGTTTCCTTTCCCCCAACAAACAAAAAATGCCTCCTCTCTTCCTACTAATCCCTTTACCTTCTCTGGTTGATTCTTTGTCTCTCTTCTAGTTCTTCCACGTCTTCTATCCAATTTGCATAAAGATAGTTTACTCTCTTGTAAACCCTAATTTCCGTGTTCTAATTTGGCATGACTCTCTTGTAAACCCTAATTTATTCATTCCAGTTTGGCACACTTGGTGATACTGCAATCAAACACTCATTTTGGTCATCATACCACAGTCAAACACTCATTCCAGTCTATGTTCCATCCTTTTGTGTTCCCCGTAGTCGGTTCTAGTTCACACTCTTTCTTCGTGTGACTATTCCAGGCTCATTTGTATGCGGAACCCTAGCTCTTGGGCAGGTGGTTCCCTTCTTTGTGACTATTCCACGGTATCATGCAACTACTCACACTCCTAGTTTCATTCATCCACGACTGTTCCTTCCTTTTGATATGAACCCACAACATTCACACCCCTAGTCTCAACCACAAACTTTTGATATGAACCCATGAAATACATCTATTATATGAGTTGTTACAAGTTTGAATAACTGTGCTAACAATGGTAATGCAATGTAGAGTTCAGGAGAAACATGACCATGGTGGGATGCATACTCTAGTGGAACCCAAATACCGCGAAGAACCACTAATTAAGGAGCTTGCATTACTATTCATATGGCTTGAGGGAATTTTGAACTCGACATCCTTCTCATGTGAAAGTGATATTTTTGCAACTTTCTCATGTGTAGATAGATTTTGACCTCATCATCACTGGGTGGATCTCAAGTTGCAACCCCCTCTACGTTGTATGGTTCGCGGAAGCCTCTGCGTGAGAGATTGTTTGTTTTCTCATCTAGAGTCATTCAATGGTATATGAATCTTTTTATTGAGTGGAACAAATGCTACATCTGGAATCCATTGCTAGCTTCCAATTGATCCTGAAGAAGGCATATCCGAGGCACTTAACAAGTTGATGGTTAAAGAAGCGAGTGTAGATATCAATAGAATGGTATCAAAA
>ML804130.1:0-17477 GCA_009831015.1 Picea engelmannii
TCTAGGTTTTACTATGATGATAATATCATCAAATAAAACTAAGAAAAAATGATGGAGAAAAGGACATAAGACATTATTCATGAGGCTTTGGAAAGTGGATGGAGAATTACACAAGCCAAAGGGCATGAACAAAAACTCATAGTGTCCCTCATGAGTTCGAGATGTAGTCTTAGGAATGTCTGCCACTTTCATACGTATCTGATGGTAGTAAGAACGAAGATAAAGTTTAGTAAGGAACTGGGCACCACTCAATTCATCCAAGATATCATCAATGACAAGAATGTGAAATTTTCCTTTGATGGTGAGTTTGTTGAGGGCGCAAAAGTTGGGACACATCCACCAAGAGACTTATTTCTTAAGTACCATGACCACTGGAGAAGAATAGGGGCTCGTACTAGGACGTATGATGCCTGCGGTGAGCAATTCTTGAACAATTTTCTCAATTTCATTTTTCTGGGCAAAGGGATGATGATAGGGACAAACATTGGGAGGAAGGATGCCAATGAAAATGGGAATGGAATGATCATGAACAAAAAGAGAAGGAGTAAGTCCCTAGGGAGTGGAAAAAACAACTTGATGTTTGGAGAGGATGGATTGGAGGTTCAGTGACACATAGGGTGTCTCAGTGGCATGAATGGAATGGAGTTGTGCAATAATGCCCGAATGAACTTTTTGAGGAGATTTTTCATGTGATGGGAACTGATGATCTCAGGGGAACCTGCTGTGATTCCTTGGAACTTATACTGTTGGCCCTCCTGGTTGAATTGCATGGTTAATTCCTTAATATCCATGAGAATAGGACCCAGAGTCCTTAACCATTCGACACCCAACACAATTTCATAACCACCCATGTTGATAGCAAACATATGAGATTTCATGTGGTACTCAACAATTTGGAGACACACATTTTCACAACGCCCCCCACATTTCATGGACCCACCATTGAAAATCATGATTTGAAAATTATTGACTGCATGGATATAGTAATTAGTTTCTTCGTAAATGTGATGATGAACAAAATTATGGGTGCTTCCACTATCAAACAGAATGATGACCTTCTGATGCTTAATGTAACCAATTATCTTGAGGGTTTGGGGAGTAGAGAAGCTAGTTAGAGCATTCAAGGAAATGACCGGTTCAACTTCAAGAGGGTAGGAAGGTGGAGTCATGTCAGTGGGTTTAGGTGACTCAACCATAGGGGGAGCCTCAACATCGTCTTTAGAAACATCCTCAGAGATGGCCATAACAAAGGCCCATGAGTTGGCGTTCAACCATTTCTTCCATGGTCAATTTATGGATCTTTAGTGGAGTGGAAGGAGGAGTGGGAGTGACTAGTTTAGGGTGAGGAATAAAGGAGGGTTATCTGGTTTGAGAAGAGACAACCTATTTTTCTTCCTTATATCTTTTAGTATATTCCACCCAACTCTAAGGCCAAGCCACGAGGACATGAGAATGGATCTTATCCTTGAGGCCACTGATAAAACATTCTCAGAAAAAAGCATAAGAAATTCCCTCTGTGCGAAAGGCCAATCACTAAAAAAAAACTATAAAGTATTCCACTGTGCCAGATTGTTTCAACTTTTTCAGATGGTATAAATGGTGGGTGTCAATGTCAACGCATTCATAAAGTTCTGCAACAAATTGTGTCCAAGCCACATACCCTTGGTGGGATTTTTTTCACCATTTACACCATTGCCAACGTTCCAGATCTAGATGGAGAACACCATACCTTACTTTGGCCAGCTCATGAGTAATGTTGTACAAAGATAAATAGTGTTCCATTTGAGTGACCCGACATGTGGGATCCGAGCCATCAAATTTGTTCACCTCAACGTGAGTGGGGCACAGGTCCTGTTGAAAGTTGTGGGGAGGAAAAAAGGTGGACTGGAAGGATTCAAGACCATAAGGGTTATGAGTTGTGGAAGAAGAGAAAGGATCCCGGGTGGGCTTAAATAAGATGATTAATGTGTTCACTATGTCCTGGAATTGCTGATAGGTGGCAGTCAATTGAGTGATGGTTGTGGGAAGTGATTCTAGTGGAGAAAGCTGAGAGTTGATGTTACTAATACTGGACATAATGGAGAGATATCACTCTTGGTTTGGTCATGATATTTGGCCAAGGTGGTGAGACATTGTTCCTAATATTGGTTGTGAGTGTGGGCCATGGGGAAAAAATGGGACTGCACAGAAATGAGTTACTGATGATTGGTACCACTACGATCAGTGAAAATATAGGAAGTCAATGGGATATATTCCCAATAGGGGTGCCATGAAGGGGTTGGGTCCACGAAAATTGTTTTTTCTAAAAAATGATAGGTATGACTGCGATCAGGGTGAAGAGAGGAATCCACTGGGATAGGTCTCAAATAATGGTGCTGGCAGGATCCAAACTTAATTTTTTTTACTCCTACAAAGTTATACTCTGATATGAATAATACTACAGTGACAAAATGGCCAAATGTTTAATAGGAAAAAATGTGTAGGAATTTTGCAACCAAAATGCAAGAGGCACGGTTGCATGACAATAGATATTATCTATTCTGTTTTTGTTTCCATCCCAAAGGTTAGGGTATTCAATGTTTCTATAGACAAGGGTTTTCCCTGTGCTATAGCTCTCTCATAGACGTGCGGTGTCCAACAATAGTACTCAGCCCAATATCTCAGGTCACAAACTAAGGAGGCTATTTCATGCTCTTAACCATAATACTTGACTACCCAGATACCAGAGAGTATATTTCCGAGTGTTGTTCTCGGTGGAATTATAGCAGTTAGGCTGCCCATTGGTTTATCTATGGAGGGCTTCAGGATAACTAGGATGATTCGTATATAAGTGTTGTCTGATGCGCTACCACTCGAAGGGGTACCAACAGGGGTTACAAGGGTGGCCAACAATGTGAGATTAAGTGCCACTTGTAGTTCCTACATGTATTCTTCCACAACCATGGATTTATGCGCTGAATGAAATATCTTTGTAGATTTAAGATGCCAGAATACGTCTCTACCCTAAAAACAAATTAACCCACAATTTTCTGCCAAGGAAAATTCTCTTATAACACTTGTAAGGTACCAGATCTATTACAATAGCCAAAAATAGTAATATTGCAGAGAATAATTGTTGAACAACACAATAGATGAAACCACAACACCACAATAATATATTTATTGATAGGAAACAATGTTCACTTGCCTCTTCAAGGGGGAAACCTCCAGCAGAGCATCTCTCTATTACAATAATTCTCAATAAAAAAACTTCTCATACCCTCTACTCATATTTATACTAAATCTATCTATCCAAAAGAACAATCTAGAGGACGATCCTTCTAAAAGCGGAAGCCTCTATTACGTCTTCTTACATTTGACTTATTCTTCCTTATTGCTAGGTCTTATTAATATTGGCCTTTATTTATATACCTGTTATATCCTTTTTCCTTCATTTCTCACAAACGCTTTCCTGATGATGGACCACACTAGTTTGGTCCAAAACATCAAAAATAAAAAAACCTATGCGATTAATCCGAAAGAATTCTCTGATCAAAAAAATGGTCGCAAAAGCCTTAGAACATAAATACATGGAAATATATTATTCTACCTAAGTGAGCAGTAAGGGGTTAGGGAGGTTAGGTCCCTAACAATGTATATTAGTGGCCACCCACCTATTCCATTGGTTCAAAGAACAATTTCAATTTTGGCAGATTTTTTACAATTTTTCGGGTCCCAAACTTCCAGGGCCATTTTGAGGCCCTAAACGATGTTTTTTGGGCTCGAAAACGCCTAACATGTAAGTAAAGGTAAATACTAGGTTGATTGGAATATGCACTCCTCAACTATACCTCTTCAATGATGTATCAAGTGCCCTAAACAGATATCATATGAAAAAGTTACTCGCTTGAGAATTTGACGTATCAACTAACCCAATCGAGGCCCACAAACCTTTTGGCGTTTCATCTCCCAGGGTTAGGGTTTTGCATGTTTAGGGTTTTCTCATTTATGATTTATGTTTTTCTTTTTTAACAAAAACAATGAAATATTTTTCATTAAAATGGTGCGGTCAAGACCACTAAGTTACAATAGATCAGATTTAGAGTTACATAGCTATTCAAAACTGGTTGAACTAAGCCTATTTCCCAACAAAATTATAGCTTTCCCCTAATATTGCTCCATATTCTATCACTACTACAACATTGAAAAATATGAAGACGATAATAAAAACCAACTATACATATACTAAGGCAAAATATATATAATTGGAAATTCTTTTTAGATCAACTACCAATTTCATTTTGAGAGCCTGAAATTCCCTGCTTATTCCAATCCTTAATCATAGGTTCGTTGAGATTTGGTATCGGGGCTACTGGTGCCTTTGATACAATTCTTTTACTTCTTGATGAATACAAATGAAATCCGGTCTCTTCTCTCTGATCCAATCACCTCTGAAGATCCTCGTTTTGACTCCTTAAAGTGTAAACTTCATCTTGGAGTTGGTCAATTAAAGTGCGATGTTGTACCAAAGTTTCCAGAGCATAAGAGACAATCAAACTAAGAGCAATGACCCCGATAAACAATATCTATTGGTCTTAAAAATCACTTTCTTCCATTTCCCTATCCATTAAATGCCCAGGTTCCCGTGGGTCCATTCTTTCCCACGTCAGAATGATCTTCACAATCTCAAGATAATTATTGGGGATGAAGAATACTTTGCAGGGTAAAACCAACATCAAAATGGGTCCAACACTAATCCCGAGTAACTAATCCAACCCAAGAAACGCCACAATGCAACTGGAAGAATTCAAAACTATACTAAAGTGGATAACCCAACACCTACCCCTTACAACTAGCACTGAGACAAAACACCTACTTATCAAGAAAAAACCAGGAAACACCAAAGACAAGGAGACACATGGATTCTTCCAAATGTCGACCCAAGCTTCTCCAATTTCATTTTTAACCATGCTTCCTCCCCTATTCCTCATTATGAAAATACATGGAGATATTAGCCTATTGAAATGATTACTTAAACTGGAGCATACTTGAAATTCCTGAACTTTCCATATTCGATCACATCCAACCTCCACCACCACGCTCTTGCTGACATCCATTGCCAAATTAACATGCTTCCATTTTTCTGTACATGCATTTCCAATTTCTATAGCAAGTGAAAACATGACCAAATCCATTGCTTCTCCCCTGCGATGGTACTGATAGCGATTCATTGTACGCAAATGAGACCTCCACTCATGCTCTATCTTAATAACTCTACCTTTACCGTCATAACCATGTCTTATCTTTATCCACGATACTCGATGCATGGAAATGAGCCAAGTACTGCTCCCATGCATCCACCTAGGGGCCATGTGTAAAGACATAAAATTTGAGGACCCTACCATATGGTCACAGGGGGGAGAGGTATATCTCCATTGCTTCAACCCTTAGGAGACCTAAGGGTTTTCCAATGTACAAATTGGCTATTTTTCCGGCTGTACCATTACATTGTTAGACCACATGGAATAATTTCACTTGGAGGTTTCAAAGTGAAAAACAAATATGATCCAAAAGTTTCTTTAAATGAATATCCTTTGGTGAGGAGTAAAAAACCAAAAATATGATCAATTTTTTGGAATCCTCGATTATATTGAAATAAAGAATTTTTCATTGCTTGACCAATTGGATTCCCTGGAACAAAACATAAGATTTTACTTTGTTGTTGGTGGCTATTCCTAAATTCCAATATTAATCAAAAACTCTGTGTCCATTGGGTCCATACAATACCCCCCCACACTTGCCTCCCCTCATTTACCCTTGGAAGCCCCATCAAAGCATAAGGTATGAATTAGTTGAGTGGAAATCCAAGATTCAAGATTTGAAGAAGGAAAATGAAGCTATCAGCTTGATTGTCAAGGAACCTTAGACTGAAGAAAAATGGAAAGATTATTTTTTTTTTCCCATGCTTCCTCATCCAAATTTAATGAGGGAATATCCTCCTGATGAAGACATTTGGAGTTCATAAATTCAGCCAGTTGGATCACGAACTGATTAGGAACTAGACTGGGAGAGGAACACTTGTTTTGAAAAACAACATGATTCATTTCTAACCATAGTTTCTAACAAACATATTTAGGAATGGCTTTCCAAAGTCTTTTAAAAATTAATTTTCCTTGAAATGCGCCATGATAATAATGCTCCCATTTTCCCAAAAGAGTTTTAAAGATGGTTGGACATCAGTTTTTTGAGAAAATCGCTTGGAAGATAAAGGACCAAACATGTTTTGAAAAATCACAATCCCAAAAGAGTTTTAAAGATGGTTGGACACCGGATTTTTGAGCAAATATCTTGGAAGATAAAGGACCAAAAATGTTTTGAAAAATCACAATCCCAAAAGAGATGATGTGTCGATTCAAAATTGATTTCACACAACACACAATGAAATGGACCCTGGAACCCTATCTTCAATAAATTTTTGCCAGTACGAATCTTCCCATGTGCAAGGGTCCAACAAAATATGTTTATTTTTGGCATACCATCTGGATTTCAACTGTTCTTCCACCAAGAAGACCTTTCTGGAAGATTTGTTTGAGCTAGAAAACACTAATATCCTTCTTTTACAGAGTAACCCCTAGAACCCCATCCACAACAATCCTGATTGTTCTAATGAAATTGAGTCACCCCCTTAGAGAATTAATAAGGGATTGATCCTAGATTTTCAACTAAGGTGGAAAGTCCTCGAGATTCCAGCTCTTCCAAGAACCATCATTATTCCATGCAGAGATATCAATCAAATTTGATTTTTGATGAGTCTCCAACCACCTCTTTAAATCTTCATATTGTGTGTATTTTTCCAAAGGGATTAAGTTTAAAATATTGTACTTCTAGAAGTTGATGGATTTGACATTTCCTGGGACCCAAAACAAATTATTTTGTAAGAATAAAATGGAGGCACGAAACTATTTACATATAGGAGAACCAGGTATACACGGGGGGGATCGAATCCACACAACCCCTTCTATCTCCCAAGCCATATTTTTTTAACAATAACTAATTTCCACCATTATTTATTTTCCATGACAATCCACCATAGAATCTTTGATCCCAAAGATATGTTTACCAGTTATGTATCATGAACCCCAAGCCCCCCATGTTCCTTAGGTGATTTCACAATATTTCAATTAACCAGATGGAATTTATTTGTATTAAATTTTACACCTTGCCAAAGAAAATTTCGAATGAGCTAGGCCAAGGCATTTTTAATTCCCATGGGTGCCAAGAGGGAATAAAATTGAAATAAAGACAAGGAGGAAATAATTTATTTGATTAGGACCAAACTCTTTGATGGGTTTAGCCAAATCACCCCCCAAACTTCCATCTTTTCTTTGATTTTTTGCAAAATTATATGCCAATATTCCCCTGGGAAGGATTTTAAACAAATAGGCATCCCCAAATATTTGAAAAGTTTCCAGTCATCTAAAATAGGGAAAGATTAAATTTGAGAGATGGCCAATAGAATCCTACATTAATATTCCAAGCATATATCTGAATTTTATTCCTATTTATGAGACCTCCATATATCTGAATAAATTGATCCAACACCAGTTTAAAATGCCTTGCCATAATTCTGGAAGCACCACCTAATAGAAAAGAGTCATCAAAAAACTGGGAGTGATTAATTCTTTTGACCCTCCTGGCTATACAAAGTCCTGGGATTAAGCCATTGATGTGTTCCCATTCCAATTGACAATTCAAAGATTCTGACATCAGCACATAGAGCATAGGTGACAAAGGACAAACCTGTCTTAATCCTCTTGAGGATTTAAAGAAAGGAGCTGGTCTTCCATTGATTAGAGGGGCTATCCAAGGATTAGAAATACAAGAATTCACCCAAGATATAAAATATTGATTAAACCCAATTTTTTTTAAGACAACCTTGAGAAAGTCATGGTTTACTCTATCAAAAGAATTTTCCATATCAATTTTTATTTCCATACCTTTTTCTCCTCGACCGTGGCTTGAGTGAATCACCTCTTGAACTAATATTAGGTTGTACCAAATTTGTCTGCCTACCAAAAACTCCCCTTGATTGGAAAGTATTAAGGAACTTAGGAGAGGATTAAGTATGTTAGTTATGATCTTAGCCATGATTTTATAAGAGAAATTACATAAGGAAATGGGATGAAATCTATCGAAGGAGGAAGCTCTTTTTTTCTTTTGGAAGCAAAGCCAAAAGGATGAATTTTTTATCTCCCCCTAAATGATAATACTTTTGAACACATTTGATTATTATGATGAGATCAAATTTAATAATGGACCAACACCTTTTATAAAAGTGAATGGTAAACCTGTCAAGACCCGACGCCTTATCCAGATTAAATTGATTGATTTCGTTCAGGATTTCCTCTTCCTCTATTTGTTTATTTAGCTCTTGATTATAAACATATAAGACCAATTGTGGGAGGTGAGAGATAAAGTTGTTACTTATATATAGTAGGCTAAGTGCCCGACTGCTTGTTGTTTTATTTCTTTAAAGTCATGAATTATTTCTTCTATCGGGGACTTAATTTCCTCTATATTTTTCCACTGTCTTACTTTAGCTTTCTTATGGAAAAAGGTTGTGTTCTTGTCCCCAAAATGTAACCATAAGAATATTGATTTTAGCCTCCACATAATTTCTTCATCTTTCAGAGATTTTATATATTCACGATGTGCAACCTGTTCCCTTTGTAGAATTTCTGGCTGAACATCCATTATCTCTATACTTTCTTGTATGTCCTCTAAATTTTTCTTCTTTTCCTGAACCTCCAATTGAAGAGGATGAGAGAAATTTTTTTCCCAAATATTATTTACCAATTTTGTGAGATTGAGCTTCTATTTCCAAATGTGCACTGGAGACCCTGTGATCCATTGACACCAAGTTCTGGATATAAGGGGGGGAAACCAAACTTCTCCATTTCCCTTTGGTTGCGGTTGGATTTCCTTCCCACCTTCCTTGTTGTGATTAGCTGAAAAACTTTAGACTTAGAATCAGCCCATGAACCTTCATGATGCCCTTCCTCTAGAATTACAGGAATCTGAAAAGTGGGACGAGAAGGGATTTTAGCAGGGGAAGGGTCCCCACTTCCAATATTAGGATGACCCAACCCTGAACCGATAATATATACATGTTTTGGACCTCATTTGACTGCATCCTCTTGTTTTTCCTAAATTCCCCTCGTTTCTTCAAGTGTTTCTTCTAGACTAACTAACTCAACATACTTGTTTTGACTAGATTCCCCTTTCTGAGGAGAGCTAGGATTTTGGAAATAAGGAGAGGATGAATTTCCTCCATGACCATGGAACAATTTCTAGATTACCGCCTTTCTAACTGCCTTTTTCCTTTTAGGCTACTTCCATTTATCTTGGGCATGTTATTCTGTCTGATTAGATTTATTTTTCGGACAATTTTTAGCAAAGTGCCCAAATTCGAGACATGATTTGCACTTGAATGGAAGTTGTTCATAATCCACTTGTTGAATATACGCCCAATTTTCCAAGGTAAATTGGGTGGCCTCATGTAATCCTTTTTCCAGATCTACTTCAACACAGATCCTCGCACACTCTTGAAGTCCATATTGTGGTTCAACATGATCAATATACTTTCCCAAAGTGTTACCTATATTTCTAAGGGTTTCATCATTCCAACAATGAAGGGGGAGGAAAGGAAGACGAACCCACACATGCACCGCGAAGGGGATATCATTCTCTGGACTAAAGTCAAGAGTCCAATTATTCTGATACATTCCCCTTGACCCCATGAAATATGGGATGCTTCTAAAGATTAGATCTTGGTCTGCTTTATTTTCAAACAAAAAGGCAAAGAAACCCTTACCACAAAATGCCGAGGACATTTGGCCCTGGATCTTTTTCCTCCAGTTTACATATAACCATTGATTAATGGCTCTGGGAGAATGACAAAGCCCCGTAAACTAACCAATGATCCCATTTTCATCCAAACAGATTGCAAACAGATGAGTCGAAGATGAATGAACAAGAACTTTTGGGATATAATCCACTTTCTTCACAAAGCGCGAAGGAGCTTGCTTCACCGTTTTCTTGGAGGAAGAGATCAAAGAATGAAAAGCCATGATATCTGGTGGCAGAGGAGGGGGAAGGGGATATTCTCCCCCCTCGCTTGGGTATGACATGGATAGAGCACACTCTCTGCAAAATTTTTCCATAGGAAACCCTATCCCTAGAACCGAAGAAGATTATAAAGTGTTTGAGAGTTCCTATGTTTTATGTTAAAAAGGCCTTTGGAGCCTCATTGTACTCAAATTCTTGCGAACGAGCATAGCTATCACATCTCTTCTCGGAGATAAGCTTCCACGATTCAAGAAAATTTGTTTTAGTCTTCATTTTTATAGCTCATTAGTTTCTTTGTATTAATAAAAGTCAAGTTTTATTGTATCTCTATGTATTTCTTTGTTATACATCTGTATTTCATTTTGTTCCATTTATAAATCCAGATCAATGGTATCATAGCGGTCTTCTCTTTATTTGTTTCTCAATGCATGTACCCAACAAGGCCAGGGTATGAGGAGTTGGGACTCAAAGTAGTTGAGCCCTTGCAAGACCATCTTCATTGACCATGACGACCTCCCATGGAGGAAGAAAAGATAGATGATGGAGCATAAGATCATTTTAAATCATTGCTTGATGAATCCCTTGTGCAAAAAAGGAATGAGATGATGGATAAATTTGCATAGATCCTTCGATGGCTACCAACATGCACCACATATTCATCAAGAAACTACGTGGGAGGTGCCTCCCCCTTCAAGGTACAATTTAATTTTGATATCCCCTTATTCGAAGGTCAGATAAATGTAGATGTTGTAGATAAATGGTTGAATCTGCTAGAAGGGTATTTTTCAGTGCATAATTTTTCTAATAGAGAAAATATTACCTTTGCAATCCTTAAGGTTGTCCCCCATGTCAAGAATTGGTTGGAGACTTACTTTTAGAAAAAGGACACTGAGGAATATGAAATATTTTCGGTCGCCCCACTTGGGATTCTTTCAGGGATGCTTTTAAGGAACAATACTACCCCGTTGGAAGCTACGATGACTAATATACAAAATGGACCACACTGCGATAGGAAAGGGACCAGACAATACCAGAGTTCACAAAAATCTTCCATACATTGCACAACAAGATGGGTATCAAAGACTCCAAATGACATCTGGTGCTAAAGTACCATGACTATTTGCATAGATACATCCAAACAAAAATGAAGATTTTGGACATCTCATCACTGGGCGTGGCTTATCAATATGCTGTCAAAATCGAGTATAAATTTAAGTAGAAGAAGGGAGAGTTTGTCTATGAAAATTCCTCATAGCAGAAGTAGGGAAAAGGAGGCCCCAACCCATAGAACAAAGGGCAGACCAAGGATGGACCCCCTTAGGAAAACCAATTTTTATGGGATTTTTTCTCACAGGGATCTCACTGAATAATCAGTAATATCTCCATAGGATTGGCCTAGAAATCCTAGATAGGAAAGGGGTAGAATTCTTATGGATTTCCTAGATCTATACTTACACACATAGATTAATAATCATCTTAGAGAGTGGAGAATATTTTCACACCTTTATTGAGGTGGACCTTCATATTTCTCGGTTGTTGCAGTCATGAAGCACCAGATCCAAGCTCCACAACCTTCTTCATGTATACAAAAGATAAAAAAAAATCCTTCTTCATGTATACTAAGGATTAGAATCATTGATACAATCTAATTCTAATCATATCTATAAAGGAATAAATCATATCTATCATTCATCCTATGAACACAAATGATGTGAGGGGGAAACCAAATGATCTATTAATAAATCATAGAGAATACATGTGAATTCATACCTCAACTTGGTGAAGATGCATCCTCCTTTAGCCTCCTTGCTCCTTGCCTCTCCTTGTAGATCCTTAGTTAGTCTAGGCTCAGTGATTCTTTTCTGTGATGATGTATACCTATGCAGTTGGACAACATAAAAATGATCTTCAATTCTTCCTCTTTCGTTTCCAAGGATTTTCTTTTTTATATAGCTCTTGGAGGAGGCTTGGGAGAGGCTTCTAGATATTCTAGAGGACACTAGACACTAGAATTATGTGAGTTCCTAGGTATTTGACACAAAGATCCAACTCATACTTCACCTATCACCTTGTAACTCCTCAATTCTAGAAGTTTGATAGTGCCTCACTTGAAAAGCCACTAGTGTCCAATGAGGGCCTCGCTTGTTGTCCACTGGGTGTCACGCGAGGGCCTCCAAAAATGGTCTAAAAGGGGTCAAACCTTAGGTAAAATTTGTATTAGGGCCTCTATCCTCTGATGGATTCCTATCTGGAATATAGGATGGATATTAAGGCTATAACATATGCCCCCTAATGTGTGAGGTCAGGAAAGTAGTGAATGACTGAAATACATTACAATAAATTCCATGTGAGGAAACACAAGGAGAGAGCAAAGGAGGTTTGGAAACCAAAGAATTCCTGCAATCAAACACCAAGGATGAGTATATATAGACCAATACCCTAGGTAGACATACTCAAACTCATAATGAGCATGGACGCCAAACAATACCCTGCAGATCCATGAAATGAAGTGGCAAGGTTCTTGTCATAAGTATGGAGAACTTGAACCCAATGTAAGGGTACATTGGTTATGGATGTGGCCATGAATATTGGCACACAGATTAAAGTCAACTGACATTTGAGTTACATTTAGAAAATTTGGTATGTTGATAGGATGAATACATAAATAATGATATTTCCTTTTTCTTTGTACCCTCGAATAGATGAAATGACTTAGACTGTTAGTATGCACAATTTTGAAAATATAATGAGCATGAAAACTAACAATTTGTTTGGCTGAGGAATGTTGAAATTGCAGGAAGAAAGGGGTCTTGGATATGGCAATGTTGTAATCCCATAAGGAAGACTAATTGTTTGTTGAGATAAACTACTACGGGAAGGAAAGTCCCATACTTGTGAATCTGGTTACTGTGTGGAACAAATCTTAAAATAAATGTGGAATTTGGAAATCCGTGGGTGACATATTTGCAAGAAAATTTTGAATATGAAATTTATGATAATATCTCATAATTTATGTATACATGTGATACATGTGAGACGAAAAATAGTTGTCTAGGAAGGATAGGTGAAGGTTGTCAAGATGGAAAGCATGAAAAAAGCTATTGTTGAGATAAGAGAACCCTATGGTGAGCCTTGATCGCCCTAGAATATGTTGTGTTGTGGAAACACAGGCTGGAGGGATGCCTCTACAGAGAACACTACTACATATGACCAAATTTGCCACGATTTTTCGTTGTTATTTCCACGCATATTCGTCGCACTTTCCACGAAGGAAAACAATTTTTTTCGTGGTACTTTTTTCGTCGCTATATCCACGCATTCATTTTTCGTGGAAACAATGACGAAATAAGACTGCCACATGTCACCATATTAAAAAGAGGCATACTTTTTTTTTACAAACAAATCGTGGAAATAGCGACGAAAAAAGTGTGTACTTGTAAAACCCCACCAATGACTTGTGACGCAAATGACATACTTGCGACGATTAAAGCGTGGCAAGTAACGGCAAAAGATTGTCGCAGTAGAGACGAACAAGCATGGTAGAGTAAAAACACCTATCAATAGCTCGCGACGTAGATTCCATACTTGAGACGATCTTATCATCGTTATTTCCACACCTTCTATAGTTTTTAAAAAAAAAAAAATGATAGTTTTCCCCTGTTTTCTAAGATATCTCTTTTCACATCCTTTTGTGTAGATAAGGAAATCTCGGTTATGATTTTGAAACATGGTCCTATATGAGGGCATCTATTATCTCATTTTCCAAGATTAAATAGGCAATATCAAGATTATTAACGAGTTTTGTGTATTTAACTATCACTGGAGAATCAATGAGAGCATCATTAAGTTTCTACATTTCTGTATTCATAAATGGACTTTAAACAACAAAAAATATGGATTTCGTGAAGATTTATGTTGTCAGATCCCGACCAAATTTTGAAGTGGGTGTGGGAGCATCTCAACTCTGAATTCTCACACCTACCAACATTCTCGCCATCCATTCAAATTTTCCATGTCGATTTTGAAGTGGGTGTGGAAGCATATCAACTCTAAATTCTCACAACTACCAACTTTCTTGCCATCCATTCGAAGAACCATGGAAAATTTGGTCATGCATCTTGAATATAGCTAGTTTTAGGCTATGTCAATTAGTCAGCCTACAAAGAAAAGGAACAACTATTGATCAAAGATAACCCTTCTTTCTATAATGCCAAGGTTAGGAGAGAATTCATGGGCCTAATATATGTTTTCTTATCAAGATATTGAGACATGTGCACATAGGTAGAACCCATATATGTTATGATCAACCAATTTGATTGCGCTATTATTGGAGCGAGAGTTGCAACAATGTCCAAAAGGTTAAAAATCTAGGTAATAGTCATGTAGTAATAAGACAAGGGCATAAATACGAAAAGTACAATGCACCTATATCTAAAGTTCAAACCATTAAAAGTTATTAAGAAACAAGTTCAATAAATCTTGATGAAGTAGCACGATACTTCTATCTGGTGACACACAATGACATGTGAATGGTTGATTTGTTAAGTTGAATCACAATTAGAAGTCTCTCTAGTCATGTTCCTTGCAAATATGGATGGATACAATGTGTCGTTGTAAGGTCATCAATGCTTGTCTTTCCTAAAACACATGTTACAACGCACTATAAACAATGCAAAGTGAAGGAACCTTGAAGCGAGATAGACTTAGGGAATCATGACATTGAGAAGTCAATAAACCTAGGAAAGCGTGAGAAGGAATATGGTAGTTACGACTTAATTCAAAGGCATGTGGCACTTACGATTTAATTTTCCGATGTTGTGGAGCGATAATATATTTTTGGACATGAATACTATCATTATTTTTGACAATTTTCATTACTTGTTGAAACTCAAAAAAAAAAAGTCAATCCACAAATTAAGTTAATTAGATATTCAATTATTTTTGAACTTTATCACCAATACTAGCAAGAGGTTAATAACATGTGCTCCTTTCTCAAGGGACTTTTGGAGACATTGTGGGACAAGATTGGATGACATAGACCTAATTTTCAAGACAATGAAGATGCACATACACAACTACAACAAAGAGCTAGTTTGGCTTATCATTTTTTAGAGAGCCAAATGTTATTTCAATTTTATGCTTTTGTGCATTTAAGCATAAATCCATTACAAAAACATCAAATTAAAACATAGTCAAAGAGTGACTTGTTCCTTCATTAAATCAAATGCTACAAATTAGAAACAATTCCATTATAGGCAATAGTACAACACAAAGGGTTACTACTTGTTCTTATGGTAATTGGGAGGTCTCTACATGATCAACCCCATGCAACATGGATGAATGTGCAATACATTCTTTCTCAAGGGAAAATAATACATTATTATCAATAAATAACACTTCTAAAATGCATGGTAAAAAGCATAGTTATCTTTGAAGAAGTCTGTGAATGCTTTTTGGACATGGGAATATTTTTAGAGGCTAACATATTTGTTGATCCATTCTTAGACTTGGGGTTTTGTGCTCATAAGTTGAAAAGGAAAATTGCTTACATAATCTCAACAAAACTTGCAAGTAGAATATTGTGAATCTAGTAATAAATCAAAAGAGTGGATGAGCTAAAAATATTGTGAGTCTTTTATTGATCATGGTGTACTATGAGGATGGGCTATCTATTGGATAGAAAAATATTATAGTTGATAGAAACAACAACAAAAAATGCCTTAGAAAACCAAATTTATTGTTAATGTGCAATGGCCTCTCGATTGAACCAGGGTTGTTGTGGAACACCCCTCTTCCCTCCTGATAGTGGAATGAATTTGGGGTGATCAACTTGAAGATTCTACACTTAAGCAGTGCACCACTCTAGGTCAATAGGTGCTTTGACTAAAATAAATCTTGCGAAGGGAACAAGTTAACTCTTCCATTCTATATCAAGGTGTATAAAATGAAGGGAGCAAGCTTGAATTAAAAGAAATCTTGAACAAGTTAACTCCTCCACTCTATATTTCTATTGCCACACATATCCCTCCAAGAGGTCAATTCGTTGAGTTGGATATGAGTGTGCTAGGCCTCCAAAGGCCAAGTGTCTTCAATCACCACCAAACCCTATCCCTAGGGTGACATCAAGCCCTCAAAGGTGACGTTTTGGCCTCCAAAGGAAAGTTGTTTGGATTGTAGGGGATAGGTGAGATCCTCCAAGGTGTCTCTTAGGCCTCCAAATGCATGTCATCATCATCTGGTGTGTGGGCCCTGGTATCCAACTTGTGGGCTTCAATCCCCAAGGAATCCCAAGCTAGGCTTGTTCTTCCAAATATGTCCACCAAACAAGGCCCTGCAAAGACAATACATACGCCCTCCAAGTATCTCAATTCAAATGCATCATGATGAGTAAACCAAATCAATAAAAGAGCCTCCATTTCTTCTCCATTTGTCTTGTGTATTAGGTACCCATAAAAGGATTTGATTCTTGTTGAAACTAAAATTCCCTACAATGTGGAACATTTGAATGTTCCCCTTTACACAAACCACATCTTATTCCCTTCAACCATGTGTAAGGACTCTTGACAATTTGGGGAATGAGAGCATGGGAAGTTGCAATGCTTAATTTCCTCATTTATCTTGATGGACCCAAAAATATATGGAATAAATATAATGTCACGAGTCAAGTATATATGTGGATTTTGTACTAGGGCGCATAGAGAACCAAATCCTCCTAACTTAATGGACCTAAAAATAATATAAAATCTAATGAAGAACTAAGTGCTAGGTATGTGGGATGATTAAGGTATTTGGGGGAAACATAAAGAGAGAAATCCTCTAATATATATGAACCTAAGAAATATACGAAATACAATTTATCTTAAGGTGTTGGGCTTGTGGGAAGATTTTTGAAGTTAGGATATTACAAAGGGTGAAATCCATTATGGGTTTGTAGGGCTAAAAATATTTATCTGATATGATTGGCACTGAGGATTTGGCATATGGAAAGAGATTGTTAGATGATCCTTTTAGGCTCCAAGTTGTGACCCTTTTGAGCTTCAAAAGATCATTGTTGGTTTGTCTAGCGAACAAGTCAATAAGAAACTCATGACATGAAAGGGAGAAATAAGATATGAATTTTAATAAGTTATTTTTCCCTTCAATGGTAGGTATGTAGTTGGCATGCTAGGCTTCACGAATGACAATATGTTAAGAACCAAATATCAATATAGCATAGATAAACCTTAGAAAAAGTACTCAAAGCCTTGAAAAAGAGATAATTTCAGATAATAAGCCTCTTCGAGGGGGCAACCTCCTTTTACCCCACTTAAATGTTCAAGTACAAGATGATTCCAAATGAAAATGTCTCCTTGGTATATATAGGAGACTAG
>ML804130.1:17577-33303 GCA_009831015.1 Picea engelmannii
AGCCAATTGAGTACCCAAACAAGAAAATAATTATGTCCAAAAATGTCCAGTGAAGATGGGATCTCTGTCACTTACAATAATCTTTGGGCTGCCATGTAGCTTTTGAACTGTCTCCATGAATGCGGTGGAAAATGTACTAGCTTCGAAGGGATGAGAGAGTGCAAAAAAGTGTGCGTACTTGGTCAACCTATCAACAATCACCATGATGACACTCTTTCCGTCAAACTTTGGTAACCCTGTGATGAAATCCATGGAAACATCCTCCCAGCGCTGACTTGGGATGGATAATGGTTGTAAAAGACCCGGGGTCTTAATTGTTTCCACTTTATTTTGTTGGCAAATGAAACATTCTGCCACAAACCTTTGAACATCATTTTTAAGGCCATCCCCAAAAAAATCCTTCTTGACTCTATGGTAGGTTTTAAAAAATCCCGAGTGCCCTCCAACTGGAGAGGTGTGCAATTCCAATAGTACCTTTTGTTTGAGTTGGGAGTTCTTACATAAATATAAGCGATCTTTGTACCATAGCAAATCATTTTTCCATGTAAATGTATATGATGCACTGGAATCCTGCTGCAACCTTTGAATGAGAGTCCACATTTTTTCGTCATTCTTCCATTCATCCCTTGCTTCTATTATCCAATTGGGTTGGATGATTGAGATAGCACAGAGAAAGGCCTCAACATCTTCATCCTTTCTTGAGAGTTCATCTGCCATAACATTTTTCTTCCCCTTTTTATAGATGATTTCAAAATCATAACACAATATCTTGGTTACCCATTTTTGTTGTTCTTTTGAAGATAGTCTTTGTTCCAAGAAGTATTTAAGACTATCATGATTTGTTTTGACCTTGAAGTGCCTACCTATTTGTTACCCACAATTTTGGTCATCATGATGATGTATTAATGATGGTGTATTTCAGGCTCTTCATTAGAACTTTTTCCTGAGAAAAGTTACCTTCATCTCTTTCCAGAAATCACATTTTTGAAGACTGTTTGCAGGTGGATAGTATATTTGCCTGCGAGAATGCATGATTCTTGCAGGCTGCCTTAAGCCAGGGTGCGAGAAGTTTTCACTGTGTTGTATTGCTAGGGTGCGAACTCTTTCTAAAGAAGGGAAAAAGATGAATTCTCGAAGCTTCTAGAAGGGAATCTTCTAGAAGGATGAGATGGCATTCGAATGGTTACCTAAGTACTAGATTCCCTGATATTTTGGGATCATTCTTATCCAAGTAACTAATCCATTCTCTCCTATATATTCAGGGAATTCTCATGGAAAAGGTTAGAAGCAAACAAGCAAGAGATTCATTTGAGAATTAGTGAAAAGGATTGTGTGAAGGACTGATGCTATAGCAACTAAGAACTCTAGCAAATTTATCAAAGGTGGTTGATCTTATTCATACAAGTGAGCAAGTGTGTGTGTCAAAGTCAAGAGCCATCGAAAGGAAGTTTTCAACATCAAGGCTCAGGTTGTAATCTTTACTTTCCATCAATATGATACAGTAATATGTCCCTTTCCCATAAAGCTAATTCCACTTTATTGTATAACTCCTTGATCATATACATAGATTAACTGTTGAATAGATTGTGCTTTCTTCACTTTGGTTGGTTTGTGTTGTCTTGGTCTTGACTGCACAAGAGCATTGGAGCGAAGCAAGAGCAACAAAGACCATAGGAAGTGATCATAAGGTATGTCCTTTTTTCTTTCCTTCTAGTACATTCAATAGTCGAAATCTAGGGAAAGAGTATTATTTTGTCTTGCTTTGTTCTAGATCCAGGTGGATCTAGGGAGATCGGTTTGTGTCCGCACTTACGGATTTATCCAATAAAAAAATTGGCGACTCCACTGGGGAGAATCCCATTTTATTTGTGGCTTTTGATATTTTTCTGTGGCCATTTTCTCTCGTTTCATTTTTCTCCTGTCCTATCAGTCTCTGAGTCTTCAGGATATCCTGATAGACCTTCTGAGTCCATAAACTTTTTTGAATTTTACTTCATTTTTCAAATTTTTGGATATGTTCAGGAATTCTCGCACTTCACTTCATTGCATCTTGCGAGAATTGGTTAGGTTCACACCCTGATCATAGGGTTCAGTGCGAGGTTCTCGCACCTTGCTTAAAGGTTTCCTGCGAGAATCAATGATTCTAGCACTGTGTCATATTGCTTGCCTGCGAACATTCTTTTTCAAAATTTTGAATTTGAGTTTTGGTCTTTCTGACTACCCAGATCAGTTGGAATACTTCTTATGGGTTTCTTGGACCATTGATTGATATATCTCTTGCTTTAGTTTGCATGCATGAATAGTCTTAGGGTTTCAAGGTTTTTCTTGTCATTTTTGGCTTGACTTTCATTTCTTGGCTTTTCTGGCTACACCATTCTCTCTAACTTCAGACTCTGAGTGTGTTTGATTAGTTAAGATCCAGTGATTGGTTGAAAGTTAAGTTTGTTGGTTTTCTCATTTGCTTATTGGTTTGAAAGATCATTTTCTTGTGCAATTGAGAATACTACTTTGGTTTGCTCTTTATTTTTTCTTTCATTGAAAGAGTAGATTGGGTTATTTGCTTGTTCATTGATTTGATTTTCTGTGCTCTCATTGGCATAGTGAGGGTTGTCCTTTTTGGAAAGTGAACACAAGGTTTTTCTTTCAAAAAAACTTGTTTTTGCTTTTAGAAAACATTGAAAAATCAAATTATTGAGTTTTTTGAAGTATTTGAAAACGATACCATAGAGAATTTTCATTTGATAAGTGATTGTTTGCATTGACATTTGAATGGAAATTGTGCATTGTAGTTCATGGTTGATCTTGAAAACTTCTCTCTCTCCCATACATAGGATTCATTGAATGAAAAGTGATACATTTCATTCTCATCCTTGCATTATTGGGTCAGAGTCATACAACATAAGTTTCATTTCCGTTACCTTTGAGTAAACAACAGCTCTTAAAAACATTGCGTAATCATAAAATTTATCTAGTAAATCTTTTCTAGGGCTCTTTTACACCAACATTTAGCTAGGCTAGTGCTTTGGAGTAGGAAGAGAGATACACTCTCCAAAAGTTCAAAACACACAATAACATCTTGAGTTAGGGAGTGTTAAATTCCATTTGCAACATATTGTCCTGGAAAGCCCTTCTAACACAAGGGTCAAGCACTAGGTCGCATTGCTATTGGCAGAGTTACTCACCCTGCTTTGTTGACATCAGTGTAAAGATTGCACGTATTATGGGGGTCACTCAGAGGTATACCCACAATGATGAGTGGAAGCCTTTTGAGTTGATTTCGTGCTAGATACCCTGCCCTTGCATGTGGATCGGACTGTCGACTGTTCCCCTAGGATTTAATGTTGTTGGTGGTGACCTTAGGCAGAGTTACTCACCCTGCTTTGTTGACATCAGTGTAAAGATTGCACGTATTATGGGGGTCACTCAGAGGTATACCCACAATGATGAGTGGAAGCCTTTTGAGTTGATTTCGTGCTAGATACCCTGCCCTTGCGTGTGGATCGGACTGTCGACTATTCCCCTAGGCTTTAATGTTGTTGGTGGTGACCTTAGTGGCCTATCTCTCTAGGTTCTTACCCGAGGTGACTGTGGAGGGGAAAGTCTTCACAGTACCTGGAATTGACATTGACTAAACTCACTCAGGCTCCTTGGAGGGTATACCCACGATTATGTGTGGGAGCTTGCACCAGGGTGTAAGTCCGTTAAGAAGGTCGTCAGCGTAACTTTTCCACCCTAGCCCTACCCCTTCTTGTCTCATTGTTGCGATGTTGGATTTCATCACCAACTACTGACTTTGATATTAGAAGGTCTTGTTTGATTGGTGATTTCTTATTAGATTTTGTTTACTAACACATGTTGTTTGTTTCTCGAAGTTGACCATAGGAATTTCATCGCGGAGCTTGTTACTCATTCACAATAGCTCCCCCACGTCGTTCATGTAGAATGTAGGGTTTATCTCCAGAGAATCTAGACGTTTCACAACCCTTTCCTACAACTACACCTGAGGATACACCTGAGGGCTCTCCTCAGCAGAGTGAAGTCCCAAACGTTTCTACACCACCTCCACAGGTAGAACGCACTGACTCTTTAAAACCTTTCCGAACTACAATACTCAAGAGGAATTTCGAATTCGCCGTGGTGAACAACCCTTTGTGCGATCAAATTCTTCCAGAGATTTAGTTGTTACCTCTTCTGGATCACCCGTTGGGCCTCTTCCCGGTATAGAAGGCCAAGATCCTTTTTGGTCTGCACGTGATTTTCGCAGGGCCCTTTTTAGTCTTGATTCACCTATGGTCTCTAAAATCAACCTGCCAGTATTTCCTGAGACAAAGTCTGTACCAGTAAATACTAATTATACCTTTACTCTCCCTGCCAAGATGGCCCATATCGCGAATACTACGAGTGTCCCTACCGGATTAACTACCATTGGTCTCACTCCTATAAACACTCAGCGAACGCCCAATGTTATTCCAACACTACCCCCCGGATACCATGCGTTGAATGCTTTGTTGAATTCTTCTATTCCAACACCTCCACAAACCCCATCTGGTACTCCCGGTGGTCCTTATGGGCATCCTATTCCCAGTTTTATTCCGACACTCCCTCAATTTCCTTCCAGCAATCCTAATCCTAGTGGTACTATACCGTCTATTACACCTAATTTCCAGATTCTCGTTGGTGGTCTAGGTGGTACGTTTCAACCTCCTCTTACCGGACATGTTCCAGTTACTACTCAACCTTCGATTGGAACACAACCTTCGATTGGAACTCCACCTACGATAGGGGGACCAACCCCACCTTTTGGACAAAATATACCTCCTGCTTTGGCCCAGTATTGGACTCAGATGCTACAAAATCTTCCTCCAATGAATGGGGGGGAAACAACCTGCCCCTACTATAGGCCAACCTTATCCAGGTGTACCCAATCCTATATGGGGTTAGGGTCAGAATGCTCAAACTCAGGTCCCTACTCAAACTCAAGGTTACAATCCTTGGAACTACTATCCTCTCCAACCACCATCGAATCAGTCGGGGTCTTGCCACTATGGGCAGACTGCGTACGGTCCTACTGGTTTGCCATTATGGCTTCCACCCCAAAGTCACCAGTACCTGCAGGTGAACCGACAGTTACCTTTTCTTGCTACTTTGGATTTGCCAGATTTGTCTAGGATTCTAAATGATCCTATTCATCACTCTCCCCAATGGCCTTCTATTCCGTCCAAGCTTCCATCGAACATTCCTAAATTCGATGGAAAAGTGGGAGAGGACCTGAACAATCACGTTATGACTTTTCACTTATGGTGTTCATCCAACTCATTGATGGATGACTCTATTCATTTACATCTTTTTCAAAGAACCCTTACTGGTTCTGCTGCGAAGTGGTATATTGAATTTCCACGAGGTTTCTTCTCTGATTTCAACACCCTAGCTATGGATTTTCTTACACATTACCAGTTACCAATCTGTTATGATACTGGGACTAAGATTTTAACTTCTTTCAAACAGACTAAAGGCACTCATATATCGGATCATATTCATGAGTGGCGAAGGAGACGACGTCTCATTAAACTTGAACTCCCTAATCAATTACTGGTTGAATGGTTTACAAAATCCTTTGTGAACAAAATTGGTAAGGACATTTCCATGGGTGGCGTTGTCACGGAAGATCAGGATATAATTTGTGCTCAATATCTTGATCTCGTTTATTCGCAAATGGGAACACTTTATGATTTATTACCTGAGTTACCTCATCCTAGTACTTCCAGCACTTCAACTACTCCCGCTGCCTCACATGCAACTGATGGTGTGATTGGTACTACCCAAGCCCAATCACATTCTGTTTCAAACAAAAACCCTAAGTCTGCTTCTTCTAATATTCAACATGTTCCGTCTCCTGCCACTTCCATCGGTAAAACTTCTGAGGTGAACGTCGTTCAATCTACCCTGACCGGTAAAAATAAATCGAAAAAAGGGAGAGGCAAGAATAAGGAGGGAAAAAATAATAATCCAACAGAGCAGCCTAAAAATACCCCTGTTGAAGATCGGGATAAGAGAAAATCCTGCTACCCTTGCCTTATTTGTGGCGACGATCACTACACGAAGGATTGTACACGACGTGCCGAGGTCACTAAGTTCCTTCAAGGAATGCCCAAACCATCTACCCTAGCAGTCTTGTCCCAACCCTTCTCATCTCAACAACAGGCTTAGTTGGTCATCCATGACCAACCATATTCTTCTACGACATCATATGTTTTGATGTGTACTAGTGATTCTAAGGAAAACAACGTTGCACTCACAACTAGAGCCAAAGATTATTCTCCGTCTAAGGAGAAGGTTGATGATTTACCTCCCACTTTGGTCCAGCCCTCTCCACCGACTCTACCTACCAATGGTCCTCTTCATCTCGAACGACCGAGCCCTGATAAAGTTCTACGACCACCCCCTAAAGGTGTCATTAGGAAATCGTCTTTCAATCCTCATGCTCGTGCAGCCCAGAACTACAGTATTGTTGAAGATATGGCCCAGGCACCTTCAGCAATGTCAGCCCTTGAAGTCCTTCGGTCATGTCCTGCACAACGGAAGGCACTGTTGAAAGCTATAGGTGGAATTGACCCAATCGATATGAATTTAATAGTATTTGACTTGGAAGATCATATTCCTCGGTTACCCCCTCAACTCGCGTTCCAGATACAAGTTGTTGTCTCTGACAAGAATATTTGTCGAACTGTTATCGATGAGGGTGCCTCAATGTGTGTAATGTATTTTGCTTGTTGGAAAGCCATTGTCTCTCCTCCCTTAAATGAATCGCAAAATACTCTGAAAGCCTTCAATGGATCTGGTTTTAAGACTTACGGTGTTCTTCCTTCGTTGCCCATTACACTAGAAGGTAAGACGGTCCAGGTTGAAGTGGAAGTCTTCGATGCTCCCCTTGATTATAATCTTCTGCTTGGTCGTAGCTGGATTGATTCCATGCGTGTTGTTGTGTCAACAATTTTCCGTGTAGTACGTTTTCTTCATCAATGAAGGGTTGTTACTATTGATCAACTTGCCTTCTTCAATTCCGATACTCATACTGGCAACGTGCCATTTATAGCTAAAACCCCGTCGGGTTACGAGAATGTCGGTGTTGGCCTTTTAAAGGAATCTTCGTTAATGGGTACTTTCCCCATTCCACCGCCCGATGTTCCGTGCCCGTTAGTTGCTTCTATCAATATGATATCCATCGTGCCTCAGGAACTTCCTGCATCACATGACCCTTGGATTGTCCCTGACCCTGGAGATCATCTTCATTTCGACGACGTAATGCCGTTAAGTCTGGTTGAATCAGCCTATCAGGCCATTCAATCGGAAACACCTTCTACCTCCTCTCTTGATGGATTGTCTCTCGATCCGTTCCGTGTTATCTTTCCCACTGATGAGATGATCATGTCCATCATGGGGGACACCCCTTGGGATGATGGACATCATTGTTCCATATTCTTTCTGGAACAACACACTCTTGAGAACTACCAACAGATTTCGGCTCCGTCGACCGTTGTTGTCATATCGACCATTCCCAAATCAACACATGATGTGTTTTCCGAAGAGAACCTCAGTAATATATCGCCCACGATTCCCATTAACATATCCATTAAACCTGGGATAGTTGAAAATGTTCATATCGGAGCTTCATGTTCTCCCGACGAAATTGTCACCTATACGTCTCTGTTCAAAGAATTCCGTGACATCTTCTCTTGGAGCTACGAAGTGATGCCAGGTATCGAACCTGCAATTGTTGTACATGAGATAAAGACATACCCCGGAGCTAAACCTGTCTGGAAACGCCTTCGTCCAGTCCACCCACGTAAAGCGACGACTATCAAGCTCGAGGTTGAAAAACTTTTGAAAGCCGACTTTATTTATCCAGTGGCTCTGACCGAATGGGTTTCCAACCCTGTATCGATTGATAAGAGAGGAGGCAGTATTCGTGTATGTGTTGATTATAGGGATATTAACAAAGCTTGTCCAAAAGACAACTTTCCAACCCCTTTCGTTGACCAGATTGTCGATGACTGTGCTGGAAGTGAAATTTTCTCTCTCATGGATGGTTTCTCCGGCTATAATCAAATTAACATTGCTCCCAAGGACCAACATAAAACCTCTTTTATTTGTCCTTGGGGTACTTTTGCTTATAGGAAACTTCCCTTCGTTCTTAAGAACGTTGGCGCGACGTTTCAACGTGCTATGTCCTATGCTTTTCATGATATAAAGCATATCGTTCAACCCTATTTGGACGATTTACCAGCTCATTCTTTGCATCGATTCGATCACCCCACTCATCTCCGAGCTATTTTTGTTCGGTGTCGATTCTATCGTATCCGTTTAAATCCTCATAAATGCAATTTTTGCGTAGAATCCGGTCGTCTTCTAGGTTTTATCATTTCACGTCAAGGGATCAGGGTGGATCCTCTTAAGGTTGAGGTGATTCTTAATCTCCCTCCTCCTTCTACACTGCGCCAGTTGCAAAGTTTGCAGGGGAAAGAAAACTTTCTTTGTCGTTTTATCCCTAATTACGCCGAGATTACTCGTGGTTTTACATGGCTGCTATAGAAAGATTCAGAGTTTGTTTGGGATTCCATTGCTAATAATGCTTTTGAAGCTTTGAAGTTGTCCCTCACGCGAGCTTCGCTTCTCTTTCCTCCTGATTATAGTCATGATTATTTTCTTTATCTTGCTGCCTCTTTGTATACTATTGGCATGGTTCTCGTCCAAGAGGATGATGCACACGATGAGCATGTTATTTATTACTTGAGTCGCAGTCTCACATCAAATGAAATCAAGTATCAACATGTTGAAAAACTGGCCTTGGCTGCCGTTCAAGCCGTTCAATGCTTCCGACATTATATTCTCTCAAGGAAAACTACAGTGATTTCTCATTGCAACCCTATGCAACATATTTTGACACGTCAATTGCTAGGGGGAAAATAATCCAAATGGATTGTCATACTCCAGGAGTTTGACTTGGAATTCGATCGCGCCACATCTAAGAAATCCTTAGTTTTTGCTGAATTGATATGCGATTTCCCTCACTCTACCACGGAAAATGTAGCAGTAGATTCATTACCCGATGAATCTCTTTTCCTTATAAGCATAGACGATTTTTGGTATGGGGATATCATTATCTATCTCAAAACCTAGAATTTCCGGCCAACCTTGTCTAGTACTGAACGACGTCGCATACGCTATCAAGCTCATCAATACATTATCCTCGGGGATACTCTTTATCGTCAGGGAATTGACTCTATTTTTAGACGTTGTCCGACGTTTGACGAAGCCGAGAAAGATCTGAATGACTGCCATTCTGAAGCATGTGGTGGTCATATGTATGGGTATGCTACTGCCCAGAAAATATTACGCGCATGTTATTTTTGGCCTTCCTTGTTCAACGACTGCATTCTTGCCGTTCAGAAATGCCATGTTTGCTAGACCTACAATCAGAAAATTCGGTCACATCCTACTCCGCTTCATCCTGTGGTCTCAGTTGGTCCTTTTGTGAAATGGGGCATTGATTTCATGACATGTCACCCTCACTCGGCCGGGGGGCATGGTTACATCATTATAGTTGTTGATTACTTTACAAAATGGGCCGAGGCGATGCCAACATTCGATAATATTGGAAAGACTGCAGTGTTGTTTCTTTTCAACCATGTCATAGCTCGTTTTGGTGTTCCCCAAGCTATCGTTACTGATCACGATAGTCATTTTAGGAATTTTATGATGTCTAAACTTATGGAAAAGTTGGGTCTTTGTCATGATAACTCAACACCCTATTATCCACAAACTAATGGCCAAGTCGAAGAAATCAACAAAATTCTTATAACTATGCTCCGACAGATGATAGGAATTCATAAAACAAATTGGCATACAATGTTGTTTTCAGCATTGTGGGCATATCAGACATCTGTCAAATCCGCTACAGGGTTTATGCCCTTTCGATTAGTCTATGGTGTGGAAGCCATTCTTCCTATAGAATGTGAGATACCCTCTCTGAAGCTAGTTGTCAAACTCTTACCCAATACTTCTGCTGAAGAAGAACGTCTATTGTATCTGATGCAATTAGATGAAACTCGACGTGACACCACTCTAGTAATAGAAGCCCAGAAGAAACGTGTCAAGGCACAGTATGACAAGCATGTCAAGCCTCGCATTTTCTCTGAAGGTGATCTTGTTCTTCTCTATGAACAAGATCAATATGCGTTAGGAGCTAGGAAATTCGAACCAATGTGGCAAGGTCCTTATATTTTTCACCGAGTTTTGGAAAAAGGAGCATATGAGCTGGTCGATTACGATGGTATCCCTTTTAGTGAACCAAGGAATGGGTTGTACTTGAAGAAGTACTATGCATAAATCATTTGTGCACAAGTACTTGTATTTTATGTATCATACTTTGTGTGTGTTACTTTAGTTTGCTTTTGACGTTATCTGGTCTCTGCCCTTATGTGATGATGTGTTTGATTGCTAGATGTCGGAGTCTTCGCTACCCTATATTGGCTTCGCTGATGGTGTTAGCCGTAGTACTCGGAACCTAGCTTCTGCTGCGTGGGCAATCTATGCCCCAAAAAACGAACTTATATCTTTACGAGGTATATGTCTGGGCTATGCAACCAACAACATTGCAGAGTATAGCGTCGTTGTTGAATTATTGGTTGACGCTATCTCACTCGGAATTCGTCATTTGGTTGTGCGACTTGATTCGCGGCTTGTAGTACTATAGTTAAGTAATATCTACTATATTCGAAGTCCTACTTTGTTAAGGGTGTATTTGCGAATTCGCCTCTTGGAACGTTATTTTGATCACATTGAATATCAACATATTCCTAGATGTCTTAATACATTAATAGATGCATTGGCTAATTATGTATTGGACAGAAATTTGAACCATTTATAAATTAAACACATCAAAATTCACACATTATAAAGTAAACCGGTAGAAACCATTTGTATATATAACGATCAAAAGAGTTTTTACAAAAAACATTGTCCGAAGACCAAAATATCAAAATTTGAAGCTTATAGCTTCTAAAAAGTGACGTCACGGATGACGTTCATGGTAACACACGACTTCCCTAGCAACCCTACAGAGCAGTCGACCCATAGCTACTGATACCCCTACAGTGTGATGTTGATCGCGTCGTGGAACCTCTTCCATAGTCATATTTGGAATGTCTGTTGTCAGGCCCTCTAAATTCTGTTCCACCACCTGATAATCTTCGGCATACTGTGGTGTTGCTGCTGCTACTTCTCCTCGTCGCTGGATAGGAGAGGTTCCAGGAGGTCTATATGGTCCAACATCTGTGTTATCAACAAAAATTTTGTGTTAGTCTTTGGATAAATATATAAAACAAAAACATTTGAATATGATAAAAAATTCAAAAACATTTAAAAAGAGAAAATGCATGTACTTCTTACCGAGGTCTCCCCATTAAGTGTCCTCAGGAAGTGCTAAATCTGGTTCTCCTCGAAAATCCAACCCAACATAAGCATAGTCATCGACCATCAACATCTGGTTTTGAAGCCAGTTAAAGAAAATATCGTCGTACTTGACGATTGGTCCTGCCACGTGTCGGACCATGAACCGACACCATATCAACATCCTTGGATCCCTAGGACCTGGGAAGTCCCACTCAACCTACAGTCTAAATACGGGGACCCTCTCAAGGAAGAAGGACACTATTAAAGATCCATACCCAAATTGTTTCAATTCACCTCGCCTGCATTTGGTTAATTGCTTTTTGATACTGCGAAGCACATCATCTGCCCAGTTGAATACTCGAGGCTCAGTACACTCGATGGCATACTGGACGTAGCTTTGTAATGCCATATGAGGAGTAGAACTCCCAGCCATTTGAGCTATAGTAAAAAGTATAGTGCGGAGGGTCAAGTATTGTACCCCCCAGATAGCTACTTTTCCTTTTTTCCTCTTAGCCTCAGGTACACAGTATTGATTGCAGTACTCACTCATCTTTAGCCCACCACCTCTACTACTGGTTAGGCTGACATAATACCTGGGCATGGACAATCCAGTCAAAAAGTATATGTCCTCAATGTCTATGGACAAAGTATGAGCTCCTACATTGAAAACCTGTTGATCTGGGTCCCACATACGGACCAGGAACTCTAGTAGTCTGACTTGGGCCCTCATGCCCGGGATGCAGAAGTATTTTAGGAGCCCACAATCTCTTAATGCGGCTATGGTGGGAGGATTATTCTCGGCATTTTCATTATCCTCTTCATGTTCTCTTTCACGCCACTCAAGCACCATGTTTATGGCTATTTATCTGCACAAGGGACATAAAAGGAGGATTAATGATTTTATTCATGATCTGGATTTTTTTCATTGGCTACAAATTTAATTTTTTTTTTGGAGTTTGTGGTTCTCATAGGTGCCCCATTAGCACAGTGCGAGAACCTTGCAAGTGGCTTAAGGCTCACCTGCGAGAACACATCATTCTCACAGGACCCGTATGGGTTGCCTGCGAGAATGCATATGCGCTTGTAGGGTTCAAAAAACCACTTGAAACTGAAAAACTAACCAATGAAATAAAAAATTTAAACCATGAAAATGTCAAGAATGAAGAGCTTACCTTAATGCTGTAGACAGCTCGTCGAATGGTCTCCTGAAGCTCCCAAAAATTAACGCCAAACTCAGAGGGTAAAAAGGGGGTTTTGGACCTCAATAGTGGAAATGTGAAATGATGTGGTAAAAATGGTTATTTACTCATTTAATTTACTTTTTCTTATGTCATTTTTGGTTTTTATGCTTATTTATTGATTAAACCTAATCCCTAATATCAAGATGAGTGTAATGACTTGCAGGCATGATGACATTGATGATTAAATACAAAGATATGGACATATTTTTCTTCGTTATGGCGTGTTTTTGATTGTTTTTATGGTTTTTTCATAAAACCTCGAGCGTTGTTTTTGTCCGTTCTTGTGCTCGTAAAAACATGAGAACATGGTCGAGCATACTTTTATCACTTTTTGGGCTCAACAAGGTTATACGAAAAAGGAACCCCCTTGGAGTCCTCTTTAAGCTCTTTTCAGACTCTCTAAACATGAAAAGATCACCGAGCGACCTTGCTATTTTCACGCTCGCTAAAGTATTTGAAGTACGCGTCTGGTGAGAGATAATTTCTCTCTTTTTCGGTCTCGTCCAGACTATTTTACGAAAAAGGAACTGAGAGAGTTCTCTTTTAAGTGTTTTTCCAAACTCTATAATCTTGAAAAACCTTCGAGTTTTCTATCTTTGGACTCGTTAAAAAAACATTGACAGACCCGTGATGGGACCGAACCACTCCTTCTTAGGGTTCGTTAAAAATACTCTGAGGGACTTGTCTGAAGGATGAGCTTATATCAACAAGCATATGTTATCCTCCTCAAGCTTGCGTAAAAATAAAGAGGTACTCGCCATAAATGGTGGGGGAAAATTTGGGAAAGGGATATGTTTCATCTTCATATTGATTGTCAGTAAGTGTCGCTCTTGAACATGACACCCCCTATTCATCATTTGAAGCCAGTTTGGGAAATCCATTTGTCTCTCATGTGATTTTCTACAAGGTCATTCCCTGTGTCATCTTTGAGTCAATGCTTCCAAATCATTGGTCGTGTCATTCATATGTTCAAGAGAAGTCCATCTGAAACCTATATTGAGTCAGCCATCTGCAGTTATCCATTCTCTCTGTGTCAGCCTTCCCTGTGTCCAGTCCAATTTGCAAAATTCTCTGTTTCACATTCAAACTCTGTTACTCATTTTGTGTCATTGATGGGGGATACATAAAGGCCCTCCTGTGATGATTTTTGTTCCATCGAATTCAGCTCATTATCCGGAATCAAGACTTAGAAATTATTTGGTACCTTGGAGCTTGCATGCCTCAATGGCAGGTTTCCTCGCTTTCGACAGTGGGTTTACATAATTGACTCCTGATCGAAAGATTCCGTCAGATGTTTAACATCAACTCATTTAGTCACACTCGATGGATTTTACTATGGTACCTTGGGAGTCATTGACATCAATGGTGATTTCCCTCGCACTTGTTAACGGTTACATTAATGACCGGTAATCAAGTGGTTTCTGTCATGTTCGACTTCAACACATGTAATCACATGGTTAGATTCGTACTTTGGGTGACGAATTTGAAGACCCTGGATATTAGCTTTGCGATCCAGGTTGCGATGGAGTATGTATAGTTTGTGACACATATATCCACTGTGTATGTTTCGTGGCTATGTCATCTTGATTTGAAATTTCTCGCATAGATCCACAGTGTATTCAGGTGGCTATGCTATATTTTGATGGTATGGATCCATAGTGTATGATTGGTGACCATGACCTTTGTCTATAATTTCATCATTCTGTGATCTGAGTATGGGAATGCCTACCTCAGAATTTATATATATGATACTCTGCAGATGCTTGATTGTTCGCAGGTTTTCGATTAGATGTGCTCCTGGTTCTCGACACACACATGCAACTTACAAAGTCTATCAACTATCACTGGTTCCAATCTCAGACTTTGGGGGGAATTCTGTTACCCACAATTTTGGTCATCATGATGATGTATTAATGATGGTGTATTTCAGGCTCTTCATTAGAACTTTTTCCTGAGAAAAGTTACCTTCATCTCTTTCCATAAATCACATTTTTGAAGACTATTCGCAGGTGGATAGTATATTTTCCTACGAGAATGCATGATTCTCGCAGGCTGCCTTAAGCCAGGGTGCGAGAAGTTCGCAATGTCTTGTACTGCTAGGGTGCGAACTCTTTCTAAAGAAGGGAAAAAGATGAATTCTGGAATTTTCTAGAAGGGAATCTTCTAGAAGGATGAGATGACATTCGAATGGTTACCTAAGTACTGGATTCCCTGATATTTTGGGATCATTCTTATCCAAGTAACTAATCCATTCTCTCCTATATATTGAGAGAATTCTCATGGAAAATGTTAGAAGCAAACAAACAAGAGATTCATTGGAGAATTAGTGAAAAGGATTGTGTGAAGGACTGATGCTACAACAGCTAAGAACTCCAACAAATTTATCAAAGGTGGTTGATCTTCTTCATACAAGTGAGAAAGTGTGTGTGTCAGAGTCAAGAGCCATCGAAAGGAAGTTTGCAACATCAAGGCTCAGGTTTTAATCTTTACTTTCCATCAATATGATACAGTAATATGTCCCTTTCCCATAAAGCTAATTCCACTTTATTGTATAACTCCTTAATCATATACATAGATTGACTGTTGAATAGATTGTGCTTTCTTCACTTTAGTTGGTTTGTGTTGTCTTGGTCTTGACTGCACAAGAGCATTGGAGCAAATTAGGAGCAAAAAAGACCATAGGAAGCGATCATAAGGTATGTCCTTTGTTCTTGCCTTCTAGTACATTCAATAGTCGAAATCTAGGGAAAGAGTATTATTCTGTCTTTCTTTGTTCTAGATCCAGGTGGATCTAGGGAGATCAGTTTGTGTCCGCACTTACGGATTTATCCAATAACACTATTAGGTAAGGATGCCATTTCTTCAATGCATGTAGTATTGCCATAATTTCTTTCTCATAAATGGGTTTGTGTAAGTCCTTTCCCTTGAGTGGTTGACTTTCAAAATCTAGGGGCCTTCCTTCTTGCATTAGGACAACACCAATTCCATTTCCCGAGGCATCACATTCCACAATAAAGGTTTTTGTGAAGTCTAG
>ML804130.1:35142-49288 GCA_009831015.1 Picea engelmannii
CCGTGAAAATTGTTCAAGTGACGAGTGATTTGCGAGAACAAAGCCATCGATACCATACAAATTGATTAGGTTCTAAATATAAAGAAGCAATTCATACCTTTTGTGTATGTGGCACATTATGGAGATCAAAGAATTGCTCCATCAGAAGTATCCATGTGATTGGGCCCTTGCCATCGAACTTCCTCATATCAATCTTAGGAACGTGGTTGGTCTTCAAGACAAAGTTGGAGTTTCTCCATTCTTGATTCACCTTCCTTGTGTCCTCATCATGAATTTCATGGGATGCATTTTCACTTTCTGGTGTCTTCTCTGTTACAAAATTCTTCAATACTTCCATGATCTCCCCTTTTAAACCACCCATCTTAGTATCCAACTTAGCTTCCATTGAATCCATCTTCTTTTGTAGTTCATTTATGTTCCTACAAATTTCTTCACCTTCATCAAGAGTCCAAGTAGGATTTTCTGGAGGCTTATTTGGTGTAGAAGGTCCCTTTTTTGGTGGCATGTTCTCCAAGTATCACTTTTGAACCTTGATTTTGAGGTGGTTCTGCTAGACAATATTTATTCTGTTGTATCTCCCAAGTTTTGGTCCTTTTGGGTATGAAAATTTATTTTATGTAGTTCTTTGATATTTCTTTTTTGTAATGCCACAAGTCTGATCAAAATTGGATGTGCCAAGTGGAATTTACGGTAACTTCCCCACAACTTGCCGATTTTTGGCCTTTCTACGAGATTTCACTTGTATAGCGTTCCCCTAACAAAATAATTGATATAAAATTTTGAAACTCGCACTAGATATACTACAGACTGTCCATGATCCAATGAAACTAGTCCCACTCAATTTGGATACTCTAGGAAGAAGTTATGATTGTTTTACCTGGAACACCTTCTTGAGACTAGTCAGATACCCTATCTTACACAGGGTGTATATACAAATTTAAGATGACCCAAAAGATTAAATTTTTACCATAGATACCTTACTTATTTCTTTAAATATCCTATGGAGTTCATGGTCTGAAACGTTACAAATTTTTTTTTATAGCGAACATTCCACAATGACTCAGTTCAGGATGATTCCAGAACTCTATCTTGTATAGGCTTTCTCTCCGAAAGTATAAGGCCTCAGGAGATGAATTTTGAACCCAAGGTACCTTGATCCATCTACTAAATACTCTCCAAGCCGTTCCTTCTAAAACATTGTAGTAAAAAATTTATATCAAAAATTCCAAGGTGTCTCAGATGTAGCAGCGAAACCCTAAGACCTTGAGCTCTAATACCATATGTTAAGAACCAAATATCAATATAGCATAGATAAACCTCAGAAAAAGTACTCAATGCCTTGAAAAAGAGATAATTTCAGATAACAAGCCTCTTCGAGGGGGCAACCTCCTTTTACCCCACTTAAATGTTCAAGTACAAGATGATTCCAAATGAAAATGTATCCTTGGTATATATAGGAGACTAGGAGGTATAATTACAACTAATGGCCTAAAGCCGACATAAATAAAATAAAATTACTAATATAATATGCCCCAATTAAGGGGTAATGAGCCAATATTAGGGCTTAACACAATAAGCCTTAGTAATATAAAATGGACTTAGAGTTGTAAGTCATATGCATCCAACTTCCTACCAATCAATAGGTACATACCTCAGAGAAGTAGCTAGTTCTTAGATGACCAAATGTCATCCAACCAATAGGCACAAACCTCAGACACTTAGCTAGCTCATACACTTGCTAGGATTATTGACGACGATAGGTTAGGTCATCTGTATTCAATATCATCCTCGTGGATGCTAGATGGGTTTGACAGGAGCATGAATACTTTAAGAGTGCATACCCATACTGTCATTTCCCTCTTAACAAAAATATTATGTGATGATGACTTTATCATCCAACAAATATCCATTTAATTTAGAAGTAAGGAACAATAGAGAGCTTAAACTTTTAATGAACATAAACCTCGACAAAATCAAGGTTTAATGGGCCCCATCATTCTCATGCAGTGTTATATAATAAAAACCTTTGGATCTACAACTTTTGCAATAGTTAGTGCCTAAAAAACAAAGGTGAATATCTAGATTCTAACATGGCCTTTACTTTCACGGCTTAAATGAGGTAACCCAACATTTAAATTAGAATATAGGTCCCAACTATTATGGTCAAATCCATCAAGTTAGCTTGTTATATTGAATCTAATAATGTATATAAACATAAGTCTCTCATAGGATCCATGGCTTGAAATAATGATATATATGTTCTAAATAACACAAAAATGCATAAGCACACCATAATCATGATAAAGGAAATGGAAGAGATATGAGCTAAGGGATTTTTCTTTGGGTGTAATAAAAAAATGGTATTGGTGGAAAACATGTTCCAAATAAATACTATTCACCTCAAGAATAATGACAAGGATGACGAGGAACCTCAATAGGATTTGTGAGAATAGTTTGAGTGCTCATTAAATAATGAAGCAAAATTTTACACCATATTGATGAATTCCTTGGAAGATATTGACATGCCTAAAACCGTTAAAATTGTAGGATACATCAACAACCAAAATTTCATAGTCCTTATCGACTTAGGTAGTACCCACACCTTCATTAACAAAAATATGGTATACAAACTGAATTGTGTTACACACGCATTTATAAACTTTTAAGTGGTGATTGTAAATGGAGGAAAATGCCACAACATTAAACTAAGTAGATTACAAATTATCAATTTCCATTTACACCATTGTTATTGAAAGGGTGGTTTTGGGGGTTCAATGGCTTAAATCATTGGGTACAATGTCCATGAACCATGGGGAATTAATGACCTAAAGTCTCTACCCATTCAAAAGATTAGCTCACATAAAATGGAGAAGATCCTCAAAACATGTTCATGGAGTTATTGTTACTATTCATTGAATAGAAGCCCAACTTAAAGTAGGAAATGTTCCTTTAGAGATAAACATAACTCCAATAAGCATGGCATGCTGTTTCAGGAAATTCCCACAAGGTTTCCTTTTTCATGAGATCTCTGAACATGCCATTAAACTTACACCATGTAGTATCTCTGCCAACATAAGGCCCTATAGATACCCTTATGATCAAACGAGAGAGATTGAAAATATGGCATGATACATGTTGGATGCGAGTATCATTAAACTAGGATAGAGTGCACTCAACACTCCATTATTCATATTATTATCTTCATTCACTCCTATCAGTACATATTATCCCTTTCTCTTCTCTCGTTTGTTTACTTAGGGTTCATATGTGTGTGTGTGTGTGTGTGTGTGGTTAAGATTTTGCACTAAAAATTTGTTATAGTTGTATTGGTCAATGTAAGAATACAAAAAAAGGTTTTTTCCACAGTCTATGATTCATAGTTTGTTAAAATAATTGATGCTTGTCTACCAAAAATGCAATTCTATCCTTTCTAGAGGATTGTGAACTTTTACTAGTATAAAGCCTACTTTAAAAAGCACGTCAAAACCCTTACCTTATCATTGTACTTTTTCCATATCCATTGTCCCATACAACTTGATAAGTGTTGTCGACGAGATGCATTTCCATCACCAAGACTTGCATGAATCATAAAAGACAAATTATTTATATGAGTAAATAATATATAAACAAATAAACATGCATTTAGTTATGTAAAATACTCTAGAAAAAACTTAAGTGGTTGCATACCTTAATGAGTTTCTCTTTGTTTCAAGAATAGGTTATTCTCTACTGAACAGGGCCAACCACATGAAGGTGGAAGCTCATATGGCCCCTCCCCCCCTTCACATCGCCCTCAATTCCCCATACCCAATAAATGATTTTGTTTATATAGAAAGCATATAGACATTCATGCATAACTAGGATAGTTACCAAAACATATGAACACATAAACATTGAAGCATAATGTTGTAATTCATATAAACAATGTATCATACCAGAAACATCGATAAACATCTAAATACAAATCATGAATTTATACATATAATTTTTCTTTGATTTATGTTTTTTTACATTAAAAAAATTGACGATTGGGGTATCATAATCATCCTTTGGAATTGCATTTCTTGTGCCCTGTCCTTCTATTGTTTGTGTTTCCATGCGCTCATGTATCATACTTCTAGTACATTGTTGAGAAGGGCACCGAGGCATCTGTGCAGGGGCATGAACTGAAACAACGAAAATGATCATATCGATATGTTGAAATATAATTGAAATAACTAATTCATTATCTTGATTAACATTACACTATTTCTCTTTACCTGTTTGTGTAGTTGTGACAGTTGGTGCGTTAATTTCTTGTCCACTTGGTTCCTCTCGCAGTTCACCCACTTGAGCTACATGCTCTTCCATTTAAAGAATATAATATATAAGTATAAGTTAGGAAATAAATATCTACAATCACAATAAATATTTCAAATTCTGAAGCATACATACCGGAATGGGTACTCTACTCCCCACTATCATTGGACATGTGCACTCTTGTATGACATGTTGTCTGTTGAATACCGCTAGATTCATTTTTGTGGTTTCACTATTGCTTGAAAACAAACATAAATACTTAGTTAAGGGTGATATAATAAAATATGAATAGACTTTACAAGCATGCTACTGTGGTTTCCTTATTCATTTTATTTACCTGCGTGGCTAGGGAGATTGGAGTTTGCCCCGAGATTTTCCTATAGTCAATCAAACTTTTAAAATCGTGCTTGTAACCAAGATTTAGGTCCTTCTCGGTGGCAGCAGTGTCGAACATATTTAACTGCAATGCATAACACCATTAAAATTACCAATAACAAAAACATATATTTGTTCACTACTGTTAAATAAATATTAACCATAGTTAATCATTTAATTCTTACGATTCAGAATTTTAGTTTTCCATAGCCACCCTAGCCTAGTTTATGTTGCCCGTGCTTTTCCATTACATCCTTGGTTTCTTTAGAGGTGTCAGATAGCCTATATATGGAATTTTTGAAAAACATTAGATATCGGAATTGTTACTTGAAACAAGAAAGAAAAACATAAATGAGCATATTTCACTAATAATATGACATGTGTTGTACCTTGCTTGACCAGCTCATGGATGCATTCCTTATTTTTTAAACAAGTTCTCCTTTGCATCCTCTATCAGGGCCTTCCACTCTTTGTCCAGAACCATGGGAGGGCACTCATGCTTGAGGTCTAACTGAAATTTATCCCTATATTGGGCCCTAGTATATTTTAAATTCTCACGGGCTAACTTTGTAACCACTTTATTGTTGAACATATTGTCGAACGTATTGTCGAACAAGTTTACCATGTGGTCTATCAATTCATATTTCTTTTTTCTATCTTGGCCATTCCACCGTGTGCGAATGGTGGGGCCAAACAACTCCAATGCTTTGTCATTCAAGTTTCTGTAGAAAACATTGTTTCCTGCAGAAACGTGTTATCCATTAATTTATAATAATCTCAACAAATGCCCATTTCAATTTAATGATAAAAATGAATCAATTAATTAACAAATACCTACAATATTATGAATCTTGATCGGAACACATGCACCATCCACCAGAAAGGTGAGATCTAGTGATCAAGTGCTTTTAATTCATTCTGCTCCATGCATAATAACTTCCTCTCCATCTACAATACGTTCATCTCTGGAGTCATGTGGAGTCGCAGGCTTTGACTCATCATGCTCTGGCGTTTCATGTTGGTCAACATCATTATGCTCATCAATGGATTCAAGGGGAACCTCAAGAGGGTAAAAAATCCCCACTTGTACTTTGCTATGTCAACTTTTTTGTTGCATTGGAGCATCACTGCTACCTATAGCAGTTGCAAGATTGGAAAGTTCCCAGAGCACATGGTTTAAAAACTCCTACAAATGGAAAAATTTACTTTATCAGATCATATAGAAAATATAAAACAAAAAAAATGGATATGAAATTGTCATAGCTGATAAAAATATGTGAAGATGCCACTTACCCCAAAATTAGTTATTAGATTTTGTAGCTCTGCAATTCTTTCCTTGTCCTCCTGTGTCAAGGGTCTTTTGCGAAACAAACCTAAATATTCTATTTTTTCCTTCTCCAAGGCCTTCACAACAATTTCTATTTGGTTAGTGGAATAAAATGTTTCTTCCTCATTAAGATCCTCAATGGGTGCCTTCCCACGTTGACCATGCCACAATACATTGATGAATAAAATTAATGATGAAATTTAACATTTGAGAAATTTAGTTATTGTAGTCATAAGTTATTACTATATTTAACATTTACCTGTTGAGGCACAACGAGTGCCTTTCCATGGTCACCCTAGACAAATGTAGCAGGTGATTTTCCACGGTCACCCTGGACAAAAGTTGACACAATAAATCAATCAACACAAGTTATTAAATTCACCTGTAACATTAAAAAAATGAAATATTGTAGTAACATCAGAAAAAAAAATAATGAAATTTTAGAAATTTAGTTGTTGTAGTTATAAGTTGTTACTATATTTAACATTTACCTGTTGAGGCACAATGGGTGCATTTCCATGGTCACCCTGGGCAAATGTAGCGGGTGATTTTCCACGGTCACCCTGGACAGAAGTTGACACAATAAATCAATCAACAAAAGTTATGAAATTGACCTGTAACATTAAAAAAATGAAATATTGCAGTAATATCAGGAAAAAAATAATGAAATTTCAGAAATTTAGTTGTTGTAGTCATAAGTTGTTACTATATTTAAGATTTACCTGCTGAGGCACAACGAGTGCATTTCCACAATCACCCTGGATAGATGTAGCGGGTGATTTTCCACGATCACCCTTGACAGAAGTTGACACAATAAATCAATCAACAAAAGTTATGAAATTCACCTATAACATTAAAAAATGAAATATTGCAGTAATATCAGAAAATAAATAATGAAATTTCATAAATTTAGTTGTTGTAGTCATAAGTTGTTACTATATTTAACATTTACCTGCTGAGGCACAACGGGTGCATTTCCATGATCACCTTGGACGGATGTAGCGTGTGATTTCTCACAGTCACCTTGTATAGATTTTGACACAATAAATTAATCAACAAGAGTTATGCAAATAATTGTAACATTAAAAAAATGAAATATTGCAGTAATATCATAAAATAAATAATGAAAAATGAAATATATGCAGTAAAAAATTGAAATATTGCAGTGATAAATTATAACAATGATTGATCAAATGTTGAGTTGAATGGTATGTAAGATATTTACCCCCATAGCCACACCCCCTCCATCTATTAGATTTAAGTTGTAATAGATCAACAACTCTTCACCTGGAACTATTGTTTTTGTTGCACATACAAATATATGATTTCCTTCGTGTCCCTCAAATATGAAATTCGGTTTCTTAGTTGTTTCCATTGGTCCTGTACTATTTATAAAGCCCGCAATGTTTCTAGTAGCTTTTGGCCTTCCATCAATATACATAGTTCCCCCTTTATTTTGATTGTTATCTACTATTTGTATATAATTTGTGGCAACTCTGTATCTTCGCACACTTCGCGTATATCAGACCAAATCAACAAGTGATTGTATTTGTATAATGGTTCGACATACTCCATCAATTCAGTTATAGTGCCATAGCCGACTTTTATGCTATCCATGGAAAATAACCCCAATCCATGTAAGGACGAAGGAGCAATATGATACATCCTCCCACTGATGAAGAAATCTGTGTCCACTTCAGGTAGCTCCTTAGGTGCCCATCGTTGCACTAGATGTCTATACCTCAAGGGAAACTCAATGTCACCTATGCTCTCAGCATCATAATTACATGAACCTTCGTTGGCAATAAAAAATTGCATGCATATACAAAATCTTTTCCTTACCTTTTCAGATCTAGTTGATCTAGAACCGGTAGATCTAGTACAACACGTCTCACTTTCAACCTCTTTTAGTATATCTTGATCACCACTCGAGGAAGATAGATCCAATAGATACCTATTTGGTGGTACCTACACTCGTTAAAACAATAAGATAAGTTATCGTGCAAATATAAGTTTGTGGTACCAACACTCGAAAAAATGAAAAGGTAAGTTAGTGAGCAAATATTTAGGGAACCCATGTTTTGCTTGGAGAATATACTTGATTCTATTGTATGTAACAAACTTATTGGGGTCCTTGTTTACTTGATCCATATCATACTTGGCATCCCATTATTGTTATATTGGTATTCTTTGGGGTGTGAGTCTTCTCTTTTGTAGTTTCATATAGTTGCAAAGTTGCATAAGTTGCATATAGTTACATATAGTTGCATAAAGTTGCATATAGTTGCATAGTTGCATTAGTTGCATAGTTGCATATAGTTGCATAAGTTGCATTGTTGCATAAAGTTGCATATAGTTGCATAGTTGCATAAGTTGCATATATTTTCATAAGTTGCATATAGTTGCATATATTTGCATAGTTGCATGTTGCATAAAGTTGCATGTTGCATAAGTTGCATTTTTCATAAGTTGCATGTTGCATAAAGTTGCACAGTTGCATAAGTTGCATAGTTGCATAAAGTTGCATAAGTTACATAGTTTCATAAAGTTGAATAAGTTGCATAGTTGCATGTTGCATAAAGTGGAGTAGTTGCATAAAGTTACATAAGTTGCATAGTTGCATAACTTGCATAGTTACATAAGTTTCATAAGTTGCATAAATTCCATAGTTGTATAAACTTGCATATAGTTGCATAGTTGCATAAGTTGCATGTTTCATAAAGTTGCATGTTGCATAAAGTTCACAAGAGGAGCACCCAAAGGCAAGCCATGTTGGCAAGAGGAGCGCCCAACAAACAAAACCGAAAGAGCTAGCGACACATGTGCGGTGGGAAAAAACCTTGGGGTTTCCCAAATGCAAGGAAAACTTGGGGTTTCCAAAGGAAACACAAGGCAAGTTGGTAAGAGGGGATCCCAAAGGCAAGCTGAGTAAGCAAGAGGAGCACCCAATCAACAAAAACGAGGAGCCAACGACACAACTCACATATGGGAAGAAACTTTTAGTTTCCCAAAGCCAACGCAAACATGGGGTTTGCTACGACACACTAGGCGAGTTGAAAAGATAGGCGCTCGGAGGGATGGCAAGAGGGAGAGCCCACACCAACGAAGGGAGTCCAAATGCAAGGCAAGTAGAGTTAATAAATAGGTGGGATGAAAGGCTAGGAAAATCAAGTTGGCAAGATGGGAAACCACATGAGGAAATGTGAAGAAAAGAAAGCAAGTTCCCGCAAAGGCGGGGAAACATTATTTCACAATATGTGCACCCGACCAACAAAACCGAAGAGCCAGCGAGACAACTCATGTTGGAAAAAAATTGGGGTTTCTAGAAGGCAAGGAAGGGTGATTTGGCAAGATGGGTGCACAAAGGCAAGGCTATTCGGCAAGTTGGGCGTGCAAAGTCAAGGCGACTTGGAAAGACGAGCACCCACAAGAGGAGTCATTGAAAAAATGAGGTAGGGTGACTAAACACAACAAGAGGCGAGTTGGCAAGATGGGCGCCCGAACGCAATGCAAGGCGAGTTGGAAAGATGGGCTCATGAACGCAACGTAAGGCAAGTTGGCAATATGGGCACTTCTATCTTGCCAACCATGAAAACAATTGTTTTCCTTCATGGAAAGTGCGACGGATATGTGTGGGAATAGCAATGAAAAATCGTGGAAAATTTGGTCACATGTAGTAGTGATATACTTGCATCAATACCAATACTTTCAGTGCCCCTAATGTTTTCTTGAACGTCCCATCCATCAAATGGAATCCACAAAATTCTTCAAACCCAAAGGTTTTGTGGCTATCAAAAATGAAACTCTAGGATTCCCCCCTTAAAAAATCGACAAGTTTTAATCTCCTAGTAGCCCAACCCTTGGTAATTTAACTTGTATACTAAAAAATTTGGACCACCTCCTTGGGATCGTCTGAATAATTGACCAACTAGATGTCTTCACTGTCCTCCTCTATAGTTTCCATCCCTTCTCCTTCATCCTACTACTATTGAGAGAGAGAGAGAGAGAGAGAGAGAGAGAGAGAGAGAGCTTGGATAAGGATCCATTCTCAATGGCTTCACCTAATCTCTTATGGTAGTCATGGGGGAATTTGAAGGAAAGGGTTTAACATATTGTGTCAATAGGTGACGACCCATGTGCACATAAAATAGACTCGAGCATTATCCCTATGATATTATGATTGTCCAAGTATTTCCAAGGTGTAAGATTGTGTTAATGTGATAAATGCTACTTCAGTAAGAACAAATAACCCCAATCCATGTAAGGACGAAGGAGAAATGTGATACATCCTCCCACTGATGAAGAAATTTGTGTCCACTTAAGGTAGCTCCTTAGGTGCCCATCGTTGCACTAGATGTCTATACCTCAAGGGAAACTCAATGTGACGTATGATCTCATCATCATAATTACATGACCCTCCATTGGAAATAAAAAAGTGCATGCGTATACAAAATCTTTTCCTTACCTTTTCAGATCTAGTTGATCTAGAACCGATAGATCTAGTACAAAATGTCTCACTTTCAACGTCTCTTAGTATATATTGACCATCACTTGAGGAATATAGGTCCGACAGATACCTATTTGGTGGTACCTACACTCATTAAAACAAGAAGAGAAGTTATCGTGTGAATATAAGTTTGTGGTACTAACACTCGAAAAAATGAGAAGATAAGTTAGCGAGCAAATATTTAGGGAACCCCTGTTTTTCTTAGAGAATATACTTGATTCTATTGTATGTAACAAACTTATTGGGATCCTTGTTTGCTTGATTCATATCATACTTAGCATTCCATTATTGTTATCTTGGTATGCTTTGGGGTGTGAGTCTTCTCTTTTATAGTTTCATATAGTTGCATAGTTTCACAAGTTTCATATATTTGCATATAGTTGCATATAATTGCATAAGTTGCATATAGTTGCATATAGTTTCATAGTTTCATATAGTTTCATATAGTTTCATACAGTGCATACGTTGCATATAGTTACATAAGTTGCATATAGTTTCATATAGTTGCATAGTTGCATAAAGTTGCATAAAGTTGCATATAGTTGCATAGGTTGCATATAGTTGCATAAGTTGCATATAGTTGCATAAGTTGCATTGTTGCATAAAGTTGCATATAGTTTCATAGTTGCATAAGTTGCATATAGTTGCATAGTTGCATAAGTTTCATATAGTTGCATAGTTTCATAAGTTGCATATAGTTGCATATAGTTGCATAGTTGCATAAGTTGCATATAGTTGCATATAGTTGCATAGTTTCGGTGGGAAAAAACCTTGTGGTTTCCCGAATGAAGGGAAAATGTGGGGTTTCCAAAGGAAACACAAGGAAAATTGGCAAGAGGGGTGCCCAAAGGCAAGCCGAGTAAGAAAGAGGAGAACCCAACCAACAAAACCGAGGATCCAACGACACAACGCACATATGGGAAGAAACTTGGGGTTTCCCAAAGCCAAGTCAAACATGGGGTTTCGCTACGACACACCAAGGAAAGTTGAAAAGATAAGCGCCCAGAGGCATGGCAAGAGGGAGAGGCCACATCAACAAAGGGAGTCCAAATGAAAGGTAGGAGGAGTTGGTAAATAGGGGGGGGCGAAAGGATAGGAAAAGAAAGTTGGCAAGATGGGAAACCACATGAGGAAACATGAAGAAAAGAAAGCAGTGTGCGCAAAGGCGGGGCAACGCTATTTCGCAAGATGTGCGCCCGACCAATAAAACCAAAGAGCCATCGACACAAATCACGTGGGAAAACAATTGGGGTTTCCATAAGGTAAGGAAGGGCGAGTTGGCAAGATGGGTACGCAAAGGCAAGGCGAGTTGGCAAGTTGATCACGCAAAGGCAAGGCGACTTGGAAAGACGTGCACCCACAACAGGAGTCGTTGTGAAAATGAGGTAGGGCACCCAAACGTAACTAGAGGTGAGTTGGCAAGATGGGTGCTCGAATGCAACGCAAGGTGATTTGGCAATATGGGTGCTCGAACGCAACACAAGGTGAGTTGGCAAGATCGACGTCTCTATCTTGCCAACCATGGTTTTTTTTTTTCCTTCATGGAAAGTGCGACGGATATGTGTGGCAATAGAAACCAAAAACCATGGAAAATTTGGTCATATGTAGTAGTGTCCCTGCATCAATACCAACACTTTCAGTGCCCCTGATGTTATCTTGCACATCCCATCCATGCCAATGGAATCCACAAAATTATTCAAACCTAAAGATTTTGTGGCTATAAAAAATGAAACTCTAGGATTCCCCCCTTCAAAAATCGACTAGTTTTAATCTCCTAGTATCCCAACCCTTGGTAATTGAACTTGTATACTAAAACAATTGGACCACCTCCTTGGGACTGTCTGAATAATCGACCAACCAAATGTCTTCAATATCCTCCTCTATAGTTTCCATCCCTCCTCCTTCATCCTACTACTCCTGAGAGAGAGAGAGAGAGAGAGAGAGAGAGAGAGAGAGAGAGAGAGAGAGAGAGCTTGGATGAAGATCCATTCTCAATGGATTCACCTAATCTCTTATGGTATTCATGGGGGAATTTGAAGGTAGAGGTTTAACATATTTTGTCAATAAGTGACGACCCATGTGCACATATAATGGACTCGAGCATTCTCCCTATGATATTATGATTTTCCAAGTATTTCCAAGGTGTAAGGTTGTGTTAATGTGATAAATACTACTTCAGTAGTGCCTATCAATCAAAATATTGATTATTGGAGCCCCCCTTAATGAAGGGCCTAAACATGTCACTATTCTTAGGGGGGATTAAACCTTGATGGGGGAAGGGAATATAACCACTCCTACTTGACCAACCAATCAAACCCTTAATAATAAGAGTCCTTTATGTGTTGATGATATGATATGCCCTTACTAGGTCTATATAAAGGGAATTTTTTTCTATGTTTCTTTAATGATGGCTAACCATTTATTACTTGTATTTTGGAAAGTTCTTACATGTCCAAATGGAGTCTTCTCTACAACTTATTGTCTTATTATACTATTATAATAAGGTAGGAAGAAACAAGTGGATCCAATCAAGTTTCAAATGAACATGGAGCATTAAGTCTCTTCTTGCCAAAGGTCATCCTACAAATGATATCCATGGAAAATGTTGAGACCAACTTGCTCACATTTGTTACTTCCCTTAATGCACACCACTTCTTGACATTTTTTGCAAGTTCCAAGATCTCTTCCTCCCTAAAAAATATAAGTGAATCAAGGTTCTTTGGACTAAGGAGCTTCAACATGAACCCATTTTGCATCACATACTATTGCCACTGATATTGCACCACACACTGATATTTTTAACTACATTCAACATTTAATCATTTATTTTTCCAGAGTACAAACTACATCAAATTGTTTTCAAAATAGCATGTCTAAAACTACGTATTGAGAGTCAATCCTATAGTCACAAACACAGTGTCAATCTGACAACTGCAAATGCAGATATCAATAATGTGAAGCCAATGGATTCCACCTATTTTCCTTTTTCCTCTAAATTTATTGTTTACATGTTCTTTATTTATAATTCATTGTATGGTTATTCTATGGCCACCAAGTTTAATGACTATTAAAGGCGCAATATACAATACTTCATATTTCTCCTATTTTGAAACTTATTTTCCAGGGAAATTTCGTTTCATAAGTTAAATATGATGCAAAATGTAGAACACATTGTTACTTTTGAATCCCTCAAATTTAATGTGCCAAGCACTTATCATCAAGGACAAAGACCTAACCCTAATGCGATTGGAGTCTTCTGAGTTTGGGGACAAATCCCACGAAATTAACATTTTCGACGACGGAATGCTTGGCGGCCTCCTTCTATATCTCTGTCGCTCGGGTTTTTTCGTGCTTGGCCTCCTTATCTGTCGCTTTAGCTTGAATTTCTCTTGCCCAACTCCTTCTGTTTCTTAGCCTCCTCTTTCCCTAGCTCTTTGCGAGAGGGATTAACTTTATCTCTTGCCCATTTCCCCTCTTCTCTGTCACATGAATTTCCCCTCTAATTCTTTGTCGCGCGAGTGTGAGTGTGAGTGTGGTCTAATTTCGTGAATGAGTGTAAGGCGTGAGTGTGTTTTGTTTGTTTGAATTTTTATTTTTTTAATTAATATATTTTATATAATTAATGTATATTTAATATT
>ML804130.1:57204-151648 GCA_009831015.1 Picea engelmannii
TTCTTCCTCGTTATTATCTTCATCCTCGGCTACATGATTATACTTTACTGGTCTTCCTCTTGGATCATATCTAACAACGTATGACCAACCTGCTTTACCAGGTACCTCTGAGTAAAATACTTGCTCACATTGACTTGGAAGAAAATAAAGCTTTGTACCCGGTTCAAATGCCCTTGTATTAACCATGGTAAATCCATTATCATGCTCAATAACAGTTCTTTCATGATCACGTTCATGCATCTGTAGCCTGTACCATTTCACCTCAAACAAAACTATTTTAAAGGAATTAAAATCACACTCAATTATATCCTCCAAATGCCCATAGTACCTATTCTCAGTTTCTTATGGATTTTTGTCACTTCTAGAGGAAATGTTGGTGGCATTAAACACTGTAGTTATCCCACAATCCGAGGTTTTCATCTTATCATCCAACATTTTGATACAAAATTTATGACCATTACACCACATAGCCTTGTGATGTTTCAACTGCAACATGGACAACAAGTAAAAAATACATTGCCAATTAAGAAACCTCATATAGGACTTAGTAAATATATATTTCAAAAATTAAACAAACCAAATACATTGAAAAATTGGGAAATAACTAGGAAAATGTGGGTAAACAATTTAGTTACCACTTTATCTTTTAAACCAAAGGATAAATCAACTTCCCTAGTTGACGTAAGATCGGGAAATTGATCTCGATGACGATGCAATGTTTGAATCATCTTACTCACCCCTTCCCATGATAACCTACCGAAGTATTCTTCAGTATATTCTATCCAATGCTCCATCCAATCAAGGTTGTTTGCAATGTATAAATGTAAAGCATCCCACTCTTGAGAAACTATATGATAAAATAACAATTTAATATCATTAATTAGCTATTGTTAATAAAGGAATAGTTTAATATAGTTCAATATGAAGGAATAAAAAATGTAAAAAATCAGTACGATAAAACAAAATTGGAAAAATAAATGTGTAATATATTAAATCTACGTCAACATCTAATAATTACCTTTCACAATCCTCATTTTTCCTTTCCCCAATAGGACCTCCCCTTCAAAAAAATTCATGGAGTCAAGATGCCAAATGCGAGGCACATCCATATTTTCTGCTAATTTAGGTAGATATTGACTAATATAAACCATGCATTGATATAACATATATCCCTCAACCATAGAACCCTCTAAACAAGATCTTTGTCTAACAAAATCCTTCAATGACTTCAACTGCCTCTCCACCATCCACATCGACCTTGTGTGTAATGATCCACATAATTCAATCTCCTCAACTTGGTGTATGAGGTAGTGTTCTTTTGCATTGAAAAATGTTGGAGGTAGATATTGTTGCATTTGACACATTAGTCGGGGAATTTATCTCTTCCAATACCTTATATCTTCTTTATGGATTTCTTTTGATAATAGCCACCTACAAATGCTGATGTAATAAAATAATATCAAGGCATACATAAATTTGCAGATAAAACATAATATGTCAATAAGTTCCGCTAAAAATCACATAAGAAGTACATTTTCCTTATAAAACATTACTTACCTCATGTATTTGCCACGTACATAAATAATTTGTTTTATGTTGTTGTCAAAGTCATCTGGGAGAGATAAAGGTAGAACAAACTGTAACAAAAAACAAATAATTATTATTTGTTTCCAAAAAATGCGTACCAATAAGAAAATATATTATAACCTACTAATTACCTTAATGAATGTATGCCAGTCATGTGTTTTAACCCCACCAAAATCACCTTTTTTTGTTAATATATTTTGTATGTTCGACGAAAACCCCGTCTGAAACCTAATTTTTCGAATGAACTCTTTTACAATATTGCTTCGTTGCTCCGTCAATAACCAAGGAAGACTAGTATTATTTTCACGACCATCACCACTAGAATTAATAATAACACTTTGCAATGTGTGATTAGCTTCCTGGATGTCACAACAAATCTTTCTAATTCTCTCTTTGTCAGTCCTTCCATCTAATATTCTCCATAACAATTCAGTTTTGTTCTTCCCGATATGCATTGTATCAAACAAATTAACTATTTGTAGGTGCTCGTAGTATGGCAACCTACTGAATTTCATTGGGTAACTTTTCATTCCTCATGGAAGCCCATTCGTGCCTTAACAACATTCATGAAACATCAACAAATTGAAATTAACACTAATTAATCAAACAAAATGAAATTAATACTAATGAAATTAACCAGATATTTATATAATATGTCATACATAAATAATTTGCATACCTTGATGATTTCTAATATATTCCAACTTCCATAGGCGAGGTGTCATTCTTCATGGTTTTTTTCTGTTATCTTCTTTACCATTGAATTTTTCTTTGTCTGTAGTTCGATAACTATGGTTCTTAGGAAGAAAGTGCCTATACTCATCAAACACTTCCTTTCCTAAACTCCTTGAGCGACGAGATTTTATCTTGGGACCACAAACTGGGCATGAAAATTTACCCTTTGTTTGAAGACCTACAATATATATGAATTAATGTAGCGAATTAGAGTTACAATTTAAAATAATGCATGATATTTTCAATAAATATATATAATATTAAATCGCAAAAGAAAGTAACAATATACCACAAAAATGTGTTAACCTGGGAGCATCATGAATTGTCCATGATAGTATTCCATGGAATTGAAATTGTTTTTTCCCTATTGGTCTAGAGATGTCATACATAGTGACGCCAGCCCATAACTTCAACAACTCATCAATAAGAGGCTCAATATATACGTTCATATCTTTAACCTGGTACTTACCTAATTGGTTCAACATACTACATGATTAATTATACTTATCTAGATGTCGTTATATATAAAAGAAATAATTACCATGCACGAAACAAAGAAACAAAATATTTTGTCATACTTTAAAGCAAATAAAAGATAATTAAATACTTGGAACAATCATTGTCAACATTGTGTGCTCTCTCTTGATCGACATCCAAGGAGGAAGGTTATTGTTTATAACAAAAACATGCCACACTGAGTATGTAGAACGAAGCTCTCCAAATGGATTGACACCATCAACTTCCAATGAAAGTCTAACATTACGAGGTTCTTCTTTAAAAATTGGCCACTTTTCTTCGATGTACTTCAATGCAGAACCATCTGCAGGCATTCGAAGAACATCATCTCGACTTATGTTCTTTGCATGGAAATCCATAAACTATGATATTCTTTGGCACCTAAACAACCACTGAAAACATGGAATTATCAAAATCTAATGAAGAACTTTGTGAGGCACCTTATTTGACGATTTATCGGTTCAATATCTACTTATTTGACATTGTGGGCATTCATTTTCTAATGCATATTGTCCATAGTATATGATATGATCATTAGGACATGCATCAATATCCTGATACTCCATTCCAATTTCTTTCATAATCACAGATATTTCTTGATATGTGTGTGGAAAAATATTTGACGTCGGTAATAGAAATTCACCTAACAATCTACAAAATTCAAAACAATAAGTCAATGTAAACAATATTAATCATCAATATTGCATCCATACTAATTTACAAATTACAAAACAATAGCAATATAGGAAAAAGTTGAACCTTTTAAGTATTTGTGAACATGCAGGCATAAATAATTAACAAATTAAATACCTTAGTATCTGTGTGAGGCATGTGTTTTATAAACCATTCAAAACCTTCAAGTTCACCAAAAACAATATAATAGATAGAATATTTGTTGTTGAGCCTTCATAAATAGGTTGATGTGACTTCTCAAGTAGAGGATCAACATCATGACTATCATCTTGGTTGTCCTCATCCATTGGATCAAATGTGTCTTGGATCAATCTATGTATCTCATCTTTCCGATTTGAATCACTAACTTTATCTCCATCCATATCATCATTAATAACTTGATCAACAACTTCAATATTCTGATCTCGAAGTTCATCACCCTGTAAAGGAGTATTTCTGCTAGTACTTAGAAAATAACTCTTTGGAGGTCGACATTTTGGGGGCATCGTCTATATATTTAAAAACAACATAGAAAAGTTAGTGTGTATAGAAAATATAAAAATCTCAATAAGAAATATTACTAAAATTCATAACATGATGACTATTACTTAGAATACATTAAAGATTGAATCCTCTTACCAAGGGACGATATTCATAACCCCCTTCAGCGTGCCCCTTCTCCTTACAATGTATTTCAGTTGTTGTTATTAAAAGTCTTTTTCTTTGCAAGCCCTTGCAATCATAGCAAGGGAAATATCGTTTTCCATCGCCCCTCGCCTCTAATGTCGCTCTTAACTGAGCAAGATTCCTGTCATTTTTGTTCATAGTGACAAATCTTTGTACTTTCAAGTAATTGTCTTACCTACATAATACCAAATAGTAAGTTGTCAAATTTTTATGTTTTAGCTACTCCTTTGTGATATTTTAGCTACTTCTTTCGATTATGTTATGTTTATTTACAATGACCTACAATCCTCACAATTATTTATTCTAAGACATTTTGACATGCTTTATTTTATTTTATTATCGATTAACTATTAAGATCGATATGCTTCAATTTGTACTTTAGAGTAGTGTGTACTGAATCACCATGGAAAATAATTACACACCATTTAACGAAAATGGTCAAAATTTCTCAAACTTGAATCACTCAACAACATACACTAGCCTCTAAGTTGTTTTGTAGAGAAAATGTCAATATTTGAAATTCACCACTAAAAAAAGAATGCCATCCACTTGTCATCCACAATTGGGTTTGGTTGGTTTAAATTATGACGTGTTGATTTGCAGCTACATACAATGGTCATAGTTTTATGCTACTTACGGTGGTCACAATTTTATTTTCTAAGACACTTTGGCACGTTCTCATTTTTCATTGTCTGACTAGTAGATTTCATCATCATGTTATCATAGATTTCATCATGAATTTTTTATATTTTAGCTACTCCTTATTAATAATGTATAAAAACATTACATCAACTACAAACTAGAGTTAATCACTACATCTAGAATTGCATGTGATTATAAAAAATGAGAGAAAAAACATCACATAAGAATACAATGTTATATGACTAACCTAACTTAATACTAGACAAAAAATATGACATTAATATATATAGGCACAACACCATAGAAACACCAAAATTAGAGAGCTAACAAGGTCACTTAGGGATAGGATTAGACCTAAGAGGATTTTTTTTCCACTTTCTATTTCAAACATTAGTCCAACCGGTAAAGTTGTTATGAGTTGGTGGTTTTGTAATAAGGATTAAATTTACATAAGGAATTGTAGGCTCAAATTAATCTAGATTGAATATAATGACATCCATTTTTAATGTTTGAATTGACTTATTGATGGAGTAGTTTTCCCTCTTCTTAAAATACTTCTTCGAAAAATATTTTTCTTGACATTTCACATGAATTTCCATAGAATATACTAACTAGTTCCAAAAACCAATGACGTAAATATTTTGAAATATGGTACTGCACATATAATATATTATCAAGGAAAAAACAAGCTACATGAAATTTCACTTGAACAAAAATTTACTAGTTAAATGAGTACATAAATAAAAAAAACATACTAACCTTGCAAGTTCAAAATCCAAGCTATGTAGATAGAGAATTGGATTTGTTCAATCGATGGGTCGAACAGTGTCACAACTATAGCAAATGTGTCACAAAGTCTCTTAAAGTCATGTATATATAGATCGACTATCATCGATATAGCGAAGAAAATGCCTGAGTTGACCCGCAAAAAGTCAACTAGCCATTGCAAGCCACATGTGTTAGCAGATGTTTTTTGAGGTATGCATTAATCGTCACTATAGCGACGAACTTTCGTGGCAATAGCGATGAAAATCCTGCCCAATTTAAAAAAAAAAATGAAAATAATGGAAACATGGAAACATTTCGTGGAATAATCCGTCCATATTTAGTTGTGGCAAGTCTGAGGGACTCCTCAACTGTAAGTCTCAATGAAGTCTCTAGAACTCTTCTTGTGCGAGAAATCCTTGGAAAGGAAAGATGGATCACCTGAGGGACTGTATAGTAGAGAAGGGGATGCTTGAGCCTAGGCCTGGAGGGTGAGTGACCACAAGGAAGAAGGGACTTTGATAATTCTCATACACTATTGATTGGGATCATTCACACAATGGGTATGTTCAGGAAAAACAGTGAGCCAAGATAACAACACAACCATGTGGATGCAAATCCATGAACTGCACATATAAGTATTGTGCTAGATTATGAAATTTTTCTCTTGAATTTTGAACAACAGTAAGATGTTTTCACATGAAATTGTGATTAATATGCTTGTTGTCCAAAATTATTGAAGGCGGGTGATGAAGGCCAAGGGTTTGGAAAGGACCTGACCAAGAAAGAGGATCAATATTTTTTAAGCAGCTCAATGGCAAAGGCATAGTGTTACTGAGAAAGAACATCGAGGACGATGTTCCTTTTAAGGGGGAAGGAAATGTAACACCCCATGTTTCCCCCATCTTGTAATTAATCATTAATTATGATCACCATTCTATGGAATGGGAACAATGTAAATGTATTATTGTTTAGATTTCCAATAACTAACTGTGGGGGTGAATCCTTGAAGTATTTTCCATGATATTACTAGAGGAAATAGTAAGGAAACTGCGGAGAGGGTTCATTATGTCAAAATGACCCAAATTATCTTTGTTGAAATAATAAGCCTCATCCCAATCCCAAGGAAAAATCAATTAATGAAATAAGGATTGTTGGTTGAACAATCAACTAACCCCATGAATGGAAGCATGGAGATTTTGGCTGAGGAGACAGAAAACCGTCAGCCCGAAGTACCACAGAGTGTAGCTTTCCTGCAGGCCTAGACTGACCCGAAATTCCATCTGAAAGAAGGAACATGACAGGTCCAGAACCTCCCTAAGGGAAAAATGGGAGAGTGAGTGAGGCTCTCCAACATACAAGAAAGAGACCATGGCCACAGGAGGCGTGTGACCCAGATATGCTAAGCGAAAGAAAGGAAAATATACAAGTTACTCTCGTTACTGGAGAGAACCTAGAAAAACCTGACATGAGCATAAGGTCACGAGCTTAATGCTGAGGGAGCATCTGATAAACCTCGTAGAGGCTGTGATAGAGAAATAATCTCTAAGAAACTGCAAAAGTTCCCTAGTGATATCATGGCTTGGCATGGGGGTGGCTAGAGTGCTAACAATGAATGCCTCTAAGCCTATAGTTGGGTGGAGAGGATAACACCCACAATTAGTTGGTCGGCTATCAGCTGTAATAGATAAGTACTCCATAGACTCTATAAAATTGAATTTAAATGTCTGATTGAATGCTTGTAATTTCTCTATACAAATACATCCTTGATATATAGGGGTGATGTAATACTATTGTATCTTGTTTGGATGATAGATAATTATGACTCTGGCGGTTGAACCAACTAAATACTTTGAGGTAGAGTGTGACCATTATCCCATGTCAATGGTTTTCTACTTACTTCTACCTAAAAAGGGAAAACTATCAGTAATGGGGTTCTAAATGAATTTGGGACATAAGGTGATGGCCTCTATACTGGTTAGAATATTCCTCAAAGGGATTACTCGGGTATTAATTCTACAAGTAAAGAGTTGGGATAGACTCCACAAGACTGTTTGGGTCTGATCGATCCCTTGATTTACCTTTCCCTGTTTTAGAACTTGAGTTCTATCAATGGAAGGTGCTTCCTTCAAACCAAGTTGTCCAAGTAACCGTGGGCTCATGCCCATGGCCTTAATCTAATTTCGGCTGAGAGCTAAGAGTGTAGCCCTCAGAACTTATCAAAAGCCTCATATGACTAGAACCATGGAACCCAGTGCTACGCCTTACAGGATCTAAGTCTTTTGAGTTTCGGGGCTTAGGAGGTCCAGAGCTCTAGGATGTTGGGATCCTCATAACATCCAGATTGCGCCTAAGGTGACCTATAAAAATAGTAACTTGAAGGATGACCTATAGCTGGTGATCAATTACCTATCATTGTAGAGTTCATCCCCTTGATAAGCTTTGATTCACTCCTCGGATGCAAAGTAACGAGGGTCGTTGATCTAAGGGTAATCGAGATCTCCCATGACCGATGGATCTACGTCATGGTCAATTCAACGTTGACCACTTCGGGAGAATAGAGGTGTTGTAACACCCAAACCCCTGAATGCCAGAGTTGCAGAGTAATGTGGGTCGTCGATCTAAGGATCCTTCAAGATCCATCTTGGTCATCTGATCGTGGGGACATGCGTATCACGTCGAGATAACATGGGGGTCCACGTGTCAAGAAGCGGTGATGCCATGTGTGGCAGCCTTGTGGCATAGCAAAGCGATGTCGATGACTTGAGACATGTGCCACATATCTAGCCAGTGTGTTTCGAGTTAATAGGTGTGCCTCTAGGAGTAGCCTAACACTGAGACCTAGGGACCCTTGAGCTAGAGTTGTGAGTCATTGATCTGGGGAGTCCATTGAGATCCTCTCCCAACCGTTCGATCAACTACTTGAAGGATTAACGTATAACACTTTGGTGAAGTTATACTCTGGAAGAAAGGGAGTGCTAAATGAGTGGAACCACTGAATGCCAAAGTCGCGAGGCAACGAGGATCATCGATCCAAGGATGTGCCAAGATTCCACCTGACCGTTGGAACTAGACTGTAATCATCCTGAAGTTGACCACTCTAGGAGAAAAAAGGAAATTACACAACCAAGCCCCCGAACTCTAAAGTTGCAAAGAAACGAAGATCGTAGATCTAGGGATCTACGTGGACCTCTCTCGACCATGGGATGAAATGTATTGGGAGGTTGCTAGTAGGAGTTTGAGACTTTGAAGCTATGGGAGATTTCGCAGGTAGGAGAGGTTAAATTCTTCAGGAGGTTGTCCATCTAGAGTGATGTGGTGTGATGAAATCACCTAGGGTGACGTGGACCCATGTTCGGCATGCAACGTGTCACCTTGATTCGTGATTTTTACAGACCGCATATGCTAATTGGAGCATGACACGTGTCTTCCATGAATAGGGCCACCCGTCATCTCTGTATTTTTCCACATGTCACCCCCTGGTGCGTAGTTGTTTGACATGATGGCTAATGGAAGCCTAGGAGTTCAGAAGTTCAGAACTCTGGGAGACTTGGGATGTTAGAACGTATGCTCCAAAAGGGCCGAAGCTACATGGCAGGACCTCGGGAGTTTGACAGTTCGTAACTTCAAGAGGTTTGGGATGATAGAATGTATGCTCCAAAAGGGCCAAAGGCCTGGTGATCGTGAAGGTGCGAGGAACATCCCTTGTAACTGCCTCTCCAACAGCCATGTCATTGCTAAGGGATGAAAACCATGGAAAATTTTGTGTGAGGTGGAATGGTATGAATGAGGTGAACCCACATGGGTTCCACGTAGACTTTGACCGATGTGGCTTGAAGAGCTTCAGATGGGCATAAATTCCAATCCAGAGCTCGGATTTGAGCATGGTAACAGTCGTTGGAAAGATCTTAACGAGCATAAGGTGATGGAGATCTCGGGAAGAGGATTCAAGATGATGGAGGAAAGAATTTTTTTTGATGTTGCATCCCTTAAAAAGGTACTTAAGGGGTTAGGTGTGTCACAGGCTTAGTATTTTGATATGCATGCACTCATTTCTTGGAATAAAGGTATGAAATTTAGACAATATGTCAAGGATATATTTGTTGAAATATTGTAACTTCGAAGAATATTCTACGTAAGAGAGAGTTGAATAATATTATTATATTATATTCAGTTAGGCCCTATTGTACCTTAGCAAAAGTTGACCCTATTGTGCCTTGACAGTTAATTTTAAATTAAGAGGGTAAAGTGATAGCTCGGCCTAGACCTAATTGTAGGATGGCCAGACCACTATTTATAAGAGAGGCCAGTTGATCAAAATCTGGACCAGGGGTCAAATTTTAGCTCAAAAATCAGTGTTCTTGTAATTGCCTCAAATCGGACGTGAGCATAGCCCTCGTCGTCACGAACCCAATGCAACTCGTTTCGTCTCAAACGAACGTCGAGATCGAGAGATATGGCGATCTGTTCGTCAAGTCAAACAAGTAAAAAAATGATGTTGACTGTACCAGTCCGTACAGTCCGTACGGTCTGATGTGGCAGGGCCATACGACCGTATGCTGACATGGCAGTGGTGACATGGCAATCCTTTATTGGCAGATGTGGGCGAATTATTTGTTGACACGTGGCAGTTATTGGGCAAATGGTAAGGTGCCACGTGGCCCAATCATGGGCTGCCATGTGGCACCCCTTTATTGGTTTTGGTCTATTTGGTTTAATGATAAAAAAATTTATGGGTCCGTGGGGTTTGACCCCCGGACCTCTCTCCACCATGTAGTGCCTTTATCAAGTTGGCCCGACCATCAGACCACCGTGTATTGCTTGTTATGGAAAGGGCGCATATTACATTTAAGTTGTATATGGTTAAGTTTTGGCCACGACCGGGTCGGGGCTTAGCCCCAGCCCTTGGTCACGCACATAACATATGACCACACCTTACAGCATATGGCGGGGGGTATTTCAAATATGACCCACGGTTTTATAATTTGAAACATACGACCATAATATTTGTGCGCGGGTCTATGTGTTTCAAAGGGTTAGCCCCCGGTCACACCACCCTTTACATGTGACCATTATAATATTTGTGTGCGCGCATTTCAAACGAAGTTTTGGCACGGGTTTTTATGGTTATGTTTTGAATGGTTTTGCAACCATATACTGCCACTTGTCTTCATTTTATTTTCCATGTAAACAGAGCCCTCTTTGCACTAGCCCGAGGTCGTATGGACTCTAATGTGCCCGAGAGCTTGGTGGTTAGGGGCTGGAGGCGCCCTAACTGTCCTACAGTTTGGACCGGTTTTCGGTTATGCGTGGGGCTAGGTTTTAACATGCATTTTGGAGCATGTTCTTGGTTCATGCACACAGAGGTGCGTTTTGGCGAACCAGTTTCAGAAAGCTTGAAGAAGGAAAATGGCAGGAGGCCTATCTTCCTCATTTCTTGGCCGATCGAGGTGCCGTAAAAGCCCAGCTAGGGGTTTTTGGATGTCCTGAATCCATTGGTGCTGTTATCAAGGAAATTTGAAGACTTATTATGCAGGTTTTTCACCATTGAAGTTTCAGCAAGCTCTAGGGAGCTTGAAGCCCTCATTGCTTGAGGACATGGTTTGGTGAGCCTATGTTTGTTTTCTGTGATTGAATAATCATTTTTGGATAATTGATATGCTATGAACACATTGGGACAGGTTTCAGAGGCTGTTGAGGACTTTTACAGGTGTTTTTTCCAAAGAGAATCTCAGGGAAGCTTATGGCCACATGTAGAAGAGGTCATGCTTGGATGAGCCATGATCCGTTTTCAGAGTTCTATTAGTCATTTTTGGGGTTTTTATGTGTTCTGATATCAATGGTACAGTCTTTTTTTCCATTGGAGTTGAGCAGCATCTTGTAAAATAACTTTTGACTAATTAATCCCAGAGAGTCAAGTCCATTGATGGAGGCTCAAGGAGATGTAGCCCGGAGGGGGGTGAACTCCTTTATCATGTTGTGATTGTTCTGAGTTTGATGGTTTGTTTGCTGCAAGTTGTGTTGTTGTGTATTTATTGTAAGTACATATATAACCATTTAAAAGAACATTTCCTCATACATAAGCATTTACAAGAAGATACATGAACTTAACACATAAGTTTATCTTGCATATTTTAACACATGAAGCAAGGTCCTGTAAAGTTTATTTTAATGAAGTAGCGGGTGCTTGCATAGCATAACAAGTCAGCCTTCTATTTTCAGATCACCAGTGCCTCATCTGGACACACTCACCAACCAGCTCTGTAGTTCACAAGTCTTGGAGGAGAAACTGTTGCAACTAAGGGTGACGTCAAGGAGAGTTTTTGGTCTATCTCTTGGTATTTCTTAGTCAAGTGGTGCGCTACTCTTCATAGTGAAGGAGTAGAGGAGGATGTCATGTTCAGTCTTTGGCCTATCTATATTGAGGAATTTTTGTTGGTTTTTCTCCCCCATGAGGGTTTCCCATGATAATATGTGTGTCTCTATTGTTTCTGTGATTGTCTCTCTTTCAATGATCTTATTTATGCAACTAATGTGCTAAATGATTGTAATAATAAAGAAGAACCGTAATTTCTAGATGTATAAGTAAAACTTCAACATGCTATCAGAGTAGGCCTGAAAGAGACCAACTCACATTTTATAATAAGTAACTATCCCCAACACACCTTCTCCAAAATCCAGTTTTTAGTGTTGCAGCTGCTGCAAAATTAGGGTTTCTACATAAACCCTAAGTGTGACGTTTTCCATGTTTAAGGAGGATGTTGAGGGAAGTAACCACATCTAGGAGCTCACGCTAGGAGGGAGCATCTAGTCCATGGATCAGAATTATGAAATTTTAAGTTTGAAAAATTAGGGTTTCCTCATAAAACCCTAAGTTGCAGTTGTAGTATCAATATCAATTGCAGTTACAGTGCTAGTTCCTTCATGAAAGTTACAAAACCAGTTGTAGTGCTAGCACCAGGTGCAGTACTAGTTCTAGTGAAATATTTTGTGAAGTGTTGGGACTAATTTTTATTGTCCTAGTGCACCTCACCCTAGAAAATATCCAACTAACTTTAAGTTACAAGTTGAAGCATATTTTACGTTTTAAAGGTTCATTATTGCTTGTTGCTACTATCGGATGGTGCTACTACCTGTTGTTACTATCAGAGGTATGTACTTACATATTTTCAAACTATATCATTATTTTAAAGGGTATTTGCAGGAGAAATGATGTTTTGTGTAAACAACCATCATAGCTCCAGAAGGATCTCAGATCCAACACATTCAAAGGAACTATGCACCCCAGGTTTGATTACTTTGATATGCCTCTACTTGTTATGGAATTATTATAATGAATATCCATGTTTCATTTTGATCTGTTGAATTTATCATACTAATCATTGGTCAAAATTAAAGTCAAAGTATTAGATTGATTAAAGTTGAGATTATAGAGTTTATTCTCTAAATCAGATTTATGTTAACAAAGCATATTATATTAGTAAAGAGGACATGTTGAAAAGAACACTTTTCATCTTGAGTGAAGGAGACTTGGATGAAAAGAAACAACACTCATTCTTGAGGACAAGACTCCAAGTTCCAGGTTTGATTGATTAAGTTGTTAAGATTCAAATTTGCACATATCAAGTTTGATAACCGCTAAACATTATAGTTGTGATAGAAATCTTTGAAAAGTTTTATTATTGAACAATTGGTAGTGTGTGAGCACTATCGAGATAAATGCTTACTGTAATCATTTACTAGATATAACTAACATCTCCTCTAGGAGAAACTTCTTGTTTTGTTTCTAGGTTACTATGGAGGAATGATTGATCGCAACACTAGAAGAGTGTTTCTCTCATTCCTTATTATTGTATTTCTTAATTTTTACCCTTGTTTCAGATAGGTCACAAGTGATAGCTCCGAAGGATGTTGCAGATAATAGTATAAAGGTGTACAACACCTAATTTGCGTCCAGAGGATTTTCCTAGCAAGAGGGAGAAGACTATGAAGAGACACTTTCTCCAGTAATCGAATAAATAGTTCCAATGTTCGTGAAGACAACCAGAACAACCATGATTTTGATACAGTATGAGACTCAGAGGGAGAAGTCCTTGTATTTGAGATTGAGTTGCCTCCATGAAAGAAGAAAATATACTTTCAATATCATCTACTCTCAGTTTCAGATGAATCTATTGCCATGATAGAATATAGGAGCTACTCTTAAAGTTCAACAACTACAATGAGAATAGAGTAGTCATTCTCAACTTCAGAAATAGCAGCTGCAGGTGCAGAGTCCTGGTTCTAGAAGGAATAGTTGTAGAAAAAGTAGAGGACATACTCTCAGGCAATGAGACAAATAGTTCTTTACAGAAAGAACATAGAACCAACACATGATTATGCATATTGAGTTGCAGCTAAGAAAGTGTACCAAGTTGGTACAATGTGATGTGAAAATTTAGTTTCTAAGTACAGGACATGAAGAATCATGTCTGGAAGTTGAAGAAAGCTCCAAGATCTTGGTGTGGCATGATTGATAGTTTTTTGATGAGCTTGGGATTTACCAAGAGTAAAGTTGATCCAAACCTTTACTTCAAGATTAAGAATGATGGACCAATTATATTGCTGCTATATGTGAACGACTTATTCTTGACAGGAGAAGAAAATTTCATCACATATTGTAAGAAGAAGCTTGTCGATGAATTTGAAATGAAGGAACTAGGCCCGATGCATTATTTCTTAGGTATTAAAGTATGGAAAAGCCTAGAAGAGATTTTCCTTATTCAAGGAAAGTATGATGTGGAAATTATAAATAGATTCGACATGATGGACTGTAGAGACATGTCCACTCCCATGGAGACAAATCTGAAGTTATTGGCTGACACTTCATCAGAAATAGTTGATGTTACTCTATAAAGACAGATGATTGGTTCATTGATGTATTTGACGAATAACAGATCATATATATGCTTTGTTGTGAACACCTTGAGTCAGTATTTGGTGGATCCCAAACATGTTCACCTTGTAGTTGCAAAGCATGTGATGAGATACCTTAAGGGTATGTTGGACTATGGCCTCTGTTATACTGGAGACTGTGACTTTATATTATATGGCTATATTGATTCAGATTGGGCTGGAAATGTTTTAGACGAAAAAAACACTTCAGGATATTGTTTCAGTTTGTGGTCAGCCATGACTTCGTGGAAAAGTAGGAAGCAATCCAGTATTTCTCTCAGTAAGGCAGAAGCAGAGTACATTGTAGCATGCTCTGCCAGTTGTGAATCCATATGGCTTCGAAAGTTGTTGACAGGTCTGTTTGATATGGAGATAGAAGATACCATGATTCTATGTGATAACCAGAGTTGCATAAAGATGACAAAGAACCCATTATTCCATGATAAGACAAAGCACATAAATATATGGTATCACTACATTCGTGAAATGTTGCAGAAGGAAGTTGTGAAGCTCCAATATGTTGTCACGAATGAGTAGGTTGCATATGTGTTGACTAAGCCTTTGTCTCGTGTGAAGTTTGAACACTTCCGAGACAATCTTGGTGAAGTCTGAAAGGACCTCCCTCGAAAGGGGGAGTGATGTTGATGATACTATGGTATCCTGACCAACAGTGGTAGCTCAGTTAGGATTTTATATCCTAGGGGACTGATCATCCCTGGATAGATCCTGAAGATCTGGTAAGGACGGTCTGCTAGAGTACATGTGCATGTATACACTAGCTGTGGTCAGTAGTGGTAGCTCAGTTAGGATTTATATCCTAGGGAATATTATGATTCCTAGGCAGATCCCGAAGGTCCGGTAAGGATAGTCTGTCAGAGTACCACATGGTAGCTCAGTTAGGATTTTATATCCTAGGGAATCTTATGATTCTTGGGCAGATCTCGAAGATATAGTAAGGACGACCTATCAAAGTACCACATATGTTGTTGTTGATGCAACTACATCATTTTGTTACCACATATTGATATTGATGTTCTAGCTTCGTGTTGTTGATGTTGATGTTCCAGCTTCGTGTTGTTGATGTTGTTGTTCTAGCTTTGTGTTGTTGATGTTCCAACTTTGTGCTATTGATGTTGTTGTTCTAGCTTCATATTGTTGATGATGTTGATGTTCCAGCTTCATGATGTTGATGATGATGATGTTACTCCAGCTTCGTGCTACAAATGATGATGATGATGTTCATTTTCTACTGATATTGATGATGAGAAAAACTTTCGATGATCTATAGATATGACAGTTAGTGTTCCCAATGTTGATGACGATGCCCCCTCCTCTTGATGATTTGTTGAGTCCAATCAACAATTATTGATGTTGTCAGTAGAATACCCTTCTCATTAAGGGGGAGTGTTGAAATATTGTAACTTCAAAGAATATTCTACTTGAGATAGAGTTGAATAATATTATTATATTATATTTAATTAGGCCCTATTGTGCCTTAGCAAAAGTCGGCCCTATTGTGCCTTGAAAGTTAATTGTAAATTAAGAGGGTAAAGTGACAGGTCGGCCTAGACCTAATTACAGGTTGGCCATATCACTTTTATAAGAGAGGCCAGTGCCTCATTTGGACACACTCACCAATCAACTCTGCAGTGCACAAGTCTTGGAGGAGAAACTATTGCAACTAAGGGTGACGTCAAGGAGGGTTTATGGTCTATCTCTTGGTATTTCTTGGTCAAGTAGTGCGCTACTCTTCCTAGTGAAGGAGTAGAGTAGGATCTTTTGTTCGGTCTTTGTTCTATCTATATTGATGAAGTTTTGTTGGGTTTTCTCCCCCATGAAGGTTTCCCAGGATAATCTATGTGTCTCTATTGTTTTTGTTATTGTCTCTCTTTCAATGATCTTATTTATGCAACTAATGTGTTAAATGATTGTAATAATAAAGAAGAACCATAATTGCTAGTTGTATAAGTAAAACTTCAACAATATTTGTATACATCTTCACCAATTTTCAAAAAAGGTTGATTCTGCATAGGTGTCCAAAACTAGCACACATTACTTTCCAAATTTGATCTATATGATAACAAAGGCCTAGTATTTTGATTGGCATGCTCTCATACTTTGGAGTTAAAGTCTAAAATTTAGGTTATAGAGGACGTATTCCTCTATCTACTCATAAAAGTTCATAAAACAATTATTGAGTATAAGTATCATGCCCAAGCCACACCATGTCCAGAGACCGTGCATAGAATTTTCTGAAAACAAGGGTTTGGTATTTTGCCTTATCTGTAGTCAATATTTGAAGTTAGGCTCTAAAAGTTTTACAAGATGTAGAGAACATATGTGTCCATGTACCCTCCAAACTTCATCAAAAAAATATTGAGTTTAAGGAGTCCAAATAATTTAATTACAAAGTGCAACATAAAAAGACAAAATTTCTTCAACATCTTTAATTTTCAAATTTGACTTTGAATATTCAAACTTTAACACTTGAGTTGTATTTGGAGGCTAAATAGTCAATTATTAGCCATTTATTAATTGTAAAAATGTTTTAGTTACCCAAGGAAATGAAAATTCTTTGGAACTGAACAGTTATGGCCTCAAGCATAAATATGAGGTTTGTATTTGAGCAACGGACCTTTGGCTCTCCATTATTTGGTGTTTTGTAGTTGCTAGTGGTGTTGTGTTATCCAAAGACATGTGCATAGGTTTTGCGAGTGTAATAAGGCCTGGGAATTAACCATTAAGTTAATAAAGTTTGCAGATATTGTAGGTGAAAGTATTTGTTGTAAAAAAAATTGTGATACAAACCGTGTCTGTGTATCTTCGTTTAATTTGATGCACTTACAATTGTGTATTTTTTTCTAGGTGCTTTCCCTGTGTGAAGGGGATAACAACAACAATGTTGACAACAAGGAGAGGAGTGCATTAATGTAGTCAATGCAACAAGCATTGGAAATGGTGCCTAAGAGGGAGGATGGGGGGCTAGTAAGCACCATTGAGTGAGAGTGATGTAATCCAGTAAGCACCATTGAGTTGAGGAAAAAGGGAGTAGTGCAACACTATGGACCAAAGTTGAAAACAATGGAAGAAAGGATAAAGAGTAGAGTAGATACGAAGAAGAGTGAGTTCAGAATATTGAAGTGTTGTGGATGTTAGCAACAAAGATTGGTAGAGGATAATGACTAGTTTGTAAATTCGGTTCACCTACATTTTAAGCAAGTTGCTCAAAATTTTCTAACTACTAGAGTTTAATGCAGGATCATCCCCAGGGCTTTGGCAATCCTACACACCCAAAAACATTTTCTTTTAGTTATGTGTTTTATTTCCAGTTTTTGAGTGATTCAATAGTACACCAATGGTTTGATATTTTCATCGACACACACACATCTATTGAAATTGGATGTTCAATTTTAAATATGTTGTAGAGGAGATCATATGACATCTTCACATCAAATTTCAAAACAAGATACAGAGTTTAAATCATGTGCCCAAGTCCAAAACCAACTCAAATGAATTCCAAAAATTATTTATGCATGGATATTAGCTTAGTATTTTGATCCATGCATTCTCGTTTCTTGATATCAAGGTCTAAAATTTGGACAAGATGATAAGGACACATTTTTCTATATCCTCACCAATTTTTAGCAAAAGTTGATACTGCATAGATGTATAGAACTAGTGATGGTACTTTCCAGATTTAATTTTTATGTTGAGAGCAAAACTATGGTGACCTTGGAACACTTCTCTTAATGTTTTTCTAGCATAGAAATAAAATTCTTAAGAATTTCAAGTAATTCCTTACCTTCTTGAGATCTAATAAACCAATTCGATCTCAATAGACATTAATCATCATCATTATCATTTTGATCAATACACTTTTATACCTTAACATTAAATACACTTTTATACCTTAACATTAAAGTCTAAAACTTAAATACACTATAATGTACACATTCCTTTTTATATTAACCAAATTTAATAAAAAATAATTTAACTTAAATACTACATGCAATATGATCAAAGTAACTAAATGAAGAATCTCCATGTAAGCACATCACCTTGTCTAAGAGCTTGGCCATGCAAAAATCAAACAATTATGATGGAAATAGTAAAGAATCCTTGAGAGATTTGATATCTTGTCGCGTTGTCGAACTATTGAATCGTATGATCTTAGGCTAGGCTATTGTTGAAGGTATGAAAGAATCATACGAAGGAGAGATGAACCCTAAAATTTCAACCCACTCTTCCTCTATGGAATACTCAATTTTGGCACGTGGCTACTTCGTAAGTTAAAGATATTTAATTCTCCTAACGTAAGTCAACATAGATTTTAGTAGTTGATATTTGGTGACAAATCTACTTTATAAGAGAATATAATAATGCTTTCTATTTATTTATGTTATAAAAGGCCACCGAAAAGCAAACCTTTGACTATGATGTCGTATTTGGGTATGACTGGGGTTCTTAAAATATATATATATATATATATATATATATATATATATATATATATTTTGTTAAAAGCGATAAACTATTTGAATGTCTCAATGCACACGAGGACTGGTTGGCGCATTTATTTTGAAAATCGATGAAAAGGTAATATATATTAAAAGTGACAACGTGGGAAGTATTCCTCTATTTGTCTTTTTCATTTTGGGGGGACTATTGAACCACTCTACCATCCCCTCAATTTTTTTTTTGAAGAAATAATGAAATGTGTAAAAAATATATATTTTTAGAAGAAATAATGAAATGTGTAATTTTTTTTTATTTTTCTAAGAAATAATGAGGACATATATTATTGCATGTTGTTTTTAGGTATTCAAAGTTATCACAAAAGCAAATTTTAAAAATGGTAAAGTAACATTAAAATCATATTTTAAAAATGGTAAATTAGTTAAGTTAGAATAGTATATAGGACTTCATTTTATTGATCAATATTTTATCACGTTTATTTATAAAGGGGGTTTTTTAATTATGAAAAATAAAGTCAATATATTGTAGGTATTTGGAGGAGTACAAAACAAGGATTTATAGGTTGGAAGGGGGTTAAACAAAATGATTTTGGAAGTTATTTATTAATCTCTAGTAAAATTAAGGATATTCTTTAATATCCCACAAACAAATGTGCTAAATCATATATTCATTGAATAGAGACCTCATAAAATAGTAGTAATAATAATATATTGTAGTGTATTTACAATTTAGAGTTTAATAATTCTAGATTGGGTGGCACACAAAGTTCTAAAAGTTATGAAGAAATATTGTGGAGTTTATTATGAAGAAATATTGTTGGGTTTTTTAACAATTTATGTGTTGATAATGGAATGGAATATTTTGAATTATGAAATGGAATATCAAAGAGAATATATGGTTGATATGTAAAAGGAAAGTATAAGTTATGTGTTGATAATGGAATGGAATATTTTGAATTATGAAATGGAATATCAAAGAGAATATATGGTTGATATGTAAAAGGAAAGTATAAGTAGGCAAGTATATCTATATTGGTATATCTATATTGGGTTGCATTGTTATTTATCACTTCTTCTTTTTTCCACGAATGCTTTGAGGCCTATATGTTTTTATATGTTTTTATGGATATATCTTTTCCTTTATGGGTTTTTTACTCATTTTAAGCTTTGTCCAAAACATTATGAAGTTTCTTGATTTTTCATGTATCACTTGACTTATTCTACCATTAGTTGGTTGTGAAAGTAGAGGAAAAATTATGCAAACAGTTAATTTATAAATTATAGATACATTATTAATAAAGATTGAGATGATGTATCATGATGTCCCAAAAGTTAAGATCTCAATTTTTTTTTGTTCAAATAGTTTTTAATAATCTAATTTTAAATAGACAAGTGTTCACCAGGGTTCGAGTTTGACCAATCTCTTCCAATGAAATTGAGCATTGACATTGATCTTGAGTGTTGATAAGAATTGAATGTTTCTCTAACATCTTCTCCAATGCTTTATAGATGGATTAATGAAGCCTATAAGGCTCTTCCTCTCTCTTTCTCCTGGATGTCATTGGGGGAAGAGGAATGACTACTTGTATATGTCAAATAATTCTTCTTATCTGAAGCTTCCATTTTGTCTTGTAAACATGTCCTCCTTGCATGCACAATACAATAGAAAGTAGGGATTTAGAAATTAAGCTTTTAGTGTTCAACATCGAGACTATCCCTCTCGATATCATTACCATTGAAAAACCCTCACATTGTTAAAATATGCATGCATTTGCATCTTCATTCTTCTTTTAATTGATCGATTTATGGTGACCTCCATAGAGGCTATGGTTTCTATAAAACATATTTGATTGAAATAAGAAGAGATAGAAGTATGGATATTGTATGGTTGATCTACTTCCTTCAACCAAATTGTTATAAGTTTTTCCAATTCACACTCAAACTCTAACTCCAATGATTTAGTTGAGACTCCTAATAATAGTGCATAAATATTTGGTTTTGTGTTCACTTCCTTGACGGGTATTTTTGAGTAAATGAGTTGATAACTAACCTCTCCTCCATCGATTTTGAATGCAACTCGACAATCATCCTAAGCTCTTTAAATCATTCACTATTGCAATTTCTTCTCATGATTAGTTTCTTTCTACCTAATCTTGAAGCAAGCTTGAAAGAAGCCCTTGAATGTAGGAATGATAAAAATCCCAAGGATAAATCCATATCATACCAAGAAATAAATGGAAATCCTATAAAAACAAGGATTTTTTTTTTTTAATTCCATTATCATCCTACTTTGACCATAAAAACAACAATAACTTTCTAATCCAAGTTTTGTGTCAATTTAATGTAATTCACTTTCTATTCCAAATTTTTTTGTCAATTTAATGTAAAATCCTCCTTGCTCAAGAAAAACTTTCTTCTTCCATAAATTTAAAAATTGAGATCACAAACTTTATTTTAACTACACAAAGTGTGAGATTTTATTGTTTGATATTATGTGTCACTAAGTATGAATCCAAAAGTGTATATATTACACTAATTCTTCTAGTAAAAAATAAAATTATTTGCAAAACATTGTTTTGTGAGGCAAAGAAACCAAGATTAATGMCATGAAWTTCAATATTGTTAAGTTTTCTAGAAAAGAAAGATCTTCATATTATCAAGATGATAAWTTTTTTACTTGTGATRTTAAGGGCGTGGTTGTGTCCTTTTCTTAWGCAAAATCATTGTTGTTGCCATCTTTTGAGTAAGGYTAATGGTACATATAGTAATAGCTTATAAGCTAAATAATATTGCATAGTGAGGCCCCAAATGAGAGAGTTGATTTGGCATAGGGGGTAGGTATTGGGTAGGGAAATACCAAAAATATTTTGCATGATGTCGCTAATAGAGCTAATATGGTGTTGAATCATTTGGATCAAAGAGATTGTCGCTCATTCAATGATGGCTTGTTGTTAAGTGAAAAGAGGCACTTAATTGCTAGTTGCAGAGATGATTCTTCATTGTACACAAGTTCTCTAGATATCATTCCCCGGAGGTAATTGGGTAGGGAAATACCAAAAATATTTTGCATGATGTCACTAATAGAGCTAATATGGTGTTGGATCATTTGGATCAAAGAGATTGTCGCTCATTCAATGATGGTTTGTTGTTAAGTGAAAAGAGGCACTTAATTGCTAGTTGCAGAGATGATTCTTCATTGTACACAAGTTCTCTAGATATCATTCCCCGGAGGTAATTGGGTAGGGAAATACCAAAAATATTTTGCATGATGTCGCTAATAGAGCTAATATGGTGTTGGATCATTTGGATCAAAGAGATTGTCGCTCATTCAATGATGGTTTGTTGTTAAGTGAAAAGAGACACTTAATTGCTAGTTGCAGAGATGATTCTTCATTGTACACAAGTTCTCTAGATATCATTCCCCGGAGGTAATTGGATCGGCACATGTTAATGAAAAACAGTAACATATGGAGTAGCAATGTAATCCTTTTTTATTTCATCACCAATTACTCTAGAATAATCACTTCAATGCTATAGATATCATATTGTATTGTGATTATGGAGGGTGCATGCTTCTATGAAAAACCAAACTATAATTAAAAGATTTAAAAAAAGACCATTAACTGCAAATGAAAGAATTATGAGGATATTAATAATTTTAAATGAAGAATATTCTTACAAGCACATAGTCGAGCTCGACCATGCATAAATCAAACAATTATAGTGGAAATAGTAGGGTATCGTGGAGAGATTTGAAATCTTGTCGCCTCGTCAAATTATTAAATTAATAATAATAATAATAATAATAATCTATTTTTAAGATCACGGCCAATCCAGACACCAAATTGGTGTATGAGACCCCCTTATTTGTGGGACAAGGGAACCCCCTCTGCCCAACAATTTGACTGGTAAAATCTATCGAGGAGGTTCCATAAGCTAGGTTATTGTTGAGAAAATGTACAAAGCCATGAAAAAATTATCGTTATAATACCAGAACAACAGTAATTGAATATATTTATACATGAAACATCATTGATCATTGATAGCATCGATCTCTGCAATGCCTTTTTTATTTAATTTTGAATTGCCTTTTTAATTTATTTAATTTTGAATTTCTTGGGTGTGGGAGCTTCTTCACGACTTTGTCGTCCCCTTGTGGCATGTATCCCTAATTTCCTCATGAACCCGAAATTTGCGTTGGATTTAGTTTTTTAGATGATGATGCCCCCTTGTCACAAACAATTCATACATGGATGTCGTGCATATTTGAACGTTAAAATCTTGGTCGCTACTTCGTTAGTTAAAGATATTGAATTCTCATAAAGCTACGTACCTTTTGAAATGATGACGTAACAAATACTGAAAGTTTGGACCACTTATTAGTCCATGCTATAGGAATAGAGGGACTATAGCGATCGATAAATCGTTGACTTCATATTAGTCTGTCCTTTGACCACAAATATTTTCATATTATCTATTGTTGGAACCAAGGAACTTAAAACATCGATTTTTATATTAAAAAAGTACCATATTTGTCATGATCTGATTAGACAAGGGATTGGAGGTCTTATTGTCGGCTTTGCTATTCCCAATGTTATATATGTTGGCATATCCAAAGTATTTGATCGTATATGGTCTTTTTGAATCATATATTTTGTTATGCATTCATCGAAGGTGGATTAATGCTAGAATTAATTCGAATGTTTGATTTAGCATTTTATGCTAGATAAATTTATGGCAATGTTTGATATGGTGGCATATCCAAAGTTTGGCCTTCCAATAAATTCTCTGGTGTTCGAACTGTTGTTACAAAAAATATAATAATTTTTTTGGGATACGTCAGACACCTGCCACATGCATTTTTTTCTTAAATGTTTACAGAGCATTTCTGACAGACTTAAATGTTTACCTAACAAGATTGGTAGTGTTGAATGGTTACTTAATAGGCTTGTTACAATACATTTTCTTCCTTTTTTAAAATTTATATGCTTCAGCGGCATTGTTGGTTCACCGTTGATTTCTTATTTGCATGTTGTTGTTGTTCTTTCTTGCATGTTTGTGTTGTTGCAGTTTTCATGTTTGGGTTTATGCAATCATGATTGGAACAACGTCATTCCTGGGGGAGTGGTTGTTGCTTGCTTCTTTCTTCATTGTATGTTATTTATTGTTGTTTGATTCCAATTTGCAGGGTTCCGGTCCTGCACCTGCAGTTGGGCCTTTTGGTGCTTCTTAGTTGGGTTTTTATTTGTTGGTTGTTCTTGTTTTCCTAGGGTTTGCAATGTTGGGATGTTGCATCCACAGTTGGATCTCTGGTTACATTTTTTGCAGTGGAGGCTGCATAGAATACTATTAAGATAAAATAACAAACTAAAAAATTGCAGTCAATGTAAATTGCATCTCTTACGCGTTGAAGCAGAGTTTGTCGGGATCAAAGTATATTTCATAGCTGGCGATGCTTTTTCCATGGATTTTGTGTCACTATGGTTTCATAGTTATGAGAGTAGCTTTTTCATATCTTTTTCAAATTATATTTCATAGTTGGCGATGCTTTTTCCATGGATTCTGTGTTACTATGGTTTCATAGTTATGAGAGTAGCTTTTGTTGTGTGAGAAATATAGTTGTTCTCTCCCTTCTATTTTCCTCTTGTAAACTGTGTTTCTGGATCTATAGTTTCTCGCCTTTTAGTGGTCATTCTGACCGATCATCGTTCGGTTGCATACTTAGCCAGTTTTATGGACGCATCTTTGCGGATAGGTTCTATTGAACTATGATAGGTCGTGTTCGGTGTATACATTAGCTTTCCCAAATTAGTTTTCTTTAAAAGAAGGGCTCTTGGACATAAGAGATTGAAATTTATCAAATTATAGGTTTCCTGGACAACATAAATTAAACATAGGAAATATGTAATTTTATAAAGTAGATATATAAAGCATGAATGGACCCCTCATCCCATACTTAGCTAGTTTTTGGATCGCGGGTTCTCAGGGTGGCGGGATGAAAATTGGGCTTTTGTTGTTCTATTCCCTACAAATAGCACAGAGAGTTTCGCGATATACAAATTGACAATCGGACTTGCAGAGTATTTGAATTTTAAGGGCCTCATGTCCAAAAAATTTAGCATTCTCGAAATAGTTTTCTTTACGTACGTTTTACATACGCTCGTGGACAAAAACACAAAAAATAGTAGTAAGCATTTTTTGGATCACGAGTTCTCGGGGTGGCAGGCTGAAAATTGGGCTTCTATTGTTCTGTGCCCTACAAATAGCACGGAGAGTTCCACGATATAGAAATTGACAATCAGACTTGCAGACTATTTGAATTTCAAGGGCCTCATGTCCAAAAAATTTAGCATTCTCGAATCAGTTTTCTTTACGTACGTTTTACATACGCTCGTGGACAAAAACACAAAAAAATAGTAGTAACGTTTGTTACATAGGCATCCATCCCCGCTACCTTCCACCCTTCCCAATAGACATTAATTATTATTTCAAAAGTCAGAACCGACCAGACAGGTTCGAAAAGATGGGCTTTACTAACTGGAAAGCTCGAGGAAATCTCCCATTAAAATGAATAGACATGCAAATATTATGGGATCTGGTAATTTCTTTTTACCTGCATTTTGAATTTGCCAAAAAAAATTTTTGTGTTGTTTTAGTTTTCTTAAAAGCTTCAGCATAGTCCACAAACGTGTCACCCACAGAAGCCTTGACATCATGTCCCTCTTTAATATTGGTCATATCTTAGATGTCAGATTTGAGAATCTGCTCAGATATGGGAATTTTAATACGTGCTATTAGTCACTATTCAGCGTACATATTCGAAAAGATTGGCATTAATAAAGCGAAAATATCGAGAACATCTGTCATTAAAATGAATTAACACAAAATCTACGGAAGATCATCCAACGTTGTTTTTAAATACTTATTTCCATTTCTCTCTATCATCAAAGAGTTGCGTTTTAGGGTGCCTTTGTTCTAATGTTCCTATTCATGGACATGTAAGACAACTTAGAGATGTGATTGAGGCCCATATGAAAGAAGAGATACTGCTTTTATGTGACGTGATCTTTGAGTAAAAAAAAACCTTTGTTATACAAGAGAAACTCAGAGAGGAGGAAATAAAAATAACAAGTATGTTCTAGTTGGTGTTCTCCCTGTGTTCGATGCTTTGGTTGGTTGAAAAGGTTTCCTGGAGATTTATTTGTTGAACTTCTTTGTTTTCTTGTTGGGAATTGTAATGGATTTTGAGGTCACATGCAAAATAGTTCTTCATTTAAGTATATAGCTTCTTCCAACAACACATATTTGGCAAGTGTATCGAATTCTACAGATCCTAGAAGAATTTGTCTTTCTCGGGGGCGACGCATTTATAGTGGCTTGCAAAAATGGTCTGTCATGTTCGTAAATGACACAAAATATTACTCCATTTGCGAATTTAACCAGAGGCGGGTAACATAAACTGTATGGGTGGATAAAACAACATATTATCACTACAAAAGTTTCAATTTCAAAGTTTGATGAGCTACATGTGGGTCTGGTAACCGACTTGACAGAAAACCATGTTCTTTGTCAAAGTTTGTTCGGTTTCCTCTAGATGTAGTTGCAGACTCCACATATTTGGCATTACCTCCGAACATTCCAGACCTTTCTGTGGGCCTCCATACCTACCACCACTATGAGTAAAGTTATATTCTGATGCCATGTGCAACATTTGATACACTTGTCATACCTTTGTTGATGTGTTCTGTAGCATTTTATGCACTTGCCAGACCTGTGCTTCTCGAAGAAGTTATGTACCTCAACAAATTTTCATTTTGCAGCTGGGTTGGATGTTTCTTCCAATTTACTGTAATAAAGAAAAGAATTTCAGCATATAAATCTTCAGGCATGCTTTTCAACCAAACAGATGATCGAATACAGGGAGAATACCAGTCACAACATACTTGAATTTTTTTCCCCTGACATAGCTATTGTGACATAAAACGACTCCCTTCACTTTGAAATCGGCATGAATCACATTTCTAAGTTGTCTCGGATGTCAAGGGTCAGAAACATTGCAAGGAAAGCACCTTAAAGCCCAAGTTTTCGACGATAGAGGGAAATTAATACTTGACAAAGAATGGAATGTTGAATAACCAACCATTGCAAGCATGCCATATCCGAAAGAGACAGGCTATTCAAAAAACTGGGATAGATGTAGTTGGCAGCACCGATTAAGTACAAAACCCAAAATTGATATTCAACTCGTTTTTTACAAATAAAGGGTTTGAACGTCAAGAAAATTGTCAAGAAGCTTCATCAATGTACATATTTTTTATTGGTCAGCGACAGGCCAAACCGCAATCGTTGTGGAAAATAACCTCAACTGTATTCTGTAACCCATCTTATTTGAATATAGAATAATTTCGGTTTATTTTTTAATAGTATTTTCCAATTTCTAGTATTTGTTTTAATTTTATTTTGTACCTTCTTCCCCTGTGTCGTTAAACATGGACGACAAGCTTTTCTTTCTGCTGCCCACTACTTCAATCTAAATAAAGCTTGCTCTATTCTTTCTTTACATTTTACATTTAAGAATATTTTTTCATAAGCCATACTTTTTTTTGACGAAAACGGTTATGTTGTATTAATCGGCTTTCTGGCAAGCCAGAATCAGAAGGTTACATCTCTGAAGAAGGTTGATGACCTCTAATAGTGTTGCCAACCTTCTTGTGAATGTCTTGGGAAACCAATCCCATCTTCTCCTTGAGCTAATTCGAGAAAATGACAAAGAGTTCATACATGAATAAATTCTCACAAACTGTGAGCATAGTAGAAGACAGAAGCAAAGCATTAAACCAAGGGGGCTGAAATTTTTCCCTTAATATAGGGATCCATCTTTTTCTGAGAGCCTAAAGAAATGTTGGAGGCCGCCTCCTTTTCTCTGCGCGCTTTGTTGGTCTTGCGCCCTTGGGTAAGGGGTGGAGACGGAACTGAATTGTCTTCAGGATCGGAAGTTCCCCCAGAGCCGCTAGAGGGGACTGTAACAACCAGTCCTACCTTGGCAGAGGGTTTCAGATCTGGAGCCCGGATTTCTCTTGCTGTTGCTGAAATTGGGGGAGTGGAATCCGGGAGGCTTTCGCCTGCTGGAGAGTCTTCCTTAACTGCTGTTGCTTCTGGATCTAGGGCTTCATCTTCCTCCAGCGCTTCAAAGCTATTTTTGTTTTCTAGAGTTGCCTCAGCTGAGTGAGTGGCCTTCGGGGCCTGGGTTAGTAGATCCTTTCGCCTTGACTTCCTTCGCCGTACGGGCTGAAAATCATCTTCTTTGATTGGTCTCGGCTCCTCGGAGGCTTTGGGGTAGCTTTTTGCGAAGTGACCATAAGCATGGCACCAGAGGCACTTAAAGGGAATCTACTCATAGTCCAGCTCTTGGATATAGCTCCATTCCCCCAGGGATAGCTTAATGGCTTCCGGAAGACCTTCCTCGAGGTTAACCTCAACACAAATGCGAGCGCAGGTAAACTGGTCCCTTTTCGGCTCCGCACTGTCCAGGAAACGCCCAAGCTTATTTCCAATGTCCTCCAAAGTATTTTTCCCCCAGAGATGCAAGGGAAGGTGAGGCAACTTGACCCAAACAGGGGCTGCGGTGATCTCAACTTTGGGGTTGAAGTCAAGGGTCCAGGGGGTTAAGAACATTCCTCTCAACCCCATGAAATAGGGTCCAGATCTAAAAACTAGATCACAGTCCTCTTTCAACGTGAAGCTGAAGACAAAAAAACCCCTACCTACTGTGAGCAGAGTGACTTCTCCCTATATCAACGACTTCCATCGATCTTCCATCCATGCCTCCACCATTTTGGGGCTAGGCCATAACCCTGTAAACTTCCTGATGAGGGCCTTTTCGGCTAGAAGGAGGGCAAGCTTGCAGGGTCCCTCTGGGGAGAGCTCCAGAGAAGGGATCTCTTCCAACTTCTTAACAAACTTAGACGAGGGAGAGGGCCTGGGCTTGGGCCCTGCCGGGCGTATTAACACTTTAAGTGCTTCCAGTGGATCTTTTTCCCTCTTGGCATTCGGATCTGGGGCCATCGTAACAAGCCGTCGACCTCCAGCAAATGAAGATGGAGGCCAATACTGCTACTTGAACCACATGAAAACGCTCAGGAAAGACAGATGACCAGCTACTCCAAAAACGCGTGCAAAAACGCTCAGTCCAGACGCTGAAACAACATCCGGGACCTTTGCATGGTCAGCTGCTACAGGCGTAGAGTGCCCCTGCAAATGAAAACCAGGCGGCTAGGGTTTAGGCCCTAGCCGCAGTGACCATCCGTCTCAAGCCGTCTCGCTCCATCCATTCCTAGAACGTCATGTGTTCATATTTACAATACATTGCTCATGCTCATAAGCCATACTTATGTGGCACCGAACCTGTATTTAAAGAAAGAAATTGGAGGACCCATCCTGCTTCTATTCTTTGGGTCCCGTAAATAGAATGAATTAATGAGTTACAACAAGGCGGTTCAAGTGTTAACGCAATTTTCATGTTCAATATGTTGGATATATTGCAGCTTCTTCCATTTGATAATATCCTTGCATATATACGAATATCAGTACTATTGGAATAAATACAAAAACTTCCTCTTCGGTAAAGATTAGGCAATTATGTTTGGGTTTGTGGTATTAAACAACTATGTTCCCTATTCTGTCATATATGTATTACAGCCAAAGAACTTTTGTAGTCTGCAATTTATGATTTAACTGTTGATAACTCACTAGGCGTTCGAAAATCTTGGCATTAATAAAGGAACGGTTGAGGCTGTCTTAATTACTTAAATCACACCAAATTTTGATTACATTTAATTTAATTTAGATATTGATGTTTATGGAGAGTCGTTGTTTTCTCATGCCATTGAAAGGAATACAAGATGAATAGATGATAAGGAGTTTATCTCGTTGAAACCACAATGCAAATTCATGTTTCTTGTTGCGCTATGTACATCTTGCAGTGAAATTTTTTGTGGTTTCAACGAAAATTGTGAACTGAAGAGCATCCTGCAAATTGGGAGATCATTTGCATTTGAAACAGAAACAATCCATTAATATATATTAGTATGAATACTATTCAGATAAATATGAAAAATTTATCCATTAATACATACTATTATGAATATTATTGAAATAGATATCAAACCTTTCTCTTGGCCAATACTTAGCTAGTTATATGGCCACCAGGCCCTGGGTTCACGGTACCCATGACCTATGTCCCCTATTCTGTCATATACATCTTGCAGCCAAAGAACTTCAATGATCTGCAGTTTATGCTTTTACTAGTGAGAACCAAGCAGGGGTTCGAAAAAATTTCCATTAATAAACAAAAAAAAATGTTTTTCAATTGTTGGATACTTATCACCTTTCCCCTTTTCCTTTTCCCTTCCATTATGGCTTTCTGGTTTTATACTTAGTCGTTTTTCTATGATGGGCGGTTGCAAGGATCACAGGTTGAAATATCTTCATCTCCATATATATCTTCACATGACGAACCCGACTGACCATTGTTCCTTTCCATACCTAGGCAATTTTATGGTCGCGGTTGTCGGGTTAGCGCATATGAATTGGCCTTTTCTTCTTCCCGCTCGTTATCGATTTCTGGATATATACTTAGTGGCCTTTCTATGGTATCTGATTTCAGATTTGGCAGGCTGACATGTCTTCATATCCATATATATCCTCACACGATGGATCCGATTGACCGTTGTTCCTTTCCATACTTATCCAATTTTATGGCCATCGTTGCGGTGTCGACGCTTGCGAACCCGACTGTTTATCATTTCATTATATACATCTTGCACTCAAAACATCTGTGATATACAATTCCACTGTGGGTTCCTCATATACATTAACTTCGTTCAAAGTATCTGTTGCTGCCTTCCATCCCCAACAACTTCGTGTCCTTCCTTATATACATCAACAATGCTCTTACTAGTGACAACTGGACACAGTGGTACGAAACATACTTCCGTGATCTACAATTTATGCCTTAACTAGTGAGAACTCAGCAGGGGTTCGAAAGCATTTGCATTAATAATCAAACACTAGATGTTCTTCTGCAATATACTTAGTCCTTTTTCCCTTGTCTTCTTACCGTGTATTATCGCTTTCTAGTGATATACTTATTCACGTTTCTATGATCGTGAGTTCCAACGTTGGCATGTTGAAATAACTTCATCTCCATCTATATCCTCACATGGTGAATTGGACTGCCTGTTGCTCCTTTTCATACTTAGTGAATTTTATGCCCGCAGTTTCCGAGTTGGCATAATTGAACTCTGTTGCTTTTTGTTCCATCATATACATCTTCCACTCAAAATTTCTATGATGTACAATTCCACTGCGAACTCCTCGATCCTTTTTTACTTTTTTTCTTCTGTGTATTATGGGACTATAAAGTATGGACATGATATTTTATAGAGCATGTACGGATTGCGCATTCCATACCTAGCGACATTTTGGATCGTGGATTCCCGGGCGGGCGGGCTCAAAATTAGGCCTCCATTGTTCTGTGCCCTACAAATAGCACCCAGAATTCCGTGATATACAAATTGACAAGAGGACCTGCAGACTGGCTGATTCAACATTGCACTTCTGTTGTTCTTTGTCCTCTAAACAACGCTCCCAGTTTCATGATATACAAATTGACACACAGAGTGCAGGGTTGGCGGGGTGGAGATTGGCATTATTTACGGATGATAATCCCTATGAAGTATCTAACAATATCTAAAAAATTATTTTCAATACTAAATTATCCCTTAGCAGTGAGAACTGGATATAGAGGTATGAAACAGTTGGCATCACACCCTCCGAAATATACAAATTGACTACCGGATTCCAACATCATCCGCTCTTCTGTGTTACAGATTATGCATTCAAATGTTCAAAGCGATACAATTTGAACGTCGGGGCCTCGCATCTTCTGCAGACACCTTGTCAGCCTGTTTTGGATCCTCCTGTTGTTGGGTTCACGAAATTTCCAACTCTTGGATATTTTTTTGGGTTGGCACCAAGCTTCGTTGTACCACGGTTCACAAATGTTTCAAAGTATCTGTCGCTGCTTTCCATCCTCACTAACTTCCTCTTGTTCCTAATATAGATTGGTTATGATTTTACTAGTGACAAATGAACACAATGGTGTGAAACAGTTGGCATCTGACCCTCCGCATTATACAAATTGACTACCGGGTTCACATCTTGTACTCAAAATTTCCTTGATCTACAATTCCACCGTGGACTCCTTAGTCCTTTTTCCCTTTTCTTCTTCCCGTGTATTATGGCTCTCTATTTATATACTTAGTCGCCTTTCTATGATTGCGGGGTTCCAGCGTTGGCGAGCTGACATCTTTATCTCCATCTATATAATCACATGATGAATCTGACCAACTGCTATTTCTTTCCATACTTAGCCAATTTTATGGTTGTGGTTGCCGGATTGGGAATTTTGAACTCTGCGTCTTCTTGTTCCGTGATGTCCATCTTACACTCAAAAATTCCGTGATCTACAATTCTACCGCAGACTCCTCAAAATCGCAAGCTTCACTCTACCACTATTCACAAATGTCCTTCCTAATATACATTGGTTATGCTCTTACTAGTGACTCTTACAAGTAAAAACTGCACACACTGATATGAAACAGTTTGCATCCATCCCTTCATAATATATAAATTGATTACCGGGTTCCGACATCGTCCCCTCTTCAGTGTTACAGATTATGCATTCAAATGTTTCGAACGATACAATATGACCATTGGGGCCTCACATCTTCTAGGGAGACCTTCTGACCCTATTTTGGATCCTCTTGTTCACGGGTTCACGAAATCTCCAATTCTTAGTCAATGTTTTGGGTTGGCGCATTCGAACTTTGCTTCTTCTTGTTCCGTATATACATATTGCACTCAAAATTTCCGTGATTTACAATTCCACCGCCGAATTGTTGGTCCTTTTTCCCATTTCTTCTTCCCTTGTATTATCACTTTGTGCTTATATACTTAGTCTCCTTTCTATGATCGCGAGTTCTAGCGTTGGTAGGTTGACATATCTTTTTCTCCATCTATATAATTACATGATGAATCCGAATGACCGTTGTTGCTTTCCATACTTAGCCAATTTTATGGCCATGGTTGTCGGGTTGGCGGTTTCGAACTCTGCTTCTTGTTGCGTCGTGTACATATTGCACTCAAAACTTCTGTGATCTACAATTCCAATGCGAAATCATCGAACTCGCAAGATTCACTCTACCACAACTCACAAATGTTTCAAAGTATCTCTCATTGCCTTCCATCCCCACTAACTTCCTGTCCTTCCTAATATACATTAGTTATGCTCTTACTAGTCATATACAAATTGCCCTCTGGGTTGTCCTACCATACCCTCTTCACTGTTACGCGTATTGCACCCAAAAAGTTCTGAGACATACAATTTGACCCTCGTGCCCTCACCTTCAACGGTTGTGCCTTGTAACCCTATTTTGAAGATTTTTTTTTCCCGTTCCCGCGACCTCGGTACTTTATTACTATGCAATTAGAAACTTTTCATGCTAACAACTGACCATGTAGGAACCGTCAACATTGTCATTAATGGGATAAATGCTCGAGGAGATCTCCCATTATTACAAATTAAACCAAGATGTGCGGAGATTTATTTTGTCCCTTCCGATTGTTCATCTCGAACACACATCGTCGTGTTGGCCCACTCAAGAAATCTACAATGCTTAATCGCTCATTGCAATATCCGCCATGTTTTCATTTCTATGTATGAAATTACTAGTGTTTAATGTTAACAACGTATCATGCAACAACCGTCCAAATTTTCATTAATCAACGAAAGTCTCGAGGACATCTCTCATGCTCTGGACCAATATTTGCGCAGGGTTGTATTATCCCTTCCAACTTTTCATTTCATTCATCGTCTGGAGCAAACAAACGTTCTTGTAGACTTATGGCACCAGGTCGACAACAGTTTTGTGGAGATACAGTAAATATGTCTGCACATCATGACCAGAACTTCCAGTGGTCCAGGGCATACTTTTACTATTCATCCCATTACACCCAAAATGAAGTGATTTGGACCTCTGGAATCGCTCGTGCAGGTTGCGTCCCTGAGGTTTTTTACTGTAAGGAGGTGGTCTCTTGGTGTGCCGAAAAATATATTCTAGGCCAAATAATTATTCCACTGCGCAACCATTCTCCTGTTTCTTTGCCACCTCGAGTCTTCTGTGAGATGTTAAAATTGTCGAAGCCAACATTGACGTTCAGAGGAAAAGACTGCAAGTAGTTTCTACAAAAACATGATAATGGGTTGGACATCTTAGCTGACTTTCTAGAAGACCCGAAAGATATCGCAAGGTTACAAGTAAGTTCCTTTAGAAATCCATTCTGAGAAATTACTTGGTTGTTTACAAGAATAACGGGACAGACATCCACGACAATCATTTTCCATATAATTATTTATATTTTGTATTTCATAGTCAATGAACAATACATTTTCGATTGGGGGAAGCTAATTTCCATTGTTCTCTATTCCCAGTTGTCACGATTCAAAGAATCGAATAAATTTTATATGTCATCCTACTTGATTTTCACAATTGTGCATTGCTTCCCGTTTCCAAAACTTTCTCTTTCCAATAAAATAAATTGTGGATTTGACCCAGTAACATTCTGGTATGAGGCCCTATGGAGGCACAGGGCCTCCCATTGTTTTTATGAAGTTTTTAATGGCTTTGTCTTAGTTTTCAAATATTTATTATTAGGTAAAGATGCTCCGCAGATGTCTGGCCAGGAACCAAGTTTTTGAATAGGAAGGGCACACTTGAGCAAAAGGAAAATCAAAGTGTCCTCATGGTTTTTGGATCTAAGGAAAATCATGCTTTCCTTCCATGCCACATCACAAACAAGATGTTTGTTGCTGAAATAACAAGGCAATACAACCACTAGTTGCATTTTTTCCATGACAAGAAAAAAGAAACAGTTCATTCCTCTACCATGGAAAGTTGGAGACTTCGTGTGCAGAAACAACAACAAGATTGACAAGTTTGCTGCCCATTTCAAGAAATTGAACCTATCTTATGCTGAAAGGATAAAAGGGTTCAAACCTAATGGGATTTTTTGAGAACATTTACTGGCGGTTGGCTTTAACAGCTCTTTTATCCATAGACACCTGACCCAAGACAGGGACAATGTCGACAACAATCCTGCTTCCGCCGATTGTGACACATAGACATTGCAAAGCGTGACTGAATTGTACATACAACATGGAAAAGTATCTACTGAGAAGAATACCTAGTCCCTCGCCGACATTCCCAAGAGCACAACATCACAGAGCATCACTTTGATGGTCCACCCCAGTAAGAAAGAAACCCAGAAATATTCGAACGGAGGAGGAGATAAGAACCCTCGCATAAATATTGATAGTTCTCACAAAATTACACTGACGAAGAAGAGAAAAAACAATGCAGGGCAGGCGGAGGAACCCAAAATTGAAAGTGGACAGTTGCAACTTGAAATTGAAACTGAGCACATGTAGAAAATTGGGTCGTCCGCGGTGGAAATATCTGAGACCAACTTTTTTGAAGAAGATGAATCCTTCATATTCCAGAGCATTGTTTTTGATAGCCAATCTAAAAGTATGGTCATTGAAAAGAGAGATGTAACAAATAGGAAAGGAAAATCTCGAACAGAGATTAAATTTAGGAAAATTCGGTCGTCCCAAATCTCCATATTTCACCAAGTAACCGGTGAAATTATTCGTGATTCCATTAGAGGAATTCAGACAGAAAATGCCAATCTGAAAGACCGCCTCAACGAATTTGAGAAGGCTTTCATTGCAACCCCAAAATTTGCCAGTCCTTTGGAAAAAATCGTTCCCACTACCATTGCAACCAAGATGAAAGTATCCTCTACCCTCCTTGCATGCTCTAGAGCCCTTGTAGAGAATAACATCAACGAAAGAATGCAGCTAGTTAGTGAAGCCTGGGAAATGTCGCAAAATTTAGTTTCCTTTGGAAAGAAGGCAAATGATTTCCTGCAACATTTGGAGGCGAATTTTAAAAATGATCGGCATTTTTGTGAATAGGTGATGGCGTATTTTTCCAACTATGCCATCAACACATCAGAACTGAAAAGAAGACAAGAGAAACTCCCCTCCCCAAAGTAGACCAGAAAAGTAAAAGCATGCTGACAAAAGAAAGTTAACAACCTGGAGCTCATTGTCAAATCATGTAAACAAGTCATATCATAAAAGGAAGATTTATTCACAAGCCTGCTCATAATGGACTTAGATGGAAGTACCAACAAGGTTCAAGACCCAAACTTAATTCTCAAATCCTTGCCAATCACCAAAGAAGCCTTCGAGGAACAAGTTGATATTTTAAAGGGGTTGTATTTCAAAATGTTTTACGACATACTTGAACATCATCTAGATGAGCACGAGTGTTGGGTACTGGGATATGCGGCACACAATGAAGAAATTGAACAGAGTCTGCATAATATTTCAATGGATCCAAGGAAATTAGAAAACAACCTTTATGACATAGAAATAAGGGATGAAATCAACATGACCCCCATGAAAATCTACATCGAAGAATGGTTCCAACAGAGAATGGATAGCCTCATCCAGGAAGGGAAACAACCGGTCAATAGGACTCCACTAACCATCGACGAAAGCAACAAAAACGAATCGGCTTCATAGTAAGTCCATACTAGCATCTTGTTTTCTTTATCAATCTAGTTTAAGTCTATATTGTCATCTTGTTTTCTTATCAATCCACTTATGACCTCTTTAAATAGAAAATTGTAACCAAAGACTCATAACTTCCAATTTCTTCTTTTCAGGTCTTCCTCTCTACCATCACACACTTCTTCTTTCGACATTCCTAATTCTTGTACTTATTTATTTTTATGGTCCGCGGGAGCCCCAATCCCAGTCTATATGACAAACGCATTTAAATTTCTAGAAAGATGTAACAGACATTATTAATTTTTGATAAATTCCAAAGAAAACTGATTCAGGAATGCCTTTATTGTATACTAAATTTTGGGTGTCCAGGAACCTTTCTTGTTTGTTCTAAAGAAAACTAATTCGGATATGCTACATTTCTTGTGTCCTATTGTATTCTAATTCTTTTGTCTTGCACGACGTTGTTACTATTCTATTGTATGTTAACTTTTTGGGTGTCCAGGAGCCTATACTTTGATAAATTTCAATTTTTCTTGTGTCCAGAAGCCTTTGCTTTCAAGCAAACTAATCCGGGAATGCTAATTTTGTTTTTCTCCACAAACCTATGTAACAGACGTTATTACTACTCTATTGTATGCTTTTAAACGTTGATGTAATTTCCAGAGATATGTAACAGACATTATTTATTTTTGATAAATTTCTATAATCTGCAAGTTCACTTATCAATTTGTATATCACGGAGATGTCAGTGCTATTTGTAGGGAACAGAACAACAGAGGCCCAATTTTGAGCTCACCAGCCTGAGAACCCGCGATCCAAAAACTGGATAAGTATGGAGACCTCCTATATTTTTTGTGTCCTATTGTATGTTAAATTTTTTGTGTTGCACGACGCTGTTACTATTCTATTGTATGCTAACTTTTTGGGTGTCCAGGATCCTATACTTTGATAAATTTTGATTTTTATTCTGTCCAGAACCCTTTTTTTTAAAGAAAACTAGTTCGGGAATGCTAATTTTTTTGTGTTTTCCTCCACAAACCTATGTAACAGATGTTATTACTATTATATTATATACTTTTAAATGTTGATGTAATTTCCAGAGATATGTAAAAGACGTTATTTATTTTATGATAAGTTTCTATAGTCTACTTGTCAATTTGTATATCGTCGAACTCTCGGTGCTATTTGTAGGGCACGTAACAATAAAGGTCCAATTTTGAGCCTTCCAACCAGAGAACCTGTGATCCAAAAACTGGATAAGTATGGAATGAGGCCTCCATGCATGCTCTATAAAATCTCATCCCCATACTTTATAAAAGTGCATATTTCGTATATATAAAACTAAATATCTACTTTCTAAAATTTGATAATTTCAATTTCTTTTGTGTCCAGGATCCCTTGTTTTAAAGATAGCTAATTCAGGAATGCTAATTTCTTTGTGTTTTTTTCTACGAACCTATGTAACAGACGTTAGTATTATTTTTGTGTTTCTCTCCACGAACGTATGTAAAACGTATGCAAAGAAAAATAATTCGGCAATGCTAAGCCTTTCTTTTAAAGCAAACTAATTCGGGAATACTAATTTTTTTTGTGTTTTTCTCCATGAACCTATACAAATGCTATTACTATTCTATTGTATGTTTTTAAATGTTCATGTAATTTCCAGAGATATGTAACAGACATTATTAATTTATGGTAAATTTCTATAGTCCGCAACTCCATGTGTCAATTTGTATATCATGAAATTGTTGGTGCTATTTGTAGGGCACATAACATCAGAGGCCCAATTTAGAGCCCACCAGCCCAAGAACCTGCGATCCAAAAAATGGCTAAGTATGGAATGAGGGCTCTGTGCATGCTCTATAAAATCTCATCCCCATACTTTATAAAAGTACATATTTCATATGTATAAAACTAAATATCTACTTTATAAAAGTACATATTTGGTATGTATAATTTATGTTGTCCAGGAACCTATATTTATATTTCTCTCCATGAACGTATGGAAAGAAAAGCCTTTCTTTTAAAGAAAACTAATTAGGGAATGCTATTTTTTTTTTGTTTTTCTCCACGAACCTATGTAATAGACATTATTCATTTATGATAAATTTCTATAGTCCGCAACTCCGCTTGTCAATTTGTATATCGCGGAACTGTCGGTGCTATTTGTAGGGCACGAAACATCAGAGGCCCAATTTTGAGCCCGCCAGCCCAAGAACCCGCGATCTGACTCCATGCATGCTCTATATTTCGTATGTATAAAACAAAATATCTACTTTATAAAATTACATTTTTGGTATGTATAATTTATGTTGTCGAGGAACCTATAATTTGATAAATTTCAATTTCTTTTGTGTCTAGGAGCCCTTGTTTTAAAGGTAACTAATCCGAGAATGCTAAATTTTTTGTGTCCAAGAACCTTTTAAATGTTGATAATTTTTTATATTTTTCAGGAAGAACTAATTCTGAAATACTATGTTCTGCATGCAAACCACATGTATTTCAAATTGCTAGCCACGTGTCTGTACTCAGTCACATTTAATCCCATCCCAACCTGGTAGGGACTATGCTTCCATGCAACACTTGTTTTGAAAAGGCCTAGTTTAAATATTAGATTTGTTTATTGTCTTTTCTTATTAGTTTTTTCATAAATTGTTTAGGAATTAAAAAATGATGAAATTACAGATATCAGTTATTGAAATTGTATAGTTTAAGTGAACTAAAGGTTTATGTTGGATCTATTTATACATTCAAAATTGCAATTTAAATAAAAAATGTAATTCACCAACAATTGAATCGTGGAATTCTAATAATAATTACCTGAAAAAATAAAAAAAGTCTAAACTACTCCATTTTAAAAATCCATAAGAAAAAATAATATGTATATATCGTCCTCATTTCTCGAACTATTGAACTATTCTACTTTGTTGTGAAGATTTATGGAAAAAATAATGGAATATGGGAAAAATCATTTGGAATTGTAGTAGGACCTATTCTAGGTGAAGAGTTTGAGAGGCTGGTTTTTTTCCAATAGAAAATTTTCTCAATTATATTAGTGAATATTTGTTTACATATGCTTGTCCATAACAAGGACCATATCAAGTGACGACCTATCCAAAAGAGTAACAAGGAAACTATACAAAGTTTTCTCCGATATAACAAAACCTTCCATATACAAAGGTGACCAAAGAATCTAGATAAGATTCTTCAAAAACCAAAATTCTATCCAGGAGAGATGTAAAACTAACTAAGAACTAATGTTCATAGAGAACTAATAAGTGTAAATATACTGTCAAAAGCATGTCCAAAACATAAATAAAAGGACTAGAACTAGAAAAGGCTAAGATGTCTCATGGGACCTTCAGTCCCCTTGTCCTATTTATAATATGTGATTTTACCTTCTGGTTCCCTTAAGGCTTGCTTAGAAAGAATATATGCTTCCTTATTATATTCCCTGTGTATGCGCTCAAAACTGATTTCTTGAAAATTTTTAAATAATTCCTTAATTCTGGATTTCCATCCTTCAATTGCACTTACCTGGAGTCTTCCTTTGTTGGATAGCCAATAAATAACTACTTTTGAATCACCCAGAACCTGAAGTCTTTGAAAAGACAAATGTGTTGCTAGCATAAGAGTTTCCCATACTCCCAATAACTCTGACCTTGTGTTTGTGTCTCCTCCGCAATTAAAAACCCATCTATAAACCGTTAAGTCTGGAGTTTTGAAGACTCCTCTAGCTCCACACTGATTTCCATCAACTTGTGCAACTCCATTGAACCATGCTATAGTTGTATTAATGTGTTGTGAAATCATAACATCTCGCAATGGGACAAGTTTTTGAGATGCCAAGTGCCTTCTCTCTAATCCAAGAGTCTTGAAAATCACCGTGTGAATAGAGGGAGTAGTCTCCTCGAATATAGCTAAGTTCCTCTCTAACCATATATACCAACAAATGTGAGCAGCCATAATCGAAGGAACAGACTTGTCCTCTGTTCAATTTTTGAGAGGCATGTTGTCAAGAAGTTACCACCAAAAGTATATTTTTATAAGGATAAGTTAGAGTAGTAATAATGATAGATCTTATTGTTTTTAAAGTTTAATATTTCTAAGGTGGAGGTGTATAATATATAAAATCTCAAATTTGCTACATATTTACATTTACATTTTTTCCTTTTAATAATTATAAATATTTACATTTTAATTTCTCCCTTTTAAAATATAATTAGATAAATTTGATTTTTCATTTATATTATTGATTATGGTGGTGATGGTTATTAATGTAGACTAAGATCAACATTGGTTTATCGACCTTTAAAAAAGATAAGGAATTACTTGGTTGGCTTTAGAATTATTTTTTCATGATTGAAATGCTTTAAGAACCATTCTTAACTCACCACAGTTTTTATGAGTTAAAAGGTAAGGAAGGTTAATATTGTAACAAATAATTTTAAATTAAGATATAATGTGTGTCTATAGAAAGTGTTTTTCATCTTCAACCCTATTAGTGTCACGAAGATGACAAATTCTTTCGACCCATGGTGTTTTAGGAATTGTCCAATGCCATATTTCACTATGGAGCTCATGAGAGTTTCTTTTTGTTTTAACAATGATGATTTTCTTCATTACACTAGTTAAAACAAGAAATATTTTTGATCTTCTAAATTATGCTTCATCATCTCCTTATAGTATCTTAATTTTCTCGTGTTCTCTTGTTCTTTATCACACCACAATTTCTCCTTAAATTTAGATGTAATAATATTTGTAATATTATCATTATTTTAAAGAATGACATGTTCCTCGATACCCCGATGATTTATCCAAGACTTGGTATCTTTATGACAACCCCCCTAAATCTAAGGTGGTTTTCACTAGATTTCAAAGCAACCTTAGGAAACCTCTTATCTTCCATGTTGTTTATCATGTTCATGTACATTAAGTACCTAGTCATAGCCATGCTCTCAATGGGGGAAATTTGATATTCATTTGAATTCATAAACTTTAAATATTTAACTTCTCACCCAACACGCACATAACTTTTAATAAATTTTCAAAGTAAATACTCATTTCTTAACTTCAAATATATTAAGTAATGAGAAGGTGATGCAAGAACATCCATGGGGATTTGGAAATCCTGCATACCATAAAATATTTTCTTTTAGTACTGTGTTTTATTTCTGGTTTTTCAATTATTCAACAACAACAATGGTCTAGTATTTCCATCAATGCACACACATCTCTTGGAATTAGATGTTGAATTTTGGATATGTTGTAGAGGAGATCATATTCTACATTCGCACCAAATTTAAGAAGAAGATATATAGTGTAGACCTTGTGTCCAAGTCTTGAGAGTATTATCCATTAAGTTAATAAAATTTGCAAACATTATAGGTGAAAGTATTTGTTGTAAAGATTTTGTGATACAAGCTGTGTGTGAATGTTCATTTAATTTGATGCATTTACAATTTTGTGGTTTGTTCTGGGTGTTTTTGTTGTGTGAATTTGATCATAGACTTGCACTGCACCGAGTGGTATTTGAGATTATGTTTGCAACCCCTTGTTGCATCAAGTAGTATCAAAGCAAGTTGATCCTACTATTGAAGACTCTTGAGTGGAAGACAATTTTAGTAGAGTGGAATGCTTGATAGAATTGTCCAAGAGAGGAGCAGAGAATCTCATGGATGGAGTGGTAGTGGAGAGTTAACATACATAAAGTTGTTGTAGTGATCTAGAAGAGAATTTCAAATATGGCACAAATAGGAAGAGGTTGTGGAAGACCCAAAAGACAAGAAGAAGTTGATGTTGATGACCTTGTAGCAATGATGAGGAGAATGATGGCCATAGTGGATGCCATGGAAGTAATGCAAAGAACTAGATGATAGTGATGATGAAGCCAAGATGGAGACTTCCATAGAAGAACTAGAAGAGCATGTGATAGTTGAAGAGAAAATTATCAGCAAAATCAGAGACATTAGAGGCAAACCTAAAATTGAAACCCTTGTTTATTATAGAAGTTTAAATCTCGAGGAAATGATATATTGGGTAGGAGAAATGGGAAAACATTTTGAATTAAAAAAAATTAAAGATCCTATGAGGGTTAGGTTTGCTTGTACAAGGCTGGAGAGTCATATTTCTTTGTGGTGGGATAATTTATAGTTGGAAATGGGGTATGGAGGAAAAGAGAGAATTAAAACCTGGAAGGTAATGGTAGAAAATTGGAAAAGAAAATTTATTCCTATAGATTATGCTTTAAATTTGTTGAGAAGATTGTAGAATATGAAACTGGCGAAGATGAATATGAAGGAGTACACCAAGGAATTCTACAAGCTTTCTATAAGGTCTAGAAAAAATGAGGAGAGTCGGGAATCCATTTCTAGGTATGTAAATGGTTTGAGTTATACCATTCAAAATAGATTTGATGTGTTATTTTTTTTTCTATTGTAGAGATTTATCAAGCAACATTGAGAATTGAGGAGAAATTGTAAGGAAAGAAACAAACCTTGAGGAGAAGTTAATGTAGATATTTATCAAGCAACATTGAGAATTGAGGAGAAATTGCAAAGAAAACAAAAGCCTTGAGGCGAAGTTAAGGCCATAGGATTTTTAAATGCCTATAATTGTTGAGGGAAGTAAAAAGACAAGAGGCTTGAAGAGGGAAAGACTCATATTGTTGAAACAGAACTAGCAATAACAACAAGCGAAGTGATTGATGTGTGGTCAAAGCATGGGGAAAATTTGATTATGAGGAAAATATCGTTGTAGCTTGAGAAAGAGATTGATAAATGTTACAGCAAGATTTGCCTCACCATTGCTATATTGCATAGAGGGCCTTTTTACCATTTCCCTATGCAGACTTTTTATCCCTTTTTGATGAATCCGGAGCTAAAAACATACTTTTTTCCACATATATGCTCCCTATCAGTTATACAAGATGTGTATACGCTTGCTTCCCCACTACAGCTCGCGTATATCAGGATTTGTGCTAGAAAATACAAAATGAGGTCGGGTTTCCATGTCATGACATAAGATCTCTTATCCTTGGCCTTCCATTTACTAGAAGCGTTCTGAATCAGCCCTTCAGTTGCATTCTAAAGGATATAAGAGCACACTTTATAGCTATGGAAAAGAGAAGAAAGCATTCAACTTTGAGAGCAAAGTTACTCTGGAGAAATTACTTCATATTGAGTTTGCATCCCTTTATCCCTCAAGTCTGAACACAGTGTTCGGTCCCCAAGCTCTTCCCTTATTATTGAGAGGACCTCTTTGCCTCTTTCTCATGAGTTTGCCTTTAGTGGAGGATTCAAGTGGTGGGGACCCAGTTGGAAGGAACTTGGTTTCTTGGTTTCGAACCGTGCCGACACAGAAGTCTATAATGTTGACACTTCTGTTGATCAATTATTAATAGAAATACTCCTTTCCCGTCCTATTGGTATCTTGCAAATATATGATTATTATCCATGGATGTGTTTGTAATGTTTATTAATGGATTATGCTATCTGATGTGCTAACCCCTTTTATATCATCACTATATACTTTCTTTGCTTGTTTGTTGATAACTTCTCGCAGGTATAAATCTTTGGGTCAAAGTGCTCAACGATGGAACATCATCAAACGTTGGATCGTGGTAGGCCTCTTTCTTGTATTGCACATTAGTTTATATAAAATATGTTGGAATTGAGTTGATTTCTACAGTCATACCTGTCTGTTGTGGTTTACCCTTAGCCATAAATATTTTTTCCCTTGTAACAGAAATGGAAACTCCACTAGGGAGAGATCTTCCTTCTAAGGGTTGAAGTACTTTTTCTTCTTACATTGCTCTTTTTCCTTTGTGTTTCTTGTTGTATCACTGCTTGACAAATCCTGTTCACTCTGAGTCTGAGTTTTCAACCTTTTACCCTTGCCTGGCCTTGTTTTAAAGCATATACGCCCCTTTTGCCTTGACAGTCGTGTGTACGCACTTGTTGTCTCACTGCAAGAGGCGTATATATGATTTGTTCTCCTGAACAGTCGCGTATACCACTTCCTCTTACTTGTTTGCTTGGTTGAGTGATTGTTGGGTAGGATTTAAAGATTGTTGAGCCTTTTTAGGTCTCTGTAGTGCCTGTTGAGATTATCTGGGATGACAGGAAGCCTATTTGGAGTTGAATTTTTGGGCGTAGTCTTTCTCTTTGTTTTCTATTTTTAATTTGTTCTTGGTTTCTGGGTTGTTTGCTTGGCTGCCTGGTATTCTGCTTGAGTTACTGCTTTTATACACCGTAGAATTCATCTGTCAAGTTGCTTATGAATCCATGCATTTTCTTTTTAGAATATTGAAAATACAAAAAAATAGGCATTTTGCATTGGTTGGCAATTTTGTCTTTGAATTTTCATCATTAGCTTAGCACATTTAGAAAAATATCGTATTTTACTTATGAATTTCAAATTTGAAATTGAAGAGTGCACTCTTTTTATTAGCATATCATTCATTGAAAAGTTAAATATAGACTTTGCATTGTATCCATATTTATTTTCTAGCAGAGTCATAACACCATGAGTTTCACTTCCATACCTTTTTGAGTAACCACGACCAATCAAATTTACGCTTTAAACCAAAATTGATTAGTCATGATTTTATTTTTAGGGTGCACAAACTAGCTCAGAATTTAGTGCCTTGGAATAGGATTTTGTGAGTAAACTTACCCAAGGCAATTAAATCAACTTATGTGTCTGAGACAAGGAGTTGAGAAGTCCATTGTATAATTGGTAATATCAGGAGGCTCCACTCACATTGGAGTTAATCACGAGGTCACGCGAAGTTAGTTGAAGGGATAACCCTTGGATACTCACCTAGCGTCAAAGATATTTCTGTGGATTTATTCGTATTTGGGGATCTTGCTAGTGCCCATACCTCTGTGAGAGGCGGTGCTTTCAAGGTTTCGAGATTTCCTACCCTGCCCATACGGTGATCCGGACTTATGACTGCTCGCTTGTGCATCGGTTATACAATGGTTTATTAGTTTCTTGACTTAGGTATCTCATAGGTTACTTGCAGGGGTTATTCTTCTTGTACCCTAAGTCAGATAAGGGTCAGACAACACACGACCTTTATGGAGGATTACCTCTTCGGGGGGATCTAACCAACTAGTTGTTAAGCCCACGAGGGCCCTTATAACTGATTCTATTACCTCCAAACTTTAGCGGGGAGTCTCAAGTCCCTCTTGGATGAGACATGCCTTCTTTAGCGAGGGAGGCCACTCAACCACTTTAGCCCGTTTGCATGCATATTGGTCGTTTGAATTTTTGGTATGATCTTTGACTACTAGTTGACCATAGGATATATTTTTATTTGTTGAAGAGTCATAAGTCATCGTGGAGTCGGACTAGCTTCCTTGCAGGTCCCGTCGGTTGTTATAGTTACCACCTATTTTCAAGTCCTTTTCTTCTAAAAGGCGTAGAATTATCAGTAGTGGTACACACACATCCACTTTTCATACTTGTGATCCTGCAAGGATGAGTACCGAGTCTAGTCTTCAGAACACTAGGAGTTCTTTGACTTCCAATCCCACTATAATTAATGGTACTCCTTCGACACCTGCAACCGCTACAGTTGCAGTGCCATAGGCTTACACCGATACTATGGCTCAGCCCATAGTTAATGCTTCATATCTTGCCTCGAACCCTTTTGGAGGTTTTGGCCACTCGTCGAGTTACAATGTTCAGACCATCCCCATGGATTCTATTCCATTTTCTTATGGTATGCCTAACTTCACCTCGCATTTTTCAACTGCCATCCCAGATGTTGGCCATAATGCTAGCCTTGGACTTGGGGGCACTACACATCCTTACACTCCTTCCCTGTTTGGTGGTTCTCATTTTCCCCAAGCAAATCCCAATGTAGGGAGTTTCCCTATTCTTAACCCCAGGTCTAATCCCTCTATGGATGGATGGAACAACCCAGCTGGCGGACAAGTTCCTCCCTATATCCCTATCCCCTCGGTGCTGCTTCTGACCAATACTTTTGGCATGACGAATCCACTTCAATCCTCTGGTTTCCCACCTGGAGGAGGTCAATATTACACTTTGGGCACCCCCCAACCTGGATCTAATCCAGTTGGCAACAATTTTAACAACCCCCAGCTTGGATCTAATCCAACTGGGGGAAATTTTCATCACCCTTATCAGAACATTCCTGCTAGAATGATGCCCATTCCATCTTCTATGAGTCAGCCCAGAGGAGGGTCTTATAATCCCAGACAAGGTTTTGGTCCTCACCAGAATCCTGGATGGAACACGGTTCCTAACACACCATCTTTCGCAGGAGGATGGGGTCAGGTGTCGCAACCCTGTATTCCCTTTTTGTCCACGCTTAATTTGCCAAATTTGTCTAAACTAATGAATGACCCTGTGAGTCATGACCCCACATGCCCCCCCATCCCTACCAAAATTCCATCGGACATTCCAAAGTTTGAGGGTAAGAATGGAGAAGACCCTGGTGATCACGTCACTACTTTTCACCTTTGGTGCTCATCGAATTCTCTAAACCATGATTCTATTAGGTTATGATTGTTTCAGTGCATTCTCATTGGAGTGGCATCACAATGGTACATTGAGCTACCTAGGGGGACATATGGGTCATTGCATCAGTTGGTGCTAGCCTTTCTCAATCACTTTCAACTACCCATTGGTTATGATGTTGGCCTTGAACTTTTTTCAACTTTACGCCAGAATACTGACACTCACATATCAGACCATATCCAGGAATGGCGTAGGTGAAGACGGTTGGTTAAGACTCCTATACCCCCGTCCTTTCTTCTAGAATGATTCCTAAAGTATTTACACGCTCCTATTACAAAGGATGTTGCTACTTTCGGGGTATTCAACGAGGAAGAAGTTATCCTTAGAGACAAACAATTTGATTTGATCTATGCTCAGTCTCGGATGTTATACCACCTTCTTCCAGATGCACCACGAACAAATCAAGATCCTAGACAAACTCTTGGACCTCATGCCAATGGCATTGTAGGGTTCGCCAATGTAAATTGCACAGTGTCGACAACGAATTCTGCTGGAGGGCCAGCCTCGTCTGGATCCTCCAAACCCACCCAATCGACAGATGTACATTCTGTGCAATCATCGAAGAACCCAAATGGTGACCAGCAACCAGATGGGAATAAAAGAAAAAGACGAAATAATCGCAAGGGTGGGAAGAATAATAATAATAAACCCAAGGACAAATATAATAATGGGAAACAGAATGATAATGTTGGAGAGGGTAGGAAAGAGAAGCGTAAGGTGAAGTTTCCTTGTAAACTTTGTACCAATGACCACCTCACCCACTTGTGCCCCAAACTTGCGGAGGCTACGAGGCTTTTAAATATACCGTCCATTGTGCTGACGAATCCATTCCCACACAACCAACACTTAGCCTCGAGTTCTTCGAGCGCCGAAAATGCGCCTGGTGGAAGTTAAAACCCACCATCGCAAGATGGAGATTGTGTTTGCATCAATATAGTTGACGTGAAAATTGATATAGCCACCCTCTCTCGAGATTATAGCTCTTCAAAAGCTAGTACCAACCTAGAAGCTCCTCCTCCACCCTCGGAGACAAACTTACAGATCAAGAAACTAGAGCCACCGCCTCGTATTCCGAAAGGAGTACTCAATCACTCTACCCACAACCCTAATGCTAGACCCACCCAAAACTATTCTATTGTTGAAGACCTAGGCCAAACCCCTTGTGCGGTGTCGGCTTTAGAGGTAGTCTAGATGTGTCCATCACAGAAGAATGCCTTACTCTCTGCCTTAGGATCTCTAAATCTTAGTGGCTTGAAATTCATCAAGTTTGATGTCACAGACGTGAAGCCTCGGTTACCCTACCATGTGGATTTTCAAATACACATGGATTATTCCAAGTATACTATCAAACGAGTAGTCGTTGATGAAGGTGTTGTCACTTGTGTGATGTCCCCGGTCTGTTGGAAAGATATCGGTTCTCCGACCCTTTCCAAGTCGTCAAACATGTTGACTGCATTTGACGGTCATTCCTTCTTCCCTCATGGTATTCTCCCCACCTTTCCGGTCCAGTTAGGTGGGAATACGGTAGAGGTGGAAGTAGAGGTAGTGGATGCACCTCTCGATTATAACTTGTTACTATGTCGCAATTGGACCTATGCTATGGTTGTTGTCGTATTGTCCGTTTTTCGTGTGCTTTGTTTCCCTCATCAGGGGGAGATCATGACGATAGACCAGTTATCCTTTGCGTACTCTAGTCCTAATGCATTTGTTGGACCGTAGATCCCTGTGATTGAAAATTCTCAACTGAAAACTGAGAATATCAGTGTCATAATGTATTCTTCCCTCATGGGTACTTTCGACTTCTCTGCACCGATTCACCACGTTTACGCCATGTCTAGTAGGCAAGCTTCAGTAGAGAGGTCCATTCCTTTCCTCACTTCCTATTTTAGTGATCCTTGGACCTTACCTTCTTTGACTTCATCAATTTAAGGTCAATCGCATGCTATCATGGATATGCCACTATCGACAGTGGAGATTGCGTATCAAGCTATCCTTGACTCTTCCACTGATCTCGACCCCGTTACCTCACAGATGGATGAGGAGGATCCCGTTCTTAGGCCTATATGGGCCACTTCGTTATCTTGTTCACATGATTTCTTAGATGAGACTTTGCCTTCATAAGAAGCCATCCTCGAAGCCATGAATGTTTCCGAGAGACCTTGGGACGATATGCATCATCGATCTTATTTTCTCCCAAGTGTTGAAAGAATCAAGCAAGACGATTTTTTATCTACATTGAGTGAGATAGTCAGTCACGTTGTATTTCCACTTTATATGCATGGTATTTATGCCAAAGGAAATATGGCAAGTATTTCTCTTACTGTCTTGATCGACATCTCTCGTAACCCTGGCAAAATTGAGAACGTAAATATAGGTGCGGATTGTTCACCAGAAGAGATTTTGATCTACATCAACCTCTTCAAAGAATTTTGAGATGTATTCTCTTGGTCAAATGAAGAGATGCCAGGGATCAATCCTCACATTGTCAAACATGAAATTAGAACTTATCCGAATGCTAAACCTATTCAACAAGGTCTTAGAGCTATTAATCCTAGGAAGTCCCCCACTATTAAGGCAGAGGTGGAGAAGCTACTTAATGTTGGCTTCATCTGCCCAGTTCCCTTGACCGAATGGGTATCTAACCCCGTTCCTGTGAATAAAAATCAAGGAACCATCCGCGTGTGTATGGACTTTCGCGACCTGAACAAATCTTATCCTAAAGATAACTTCCCCACGCCTTTCATTGATCAGATTCTCGATGAGTGTGCGGGAAGCAAAATATTTTCCTTTATGGACAGATTTTCAGAATATAACCAAATCTAGATCAAACCTAAGGACCAACACAAGAAGACATTTATATGTCCTTGGGGTACTTTTTCATACCGAAAAATTCCTTTCGGCCTTAAAAATGTCGGATCAACCTTCCAACGCGCCATGACTTTAATTTTTCACGATCTTAAGCATATAGTCGAAGCTTACCTCGATGATCTTGCTTCTCACTCTCGCAAGAAAGTGGATTATGTCACACACCTTCGATTGGTTTTTGAAAGATGTTGTTACTATAGAATCTGGTTAAACCCTCACAAATGCATCTTTTGCATTAGGTCTGTCCATCTCTTAGAATTTTTAGTTTCCGAGACCAAGATCATGGTAGATCCTCTTAAGGTTGAGGCAATACTTAAATTACCTCCCCTGTGCACTATTAGACAACTTCAAGTTTTACAGGGGAAAGCTAACTTTCTGTGTCAGTTTATAGTGAATTATGTCAATATCACTAAGGGTTTCATGTGCCTGCTGAAGAAAGACACCCCGTTTGTCTGGGATGAGCGAGCCCAAGAGCCTTTCAATGCCTTAAAGAAATCCTTGGTATTGGCGCCTTTGCTGAAATATCCTGATTATAGTAGAGATTACTTGTTATATATTGTCGTGTCCCAAGAGACGATTGGTATGGTTCTAGTTTAGAAAGATGATGAGCTCTATGAGTGCGTCATATACTATCTCAGTAGAAATTTAGTCGGTCATGAACTTAATTACTCTCACATAAAAAAGCTAGCTTTGGCTACCATTCATGCAGTCCAATGTTTACGACACTATATATTGCTTTGCAAAACTATTGTAGTCGTTGATGTTAATCCATTTCAATACATCCTCACTAGGTGTATCATAGGCGAGAAATATAATAAATGGATTGTCATCTTACAAGAATTTGATCTTGACTTTGCTTCAGCCAAGTCCAAGAAGTCACTAGTTTTAGCAGAGTTAATATCTGATTTCCCATGATTAGAAGAGGATGGTATCCATGTCGATTCGTTTGCAGACGAACACATTTTCCTTGTCTCGTTGTCTGACCCATGGTATGGAGACATTGTTTTATATCTTCAAACCTTGAAGTTTGCTCTGAATCTCTTGCGAGATGATCGACGACGAGTTAGATACCAAGAAAAACAGTATACCATTGTTGGTGACACTTTATATCGTTGAGGAATATATAGTATCTTGCGTCCTTTCTTAACTCACAAGGAAGTCGAGTTAGTCCTAAATGACTGCCACAAAGGGGCTTGTGGTGGTCACCTATCAGGGCTTGCGACAACCCAAAAAATCATGTGATTCGGTTACTTATGGACCACCATCTTTAAATATTGCATTGAAGCGATTAAGAAGTGTCACCCCTGCCAGGTGTTCACTCATAAAATGCACTCGCACCTAGCCCCTCTTTACCCAATCATTACCATCAGTCCCTTCACCAAGTGGGGGGTAGATTTCATCGATTGCAACCCAACTTCGGCTGGGGGCATCAACACATCATCGTGGTTGTCGACTACTTTACTAAGTGGGCCGAAGCCATGCCTACTGTAAAATCCAACGGGAAGACTGCAACCTTCTTCGTGTTCAACCAAATTATCGCCCGATTCAGTATCTCGAGTGAGATTGTCACTGATCATGTCAGTCACTTTCAGAATGAAATGATGGTAGAACTAGTGTCTAAGATGGGGTTTAAACATGGTCAGTCATCTCCTTATTACCCTCAAGAAAATTGGCAAGTAGAGGCTGTCAACAAGTCTCTCAAGACCATTTTGCAAAAAACTGTCAGTCAAAGTAATTCCAATTGGCACATCATGTTGTATCCCGCGCTTTGGGCATACCGAACCTCGGTTAAGACTACCACATGTTTTCCCCCTTTTCAGCTAGTGCACGGTGTGGAGTCAATACTTCCCGTTGAATGCGGAATCCCTTCTCTCAAATTGGCAGTTGAGCTCCTACTTGACACTTCAGATTTAGAGAGATGCCTGGTGCACCTAGAGAGTCTTGACAAGCAGCATCGAGACACCTTTATGGCTATTAAGGCAAACAAAAAATGTTTCAAGGTTTAGTATGTCAAGTCTTTCTGTCCCCGGTTGTATACCAAGGGTGACTTGGTCCTTTTGTATGACCAAGCCAAAGAACCGCTAGGGGCAGGAAAGTTTAAACCCATGTGGCATGGTCCTTATATCGTGCGACGTGTTCTAGAAAAAGGAGCCTATGAATTGGAAGATTATGAAGGGAAGAAATTGGCCGAGCCCAAAAATGGGCTCTACTTGAAAAGGTATTACGCTTGAGCCCTAGGCTTGAGTGAAACCCTTTGTATACTAATGTAAATTTAGTGTATATACATCTTTTTCTTTTTGTCTTCGACTTGCTTATCGAGTTTTCCCTTTTGGTTGGAAGATGTCAACAAAGTCATCGGTCTACCTAGGATTCGCAGACAGAGCCAATCGTCATACACAGAACTTGGCTTCCTCCGTCTGGGTGATTTACTCACTCGAGGGTCTACTGGTGTCTTCAGGTGGCATATCCCTAGGGCCATCCACGAACAATGTGGCTGAATATAGCGTCATCATAGAAATTTTGCGCGATGCTATCTCACATGGTATTCACTCTCTAGAGGTTCGCCTAGATTCTCAGTTAGTCGTATGTAAGTTGAACAGTCGTTACCGTGTGTGTGATCTGACGTTACTCTGTCGATTCCTATGGGCACGTATTTTAGAATAACAATTTGATTTTATTACATACTTTCACATTCCTAGAAGTTCTAATCATATATCTGATGCCTACACTAATTATGTTTTAGATTGTCATTTTTCACATTAATAAAGCAAGGAAGATCATTAAATCAATGTACACATTGTAAGATATGAGTAAAGCCGAAGATCCCTCTTTATATATTTCCAAAAAATATGGTGTTTATATTACAAAATTGGGGCTAAAACCCTCAAAATACATATACAGCCGATATACATGTCCCATGACATCTACACCTATGGCGCCAGATGTGTATCATGATAGAAAACCATGATGTTTGTGAGTCATCGAAAGAGTCGTATCCATGCTCTAGGTACACCGACAACCTGCCACTACATGGCTTCAGGTAGATTCTCCACCTGAACCATATGAATCCTCTGTGTCAAATGAGACAGGTTACCCTGCACGTTCTATAGGACTCTCTCCGCTTTTCCTCCCATTGCCTCATCTCCCCAGTGCCTCCGCCTATGTCATAGGAATCATTTTGGCCATTGTGGACCCACATCTGCAATCACACAAGTATCGAGTTAACAACACCATCCAAAAATATATTTTGTCCTATTTAATACAAAAATACAAAAAAATGAAATATATAAAAACTTTTACCTATGGCACCGTAGGCAGCTCCTGGTGGAAGTGGCATATCAAGATCTCCTCTGAAATCGATTCTTGCGTAGGGATATTCATCCATAGCTATGATTTGTCTCTGCCACCAAAAGAAAAAATCATCATTGTAGGGTGTCACCACCCTACCTCCCCCCTGTTGTTTCATGACCTCAATCCATCGCGCCATAGACGGATCACGTGGTCCTCTAGGAATGATCTCCACTCTAGGTCCTAGACCTGGGACTTGCTCGAAAAAGAAGCTGCAAAGGATAGAGGCAAACCTGAAGTTTTCTTTCCCCCCCTGCTTGCACTCTGTCAACTGACCTTTCATGTTGGTTAGCAATGAGGTACACCAGTCGTAGACGGTGGGTCTCGCACACTCCAGTGTGTAAAACATAAGTGGTCTCGATCCTTGATGCAACGAGGTTGATCCTATGATCTTGTTAATCACGAGCACAATAATCTTCAGGCTGAGGTTACCTATAGCCCGGATAGGGATTTGACTTCCCACCATGGGAGTCCCTGCAACATAGTGGGCCTCGATGTATTCTTTGACCTTTATCCCACTCCCTGCCCCACGAGACTTGAGGTCCACAACCTCTCCTCGACGTGAAAGTCCAGTTAAGAAGTAGGTGTCCTCTACTTCGATCCTTAATGGTTTTCCATCAAGGATAAAGCTCTCGCTATCAGGATCCCAATATCCCACCAGCAGTTCCAACAACCTCACTTGGGCCCTAATTCTTTTGAGAGTCCAAAACTCATATAAACCACATCTTTTTAAAGCTTCTTGAGCCACTATATCTCGATCCACTGTTGCATCTACCTCCTCATGCTCTCGCTCTCTCCATTCCAACACCATCCTGCAAAAAACCAAATCATTTTTGAGTTAGAAACATTTTTTTTTTTGCCCTTTTGCACACGTATATGCGGTTTATTTACAAACATTCATGGGTAGGGCCTTATATATGCCCCCTTTAGTTCACAGAGGAGCGTATAACTAGTCATATACGCGGCCTATTCAGAGAAACCCACATATACCGAAAAACTCAATTTGCGCCCTTAAAAACTAACAAAATAGAACCTAACTTAACATTATAAACCAATGAAATTGAAGAGGATGGGATAAAGAGTTACCTGGTCCAAACTGTGCGTGATTTCGTTGCCTATTTCTCCCATGATCGTTGTTTGAATTCTAGAGGTGTTTTAGTCCAAATTGCACTATTTAGGTAAAAATGAAATGATACAGTAAATTTTGATTTTATTACTATTTATAAGCCATTTTTTACCCACTTGATATAGTTTTATGCTATTGTTTTGTCTAATTGACTAATTCAAGAATGGTTTTAAGTTGGTTTTTGTAGTTTCGACTCAATTTTCTTGCGGAGTTCAACGTCATGGTTGGTCGTTCATCTCCTCAGGCAGGTATATTCATAACCTAGCATATAAGATAGGTATCTACTCCATCGTGCATTTTTTTTGCATTATCCTTCGACTACCACTTTTACGCCTTAGGTATGAACCCATTTATTGCGACGCATAAACCTCCATCTTCTATTAATAGCATCGTTAAAAAATGGTAGAGACTTACCAAACATGGGTACCCTAGTTAGAACCTCTTTGTCATTTGGTGCCCATGCCAATTTTTTCCTTAGGACCGAGAGTCCATTATAATTCAATACAATGAGCCTCATTTATCATTCATGCACACACGGCCTTATTACACGTAGACTCCCAATAATAAGTCTCAGTTAATCTCTTTTCCGACTCGTCCAAAAACTAAAAATATCACCGAGTGATTTGTCCCTTTCACACTCGTTAAAATTGGATTTGAAAGATCATGAGTCCTAGTTAAGCTCTTTTCCGACTCGCTATCAAAAATAGAAAAGATTGTTGAGTGAACTTGTCTTTTTCACACTCGTAAATTATATTTGAAAAGACGTCTATTTGACACAAGTTTACCCCTTTTTCACACCAAGTAGACTAAAAGATATAAAAAAGGACATTTTTTGGCATTAAGTTGTGATTGCATATCATGCCCTCACTTGTTGTATTGAGCCTTTAGTTGGTTCTCGCTTTGCATTATAAATCGTTGCCTAAGCAGTCTGCATCCTCAACCAAGCAGAGCCTTGTTTTTATCCTTCACAATTTGACACCCTATACCCTGGAGGGAACATCACCCTGAGTGATCATCTCCGCATGCATTTCCTTTGCATTGAGCATAGGTACGTTCCACTGCTGGAACTAGTTTTGCTTACTTGCGACACTAGTTCCCTCCTCTGTATCATAACATTCATTTGTTATGAAAAAACAAAAACATACGGGTGGGAAGGGAATACTATATTGTAATTGGTAGCAGTCATGTCACCTTTGAACAGAGAACAAAGTTATTGAGTCCTTGTGTCATCATAATTTTGGGTTTAGCATGGCCTTAGGAAGCTGATCTCGCTACAGAGTTTTCTCTACCGACTGGTTACTCTTCCAGTCCCTATAGAGAACGTTATTGATGCCTCCTGCATCCAATTGCCACATCATTGATTCCATGCTATCGGAGTTCACCATATGTCTCATGCTCTTGTTCAAAGGAAGTCTATCAATTTGTGTCGTCCACTCCTCATAAATATTGACTTTGCATGTCAGCCATATCCTTAGTTTGTCTCATAATCACATGATACTTTGGTCTTATCATGCACCTTGGCCCTACTTTCATCATTGGTATGTCACCTTGAACCCAAAAATCGATATTTCATCATTGGTCATTGACTGGGTGATTTCCCTTGTGTTCGACGGCAAGATATCTATTCACACTTTGGGATTCATGCAGTGTCTTGGATGCCATTAGCCTTATTGATGGTTTCATCACCTTTGTTAGCAGTTTTTCATCATTGGTTGTTATTTAGAGGGTCCTTTTCGTGTACCGCTTGCATTTGGCACACGCGAAAGACGCACAAGGTTGGTGGTTTGTGAACATGTTCTTCATCTAATCTCCACCAAATCATGAAGCCCCTACTTTGTTCCTCATGATGACTGATGAGAGATGCCTCAATGCTCTCCTTTCAGCGGGTCTCCTTCCATCGAATTCAGCTCATTTATTCTGGATATGAGACCTAGAGTTTTATGAGTACCTTGAGGCTTGTAGACATTAGTGGCAGACTCTCTCACCATTGACAGATGGGAATACATCAATGTCTCCTGATCAATGGATCTCTCAAGTGTTCGACACCAACTCCTTTATTCACATTTGTAGAGATGTACTCGGTTTTTTGATACCTACTTTCATCATCAGTAGACTATCTTGCATTTGTTAATGGTATAATTCAATGATCGGTAATCAAATGATGTCTCATCATGTTTGACCTCAACTCATTTATTCACATGATGTAGACTTGCACCTTTGGCGGATAGTGTAGAAGACTTGAAGACATCACTATGTGGCTGCAACTTTCCTGAGTTGCTTCTTCCATTTCATTGGACCAGTACCTATTTGACTTCAGTGATCATGGGAGATTAGATTGTACTACATGGTATACATATATCTTCAGATTGATTTTTGAGACTGGTTTCACTGGGCCTTGTTCGTGACTATGACATCTTTTGGCATATAACCGCATTTGTATTTGCCTATTCATGGCCATGAACACTTTTTTGGTATATTTTTCACATGGATCTGCATTGTATTCTTAGCAGCCATGTATGCAAAGTCAGTACATAATATGAGCAATTGAGTTCATCCAACTGGTTCTCTACCACTCCACTTCTGGGTTATTTATAATGTATTTCGGTCATCACAGATACTCCTATGATATCATACATTAGTGGGCATCTGTTCTAGCAAGATTTGCCTCACCATTGTTATCTTGCATAGAGGGCCTTTTTTCCATTTCCCTATGCAAAATTTTTATCCCTTTTTGATGAATCTAGAGCTAAAAACATACCTTTTTCCACATATACACTCCCTATCAGTTATACAATATGCATATACGCTTGTTGCCTCACTACAACTCGCGTATATCGGTATTTGTGCCAGAAAATACAAAATGAGGTCGACTTTCCATGTCATGACAGAAGATCTCTGATCCTTGGCCTTACATATACTGGAAACGTTTTGAATCGGCCCTTCAGTTGCATTCTGAAGGCTATAAGAGCACAATTTCAAGCTATGGAAAAGAGGAGAAAGCATTCAACTTTGAGAGAAAAGTTACTCTAGATAAATTACTTCATATTGAGTCTGCATCCCTTTATCCCTCAAGTCTGAATACAGTGTTCAACCCCCAATCTCTTCCCTTATTATTGAGAGGACCTCTTTGCCTCTTTCTCATGAGTTTTCCTTTGGTGGAGGATTGAAGTGGTGGGGACCCAGTTGGAAGGAACTTGGTTTCTTGGTTTCGAACCATGCCGACACGGAAGTCTATAATGTTGACACTTCTGCTGATCAATTATTAATAGAAATACTCCTTTCCCGTCTTGTTGGTATCTTGCAAATATATGATTATTATTCATGGGCGTGTTTGTAATGTTTATTAATGGATTATGATATCTGATGTGCTAACCCCTTTTATATCATCACTATATACTTTCTTTGCTTGTTTGTTGAGAACTTCTCGTAGGTATAAATCTTTGGGTCAAAGTGCTCAATGATGGAACATCATCAAACGTTGGATCGAGGTAGGCCTCTTTCTTGTATTGCACATTAGTTTATATAACATATGTTGGAATTGAGTTGATTTCTATAGTCATACCTGTCTGTTGTAGTTTACCCTTAGCCATAAAGAGTTTTTCCCTTGTAACAATAAAGAACCAGTACAAAGGAATACAATCTCCATAATGAAATACAATATAGGAGGTAAGTATTGTAATTTTGTTATTGATGGTGGTAGTTCATAAAAATTCATGTCTAATGAGGTTGTTCAGAAGTTGAATTTGAAGAGTACACCTCATTCATAAGAATATAGAATGTCATGGTTACAAAATGGTAATAGGGTCATTATGAGAGAGTAGTGTTTGATTAATATTAATATTGGAGGTTACAATGACAACATTCTATGTGATGTTTTCCCATGGATGATTGTCACATTTTGTTGGGAAGACCATGGTAGTTTGATAGAAGAGTTATGCATGATGAGAGAAGAAACACCTACCCAGAAAGATATGAAGACATTTAACTTACATCCTTCAAATGAATAAGTGGAGAAGGTTGGGAAAGTGATTTTGATTCCAATGATGACTATGTGAAAAAAGTAGAGAAACAAGAACCTACAGAACACCGTGCTAAAGAAAAAGAAGAGAAACGCGTTGGTGCTAAAACAACAACAATTTTGAAGGGGAAGATGGAAGTTTTTCATTCCCATAATGTTTTCCATGGTAGTATGCTTGTAGGAAATGCAATAGAGAATGTGAAGGAAGTAACCTTGAAGAGGATAGCCACAAATGGAGGGGATAACAATAGTGGAGTTGACAAAAAGGAGAGGAGTGTATTAATGTAGTCATGGTAAGAAGCATTGGAAATGGGGCCTAAGAGGGAGGATGGGGAGGTAGTAAGCACCATTGAGTGGGAGAAATGTAATGCAGTAAGTACCACTGAGATGAGGGAAAATGGAGTAGTGGAACACTATGGACCATTGTTGAAAACAATGGAAAAAACGCTAAAGAGTGGAGTAGATATAGAGAAGAGTGAGGCCAAAATATTGAATGAAGTGTTGTGAATGTTAGAAAGAAATATTGGTAGATGATAATGGCTGGTTTGAAAATTTTGTTCACCTACATTTTAATCAATATGCTCAAAATTTTCTAACCAATGGAGTTTCATGCAAGATCATCCCCAGGGATTTGGCAATTCTACGCACCCAACAACATTTTTTTCTTTTTTTTTATTTCTAGTTTTTTAGTGTTTCAATATCAACAATGGTCTAATATTTTCATCGGCACACACACATCTCTTGGAATTAGATATTGAATTTTAAATATGTTGTAGAGGAGATCATATTTTACCTTCACACCAAATTTCAAAAGAATATATGGAATTTAGATCATGCTCCCAAGTCCAAAACCAAATCATAGTGAATTCAAAAAATTATTTATGACCAAATATTGGCTTAGTATTTTGATCCATGCACGCTTATTTCTTGGTATCTAGGTCTGAAATTTAGATATGATATCAAGGACACATTTTTCTATATCTTCACCAATTATCAGCAAAAAATTATACTACATAGATGATGGCACCTTGTCTCCCTAGCATCAATTACCCTTTTGTTTCACATCCAATCATTGTGCATTCCATTCCTAAAAAATTTCATGCTCGAATCATTGGATAATATTGGACTCATATCAATTAAATAAACCTACCTGTGTAAATTTCTCATGCCCACCAAATTATCAATCTCACCACAAACATTGAGAATTTTCCCATGGTATATAATTTCAACTACTAGTTTTCCTGAAAACCATGTCATCCATAAATAATGATTTCCTTCAAACGAACTTCAACCCAATAAATTATATATATATATATATATATATATATATATATATATATATATATCATCAAACTCACGCCATGTCTGCATACCATTCACTAAACTATTCAATAAATCAACACATGGTTTCATAAAACCGGTTACAAACCACAGTCCCATTTTCTACATCATTTGGCAATCAAATATCTATGCGCTCTTACCAATACCATAAGATAATTAAGACAATGTGAAACCAAGTGAATTTACCATCAACTATTAATGAAATCATGGCATTAAAATCAATCACAAACCAAGTTTTTCAAAACAATCAATGGTTTGTCAGAAACCATGCACTAAATGGGTGCACACCTGATCATAAGTTGGGCGTGTACTTTTACCAAAAGAATTGACCAATGATTCTTGTAATATCTCTAGTAAATATTCTGACCCCACACCCTTCAACTCAATTCTTCAAAACTAGATTTGCATAAACCAATGAAAGGCCAAATATCTTCCAATGCATAGTTATAACCTTACCAAGTTGTGTTTCTATTGAACCAATTTCTCCTTAGTGATTCCAACTCAAAACTTAACCATGCCTTGGTCACGTTTTTTTTGCTGGGTGTTGCGAATGCTTGACCATAATTTTAATTCAACAATGAATTTTCTAAATGCAGGGTGCCAAAACGATTTCAACACAAAAAATTTCCTTGCTTTCAACGCAGACTACCATTATAGAATTCAAGTCAACGTAATTAAAATATAAAGGACTTGACTCACCATAATGATTCCAATCTCCAACCCTTTTTTTAAACAACACAATGCAACAAAAATCAATCTCGATTTTCTTCGTTCTTGCAAACATATGCAAACATACAGGAACTCTCCGCAAATGGTCTAATCTCAACAAGTTGGTTAACTCACACACAAATTTCTCACACCCATAGTACACAATCCATACTTTACTATTCATAGGTGATCTATACAAGATTTAGATTCAAACACATAATTACATAAGGATCTGAACCTTCAGGTATGATTTACAATTAGAGGTTGTTGGTTGGACATCGACCATGATTAGCCAAAAACACACACTCCACTCTCTAATCCTACTCACACCTCACTCATAACAACTATTTTTTTTTCCTGTAGACTTACAATCATTTACATACACAATAGGTTTGAAACCAAAATTGGTTCAGATCCACAAAATCCTCAACCAATCCCTAAGATCTCTCTCAAATCTCCTATCCACTCTGAAGATCTATCCAAACACAACATATTCGTTTACATATAATTATCCTCAAACTAATTGCTCCTCTCACATATTTAATTAAGAAAACTTAGGAAATTACAATAATTTATCAATTTCATTAGGGAACCAACTCCCTTTCATAAAAAAAACAAGAGACCCCTAGGTCTGCTTCACATGATTGACTATGGAGGCAAAATGCTCTTGCATCAGACTCCCATAGTAGAAAATTTTATGACCTCCTGGTCACAAGTCTTCATTTGTTGATGAAGTACTCCTGGATCCCAAACTTTATATTGTAGTTGTATACCTACTTTTCTACCTTGTTGTTGTTGCATCATTGTTGTCGCTGTCTATATTTTTCATGGGTCCCAAATTTTATTATGTTGTTGTCCAATTTCCTTTCTCTCAGTCAATTGCAATTTATAACTAATTACCTTATTCATCTTAAGGTGTCTCCATTTGGATTTCTTCATAGTCAATTTCCATAATTGATCCAGATGGATATTGGTGGCCACCCACCTGTTCCAAATTCCAACTGGCTCATCTTGACAGTTTTCAGTTCAACACGTTTCTCTGTAATGGGGACAATTATTTGTAATTGTAGGTTCTTCACTTACGGGAATGTCCTAAATCCCTACACAACATCTAGGTGGATATTGGTGGCTTCCCACCTATTCCAACTAGCTTATTTTGGAAGTTTTCATGTCAGTGCATCTTTATGTACTTCCAGGGCCGTTTTGGGGCTCTAAACAATGTTTTCTTGTCTTGCCACAGTCAAACTGTAGATGTAGTCAGAGTTTGACAACATAATGCATAGTTCTCAAAAATACCTTTCCAACTAGCTATCACACGCCTAAAACATAGATCGTATGCAAAAGTTATGATCCCAGGAAGTTAATGTACTAACTTAACCCAATGGGGCCCACATGACTTTTGGCGTTTCATCTCCTAGGGTTAGGTTTTTGGATGTCTAGGGTTTTGGAATTCATGTTTATCATAAAAATGCCTTCAGACCTCATTGTAATAATCTTCTTGCGAATGAGCATAGTCGTCACATCTCTTCTTAGAGATAAAGTTGCCACCATTCTAGCGAGTCTTGAACTCTGTATTTTTACAGTCTCTGTACAATTCTTTCATTAAAAGAAATCATGTATTGTTGTATCTCTCTGTTTCTGGAAATTTTCATGAGTATTTCATTGTAATATCTCTGCTTTCATTTCATTCCAAAAATAATCTGGATCAACAATGCATCAATTGCAATATCTAGCTTTGTCCTTAGCTGGCATATGCTATCACTTCTTGTTCATTTTTCACATGTACTTTGTTCAAATGTTGTCACTTTCAAAGTGTTTGAGACATCCACTTGTTTTCTCCATCCTTCTTATTTGTCTATGGAAGACTCACTACCTTGAATTTCAAAATTCTTAAATAGAATAAATTCATTACAACAAACAAATTCCAGATCTTGTTGTCCATCATCACTCATTAAAAGAATAATTGTTAAATCACCATATTCATATTCATCCCATAAGCAATTTGTTGTCTCCTCTGGTACACAAATTCTCTCTAGAATTCCTAAGTTATCCTTTGTTCTTGCAACTGGTTTACAATATTCATCTACCTTTGGATTGTTCAACCAATCTTCCAAAAAGTTTAACTTTGTTGCAAAATCATCAATATCTCCCATATCCTCTCCAACAGTCTTCAAATCTTGATTGTTGATGCATACTGCAAGTGGATTCTCCTCTTCTTCATCCAATCAATATTCATGTTTATTTTCTCCTCCATTAAGTAATACATCTATGAACTTCTTTTGCTTCAATACTTGAAAACTATCTTCATTTGAGAGGTATTCGTCATCATATTTAACTTTAAGGTTTTCATTCATCTTCATGACAGTTGTAGATGACTATCTATCTTCAGCTTTATCATAATTTTCATACACACACCAATTATTAGCTTCAAAAACATAAGACTCATTTGTTGTCATCATCTCCAATGCATCATTATCCATGAGACACTCATCAGGTTCCTCATCTTCCTCTCCCGATAATGATCCGTTCTTAGGCTCACATATGTAAATCTTTGTCTCATACTCAACTACTTTGAGTTCTTCTTCCAAATTGGCATACATCGTGTGCTTCAACTTCACCTACAATAAATACCATTTTACTTTTTTCTTCTTTAGTATCTAGCCATGTCTCTAGTCTCCCTCACTTTCCTCTAGTAACATCATTACCACACCAAGTCTTTCTTTCAACTCAGCCATCTCTCTGTCAAAATCCTCTTGACTCATCTACTTTCTGCCATTTTCCTTGGCATCTTCTTTCATCTGATTGTGGCTTCTCTATGAATCCTTAACATGAGTATCAGTGGTCATTTTCACCTCCCCCTTGTGAGCTTCGTCATACTCACTTGTGAGCTACAATAAGCATCTTCTCTATAGCAAGTCTCCTCTCCTTGCCACTCAATACCTCATCAAGCTTTCCTCATGAGAATGACCTCTTGTTATCCTTCTGGTTTTGCCTCCTAGAACCTCCTTGAGATTTTGTACCTCCTCTCTGGATTTTGCACTTTTACTCACTTTCTATTTCTTCTTTTGAGAACTATGCTATCCTCTTTCTCCTTCAACAATTTATCTTGCTGCTATGTTCTGCCACAAACTTCACTCCTTCTAAGAACTCACTTTTTCTTAATTCATTTCCCTGTTGTAGTGCCACTACAATCCTCCTCAATCTGAAAAACACAATGTTTTAAGACCAAAATTTTAAATTATAGACTCATATCTGTAAGATTCCTCCAAGGATATTATCTTTCAATCCTTCCCAATTCCTCCTTTGGCTGGAATAATCCTTCCTACAAGACTTTACTGTTAGCAAATCTTTATTTTTATCTAAGCTTCTATTTGGAACTGTGCTTCTACTGCGCACTCTCATTCTGAACTACAAATTCTACCCAACTGAGACTGTCATTGTTTGCAATAATCTATTGCAGATCTCCTCTGCTTCAAAAGAAAACAAACCTCCATTTGATTTTACTTTGAAATGGAAAATATGTGTGTTCTTCCTCCAAGAGTTGCTACATGTACATTAGTTCCTTTAGATTAATTTAAAAACTGAAAAAGAGTCACTTGATTAGCAAATTTGTATTGTTGTATCTTCATTCTCTCTTGTATGTTGTAAATTTTATGTTTGTGCAACCAATTGTTTTGCTTCTCAATTCCAAATAGCGTAATTGCACTTTGATACCACTAATGATGGCACCTTGTCTCCTTGACACCAATTACCCTTTGTTGCGCATCCAATCATTGTGCATTCCATTCCTAAACATGTTCATGCTTGAATCATTTGGATAATATTGGACTCATATCAATTAAATACACCTACCTGCGTAAATTTCTCATGCCCACCAAATTATCAAGCTCACCATAAACATTGGGAATTTTCCCATGGTATATAATTTCAACTCATGGTTTTCCTGAAAACCATGTCATCCATAAATAATGATTTCCTTCAAACGAACTTCAACCCAATCAAATATTTAAAACAATATATGTTTTAATAACCTATGCATCATCAAACTCACGCCATGTATGCATACCATTCAATAAATCAACACATGGTTTCATATTTAACTGGTTAACAACCACACTCCCATTTTCTACACCATTTGGCAATCAAATATCTATGCACTGTTACTAATACCATAAGATCTGTGCAACCAATTGGACTTACCATAAACTATTAACAAAATCATGGCATTAAAATCAATCACAAACTAAGGTTTTCAAAACAATCAATGGTTTCTCAGAAACCATGTACTAACTGGGCGCACACCTGATCATAAGTTGGGCGTGTAGTTTTACCAATGATTCTTGTAATATCTCCAACAAATACTCTACCCCCATGCCCTTCAACTCAATACTTCAAAACCAAATTTGCATAAACCAATGAAAGGCCACATATCTTCCAACGCATAGTTATAACCTTACCAAGTTGTGTTTCTATTGAACCAATTTCTCCTCAGTGATTCCAACTCAGAACTTAACCACACCTTGGTCACATTTTGTTTGATGGGTCTTGCCAACACTTGACAACAATTTTAATTCAACAATGAATTTGCCCAATGCAGGGTGCCAACACGATTTCGACACAGAAAAATTCCTTGCTTTCAACACAGACTACCATTCCAGAATTCAAGCCAATGTAATTAAAATATAAAGGACTCGATTCACCATATCGAATCCAATCTCTAACCCTTGTTTTTAAACAACACAACACAACGAAACTTGATCTCTGGTTACCCAGGTCTTTAGATCTGTTTACGAGTTATGATCGAACTCGTCTTCATCCTCAATCTTTGTCTAGATTTTCTTCATTCTTGCAAACATATACAAACATACTGGAATTCTCCACAAATGTTCTAATCTGAATAAGTTGGTTAACTCACACACATAGATCTCACACCCACAATACACAATCCATACTTTACTATTCATAGGTGATATGTACAAGATTCAGATTCACACACATAATTACATAAGGCTCTCAGCCTTCAAGTATGATTTACAATTAGAGGTGATTGGTTGGCTATTAGCCATGATTGGCCAAAACCACACACTCCACTCTCTAATCCTACTCACACCTTACTCATAGCAACTATTTTTTTTTCCCCGTAGACTTACAATCATTTACATACACAATAGGTCTGAAACCATAATTGGTTCAGATCCACAAAATCCTCAACCAATCTCTAAGATCTCTCTTAGATCTCCTATCCACTCTCGAGATCTGTCCAAACACAACATATTTGATTACATATAATTATCCTCAAACCAACCGCTCCTCTCACATATTTAATTAAGAAAACTTAGGGAATTACAATAATTTATCAATTTCATTAGGGAACCAACTCTCTTTCGTAAAAAAACAAGACACCTCTAGGTCTGCTTCACATGATCGACTATGGAGGAAAAATGTTCATGCATCAATATATGTCCAAAACTAGTGCATAATACTTTCTAAATTATATTTCTATGTTGAGAAAGGCCTAGTGTTTTGATCAGTGTACTCTCATACTTTGGCATCAAGGTCTGAAATTTGAATATGTTATAGAGGACACATTTTTCTATACCAAATTTCATCAAAAAAAATATTGAACTTAAGTATTATTCCCAAGCCACACCATGTTTGAAGTACCTAAATGAAGAATCTCCCTACAAGCACAAGGCCTTGTGTATGAGCTTATCCATGCAAAACAATTGTAATGGAGATAATAAAGATTCTTTTAAAAATTTGAAATCTTGTTACCTCATTGAATTATTAAATTGTATGATTATAAGTAACTTATCCATGCAAAAATCAAACAATTGTAATGGAGATAATAGAGATTCCTTGAGAAATTTGAAATCTTGTCGCCTCATTAAATTATTGAATTGTATGATTATAAGTAACTTATCCATGCAAAAATCAAACAATTGTAATGGAGATAATAGAGATTCCTTGAGAAATTTGAAATCTTGTCGCCTCATTAAATTATTGAATTGTATGATTATAGGCAGCTTAACCATGCAAAAATCAAACAATTGTAATGAAGATAGTAGAGATTCCTTGAGAAATTTGAAATCTTGTCGCCTCATTGAATTATATTATCATAAGCTAGGCTATTGAATTATTGAATTGTATTATTGAATTATTGAATTGTATTATCATAGGCTAGGCTATTGTTGGGCATGTACCCGTATGAAAGAATCATACCTTCACGAAGGTAACAAGGAGAGATGAACCCTAAAATTTATTCTCATTATCCTTAACTTGATCTCGAGAAGGCTTTGCGTTGGCTTTAGTTTTGTGCATTACTTTTGATAATCATGTCACCATGTGACAAATAATTGAGTAATGTATGTCGTTGATATTTTTGTGCATTTTGAGATGATAACGTAAGTCAACATTGATTTTAGTAGTTGATGCTTGGTGATATCGATTACCACATACCTTGCTTTATACGAGAGAATAGAATAATGGTTTCCATTTATTTTTTTATGATGTGAAAAGGAAAGAATTGACTATAATGTTGTATTTGGCTGTCATGGGATTATATATATATATATATATATATAAATAATATGTTAAACTTTCCTCATGTCTCAAAGCACATGAGGAGGACTTCTATGCTAATTTTGAAATAATCAAAACAAACAGGGACATAAAGTAGATGTGTGGGCACACTTATTTTGAAAATCCATGAAAATGTTATATATATATATATATATATATATATATATATATATATATATTCTTGGATTTGGGGAATTATTGAACTATTCTACCTTCTCTTCAATATTTCTTGAAGAAATAATGAAATGTGCCACCCAAAAAACATTTAGAGTTGTAATCTATTGCAGGTGAAGGAGAGTTTAATATATTTATTATCAAAAAGTGACCGCCAAAGGAAGATTTCAAAAAAGGTATTTTGATCAAGTTAAACTTAGATTGTATTTTATTTAGAGTTTAATAATTCTAGGTGGGGTGTTACACAAAATTTGAGAAAAAATATTGTTGAGTTTTTTAATAGTTTATATATTGGTTATGGTATGTACAAAGAATTAGAAACATTTTTAAATCATTATAGTTTTGATTAGCAACCTTTGATTAAAAAAAACCCTCTCCACATTTGGTAATGATTCGAGCACTTGGTACAATACACAAGTTTGAGGAAGCTATTACCCGCTCCTTGCTACGTTCCAGTTTCAATTATCAGAACTTTGAATTTCTTATAGCTAGCTTTGATGGAGTAGCAAAGGCATACGGACTTTGTTGTGGTGCAGGTGGCATAATTAAACTGTTGAACACCTTGACACATAAATGATACCTGAACTGTGGAATCGGCTCGAATACAAAGGCTGAATTATTGGGGGCTTGGGCTACATTACACATAGCCAATCTACTTGCACTCCCGAAGATCCAAATCCTTGGAGATTCAAAGGTGATAATCGAATGGATGAATGATAGAAGTGAATTGCGAGTGACCTCTCTTGAAGGTTGGAAAAAAAGAATCAAAACTCTTAAGAACACTTTCGAGAACACTCAATTCTTCCACATCTATTGGGAATATAACAAAGAAGCTGATTCACTTTCAAAGCAAGCATTAACGGAACCGGAAGGATACATCACACTTCACCTTTGGACTGATGGAGTAAAGGGACAACGTCGCCTCCACAAGGTCTATTAACTCCATTTTTCCAGTTCTCCTCTTTCAAATCAGAATTTCATGACTCTTGTAGAATCAACTATCGTCTCTAGCTTGGACATATCCAGTCTCGTATTGGTTGTTCACATTTTCTGTAAAGGCTTCTTTGCTTTGTAACAAACCTTTTTGTTTGTCAAAGCTTTGTCTGTATCCTTTCTGGATATTGCAGAACATTTTGGCTGCTAAGAATTATATATCTTAATATAATCCGTGAAATTTTTCTTCTGGAAAAGGTTAAGAAAGGCAATATTGTAACAAATATTTTGAAATTGAAATCTAATGTGGGTCTATGCAAGACATTCTAAGATAAAGTTTTTTTCATCTTCAACCCTCTTAATGTCACAAAGATGACAAATTCTTACAACCCACGGTGTTTTAAGAATTTTTCAACTCCTTGTTTCACTATGGAGCTCGTGAGAGTTTGTTCTTGTTTTAGTAATCATGAATATGTTCCTTACACTAGTTAAAACAAAGAAATAATTTTGATCTTCTAAATTATGTAGACAATGGCTTAGTATTTTGATCTACACACACTCATTTCTTGGTATCGAGGTCTTAAATCTAGACAAGATGTCAAGGACACATTTTTCTATATCCTCACCAATTTTGAACAAAATTTGATGCTTCATAGATGTCCAAAACTAGCATGCAGTACTCTCTAGATTTTATTTCTATGTTGACAAAAACCAAGTATTTTGATCATTGTGCAGTCATACTTTGATTTTAAGGTCCAAAATTTGGATATGTTGTAGATGACACATTCATCCATGTGATCACTAATTTTCATTAAAAATTATTGAGCTTAAGCACCGTGCCTAAGTCGTGCCATGTTTAGAGACCACGTGTAGAATTTTCTAGAAACAAGGGTTCAATATTGTGTCTAGCATGCAATCAATATTTGGAGTTAGGCCATGAAAGTTTTACATGGTGTTGAGGACATCTTTATCCATCAATCCTCCAAATTTCATAAAGAAATATTTAGTTAAAAGGGTCTGAATAATTTAACTTAAGATAAAATAAAAAAATCCACGTTTTTATTTTTCAAAATTGACTTTGAATATTCAAACTCTAACACTTGGGTTGTATTTGGAAGCTAAAGAGTCAATTATTGTCCATTTATTAATTGTAAAATTGTTTGAGTTACCCAAAGAAATGAAAATTCTTTGGAACTGAATAATTATAACCTCAAACATAAATATGAGGTTTGTAATTGAGCAAAAAGTCTTTGGCTCTTCATTGTTGGTCTTCTATATCTGCTAATAGTGTTGTGTAATCCATAAACATGTGCATAGGCTCTGTGAATGTAATAAGGTTCGAGAGTATTCACAATTGAGTTAATAAAATTTGCTAAAATTATAATTAAAAGTCTTTATTATAAATGTTTTTGTGATACAAACTATGTCTAAATACTTGTTTAATTTAATACATTTACAATTTTTGGATTTATTGTGAGTATTAATATATATCAATATCAATGTTATAAACATGTAAGAAATACATTATCATCCTTTTAATATTAAAATGAAATATAAAATGCACCTTACTTCTTTCGATACAATAAATACTAAATTATTTACAATTTTTGGATTTATTGTGAGTATTAATATATATCAATATCAATGTTATAAACATGTAAGAAATACATTATCATCCTTTTAATATTAAAATGGAATGTAAAATGCACCTTACTTCTTTCGATACAATAAATACTAAATTACTTAGAAATTAAAGTGAAAATCTTACATTACAAAACTCGTTTAACCCATGTAATGTAAAGTGATAAACGTTATATTTCAAAACACAGCTTAAAAGGCCAAGGAATTACTCGTGACCCAACAAAATTCATTTAAACCATGTGAAGTAGTGCCGTTATATTTGAAATCACATAACTAAGAGGTTACATAGGTGGCCAAACTTATTTAAGCCATGTGAAGTGATGACGTTATGTTTTAGATTGGAACATAGCTTTTATCTATCTCATCATCGCAATTAATTAAAAAAAATAAAATACAGTGTGGTTCCAATATGAGCCAAACTAAATCCCTTTTCACACTCATAAAGCATCCAATGAGGGGTACGATCAATGGCCTATCCTAATCATTAAAGCATATTGAGATGACTATCCTAAATCCTTAAAGTTTGGTATAATAATAAATAATGGAAAAAGGACCTTTAAAATGAAATTGGAGATGAAATTTTTAATTATTATTATTATTATTTTAAATAAATGATATTTGTGTATAATAGATTATTAATAATTATAAATTAATTTATCATTTAAGGACTTTGATATATACAATTTTAAAAATAAAAATATTTTTTTGTAATTCTATGAATTTACATGTTTTCAACATTTCTATTAAGTAATCTTTAATGAAAAATTGAGAAATGACGTTGCTTTAGTGTTGGAGTAACTTTACATGTTTACCTATAACTTTAAATTTCTCATACATTCTAATACTCTCCCGTTTGGAAACTAGCTTGAGTCCTAGCAAACATAAGACACGTGACTAATGGATCCTCCTGTGTAGGGTAGTATAAAAATCCACAAGCTAGTCCAACTTTATATATTGTTCCTTAATGAGTGTCTATATTTGTTGTTGCAACTCGATCATATATTCCACTTTGCACCATCCCTCGAATGGATGGTGAAGGTTCCTAAAGATTCAGCAAGATCAATGTGTAAGGAATAATTTGAAATGCATTTTCTAATGTCTTAAGAGTTTGAAAGGATTTAATTTATTACACATTTTAGTAGGTAAAATGTTAATAATTATTTCTTTGAATTCCTTGTGGAAATATGGATGACAACTCAACTAATCTCAAGTCGGAAGACTTGGGGACCCTTCTTTTCTAGACTTTTTACGTTAAGATATGTCTTTAAATATTATTTTTTTCAATTTATTTTATTTTTTATTATGTCTCTTGAGTTATATAAGAATGAAGGACACTGGTCGATTGCTTTGCCTCTGAACACATATTTGCGCTTCACATCATGACAGGATCTTTGTTGATTGTAGTTGATGAGATTTTACTTGTGCATCGATGACAATTTCATCTACTTGTTATACGCATGATTATGATTTTGATTGTATCTTACTTGAGTGACATTGCCTTTGCATGAGATTTTGTTGGCTTATGCATGCATTTGATTGATTGATGATTGATGTAATTTTAATGCATAACACACTTTCATGTATGTGCATGTAGGTGGTCATATCTTGCTTCCAAATGTAACAACGAAAGACAATATGGAATCATTGGCATTCATCAAATGATGTGAAATTACATAAAGTGCCATGTATTTGGTTAACAAGTGGAAAAGAGCTCAGTGGAAAATGTGTGTGGGAATGGCATAAGGCTATAACGAATAGGGAATTAAAGCATATAATAGTGACATCAAGCTATGTTTAACAAATAAACATCATAACTAAGTATCTTACACAATTGCATCATAGGATTCATCATATTGGTGTAAAAATGCAAAGACAAGTGTGATGAGAATGGCAAGTAAGGGGATGAAATCAAGGAAATGATCAATTTTGCACCTCTTTTTGGTTTCTAACATATTCATTCCTAATCATTGAAAATCTTGTGGAGATGTTTTGGATTGAAGTGACAAGTTTTTCCTTGTTTTTCTAAAAAAGTGCATTCGGTGCCTATAGGTTTCCTTCATGGTCTAAAATTAGTCCCATCTATCACGATATCATCAACATCATCAACATCAAGCACCTATATCAAGGTCCATATTACAGGGATGAAATATGATTAGAGCAAATTTGGTTCTAACAAAGCATTGTTTCAAACATAATTTGCACTTTAATCCTCGAGGGCCTTTCACCATAGTTTTGGTGATTTGTCATGTGGAGTTTTCAAATGTCAAAACAAGTTTCTTAGACTTTTTTTAGGATTAAACTTAATTGACGGAATCCAATTCTAAGTCCCACGTGTATAAAATCACATTAAAATATTTCTGGTAAGAAGGCAGTTTTGAATTCATGGTTTATGAAAGTTGACGAGATGAAATCTGAATGGGGATTCCAACCAATTGTTGGAAAGGTATTGGTGTCCAATACACTCAACAACAAGATGTTCAACAATATGAGGTTTGAATGAACCCCATGAATCTACCAAAGTCTAAATGAACCCCATGATCCTGGACAAGCCGAAAAGGCCAAGAAATCACCAAATAACCATATGAATGCAATGTTTATATGAATGTAATGTTTTAGCTGGTAAGAAGTGTACTTGGCTATGAAAAATGAATATTATGGTTTTCATATTAGTTTCACAATTTTCCTTAATTGTGGGAGCTATTGTAGCTATTCCTCTATTTGTCTTATTTGGGGACTATTAAAATATTCTATCTGCATATAAAGATTTCTTAAAGGAAAAATAAATGTGGCAAAAATCATTTGAAATTATAATAGATTTACTTAACTTTTAAAGATGAAGGAGATTTGATGATGATGATGATGATGATGATGATGATGATGATGATGATGATGATGATGATGATGATGATGATGATGATGATGATGATGATGATGAAGAAGAAGAACAACATTTATTAAAAACAATTTTGGTTTATTTGATTTAAGTAAATGTAAGGAATTACTTGGTTTGCTTTAGAATTTTATTTCTATGCTCTAAAAGTTTTAAGATAAGCATTCACAAATCACCGTAGTTTTCATGAGTTAAAAGGTTAGAGAGGTAGATATTGTAACAAATATTTTGAAATTGATATTTAATGTGGGGTGTACTGAGGACATTTTAAGAGAAAGTGTTTTTTTATCTTCAACCTATCACAAATATGACAAATTCTATTGACCAATGACATTTTAGTAATTGTCTAATGCCCTGTTTCATTATGGAGGTCATGAGAGTTTGTTATTATTTTAACAATGTTGGTTTTCTTCTTTATGCTAATTAATACAAATAAATACTTTTGATATTATAGATTAGGGTTGATCACCTCCATATAGTATCTTATTTTTCTCTTACCCTCCAATCCTCTATTGTACTGCAATTTCTCTTTAAATTTAAATGTAATAATATTTTTAATACTATAATTATAACATGTTTTTTAAGGTATTATAACACATGGTTTTTCAAAAGACATATTATCATGACAACCAAAAACACATTTAAAAAAAAGTAAAGAAATCTAATAATAATAATAATAATAATGTATTTAGAGTTCAATAACTCTAAAGTAGGATGTAAACAAAGTTTCAAGACTTAAGAATAAATCTTATTAAATTTCTCAAAAGTTCATTTACTAGTTAAGGGTTGGATCAAAGAACGAGAATCTTAAACATATATGTAAACACAAATTTGTATAACGAAAATTGAAATTAAATATTCTAGGGAAAATGAAATATCATTTCTTATATCTAAGTAAGTCTTTAGGGATTACATATTATAAATTATATTTTAAAATTATTTATATATCTAATTTTCATGATACTTTGTCAATTGGATTTTACTTGGGAGGTTGGAAGGAATGATTGTTATCCTCCCCACACAGGTTCAATTTCCACAAGTGAATAATTCCCCTTGAAAGTTTTCCATGAACTTTGTAATTTGATTTTTTTTTCATAATACTTAATAAAAATTAATTGATTATAACATTTAAAATAAAAAAAATTATATATTATATATATTAAAACACAGCTTAAATTTATCTTAATGTGGAATTTTCTACATACAAATAGATTTATATTTTAATATCTCCATTTAAACAACTAATCATTCCAAAGTTCATATGAAATAACTCTTTATTACACATTAATTAAAGACCCATCTAACAAGTAAAATATATCTAATTTATTTAAATAATCAAATTAAAAAATAACAAAAATTATAAACATATTTATTTATTAAAACAAAAATTTATTTATTTATGAAGAATTGTAAATTCTAATTTTACATTTTAACAACTAATTATTCCAAATTTCAAATGAAATAACTCTTTATAACACTTTAATTAAAGACCCATCTGACAAGGAGTAACCATTAGATACTTTTCAAACAAAAAGGTGTTCCCTCTCTGCGCAACGGCTCCGACAACTAGGGTTTATCCCTCGTCGCTCGTGGTGGCATGTTTGGGGTTGATCTATGCATTTCCCTTTGGCAGTAGGTCTCTCTTCAATGATAGCAGGTCCTTCCCCCAATGTTGTTTCTTTTCCAAGTCACGGGTCTGCCCAAAACACATCTTCTCATGGGCCACTAGTGTGCCCTCTCAAGGGTTCTCCCTCTAGCTCAGTTGTCATCCAAGGCAACTCCTTCCGCGACATCATCAAGAGAAATGTCATTTCTCCTTCTTTCTTGGTGCAAGAGGCTCTGACTCCTTCCATTCCTATGAGGAAGGATGTTGTTTCCAAGATAGATCCTCTTAGCTCCACCATTCTCATTTGTCAGTTTAATGGGTTCTAGACTCATCTTGTTAACCTTCATGACTGGATGTCAACATCTTGGTTTCTTTCTTTTAAAGGTGATGTTTTCATTCATCCTTGTGCTCAAGTGTTTTTCATTGTTGTTTGATCTGCAAGAGGATAAAGATTTGATCTTTAGTTTTGTACCCTAGTTCTTGGACCCTAGTTTTGGTTTATGTGTGAATCCTTGGTCTCCCTCCTTCGATCATTCGAAGGATTTGTTATCTTCAACACATGTCTAGGCTAGGATCCCAAATTTTCCTCTACATTTTTTGGGCTTATCCTCTCTTTGTGCCATAGGTAATGCCTTAGAAAAGTTTCATTTTATAAGCCCTCACTATTACATTGGGCCAATTTTCCGACAATTACCGAGGGAGGTTCGTCACAACAATGTCTCAAGTACGACGAAGGCTACAACTTGTTTTTTGGCACATCACATCTGTCACAATTACGACGATCTATGTTCTTCGTAAGACAAACAGACACTTATGTCATACCATCGACCGATGTAGGCCCCAAATCCAGGTTGTTCTCGTCCCTTGTCCATCGTAATAGAGACTAGCCTACAATGAATGTGCCACATCAGTTCATCTCAAATCCATCATGTTTTCATCTCTAGTCTGTCGGAATATCAACTCATGATCATCGCTAGTCTGTTGTATCATCCACTATTGTTCGTCCCAAATCCATCACATTTTCATCGCTAGTCTGTCGGAAGATAAACTATTGATCATCGTCGATCTGTCATATCATCCACTACATTTCATCACAAATCCATCATGTTTTCATATCTATTTCTTCGGAATATCGACTATGCTATGACAAACCATTGATGAATGTTCGTCATAAGATCATTAGGACCTCGTCAAGCTATCGACCAGGTACCGATAAACCGATTGTGTTTATGACGGTTACTAGGTTAGGAGGAAAACGTAATGCTAGTCGAAGCATCGTCGAACTATGTCATCAATGTTCTGATGAAGGGTTATTATTTAAAAAAAATGTATCATGACAAGCTTGTCAAATACTACATGATGCTAGTCAAAGCATTAAGAATGTTAGTTGAACCTTTTAAACTTTTACTTTCAAAGGCTTTGGTCAAAATTTTAGGATCATTTTGAAATAACAATTAGTTAAAGTCCTGAAATACATTTGGAGTTCTTTTGAAATTCAAACTTTCGATTGTCCCTAACACACTTGATGAGATTTTGTGACTTCATTGCCAAAGGAATCCAAATCTTGGCATCTTATTAACATTCATCGAAATTTTTTCTTTTGGGAATGTTCAGAACTTTAAACTTTTCATCTAGCCCAAAACTATCAAGATATTTCATATCTTTACCTACAGAAAGGTAAAATTTATTGGGGCTTCACGACTGTTTCTTTATCCCTTAGGTCAAATAAGTGTTTCAGGATCAAATATGAACTAGCACCATATACCATTCATCCTCATAGCATTCTCGTGTTCTTGTGTTCCATACATTCACCTATGATAAAATGATGCCAAATTGAGGCAAACATCCTCTTAGTAAATAGTTACTAAGAAAATATCAATCTGCATACCCATATTCGATAATATAAATTAAACATGAAATAAGGATGAACTGTCAGACTTCAAAAATAGTTCTTATATCCAAAACAATAGTTTAAACTTATGTACTATGTCAATAACAAGTAGAGAAAATAGTTACTCAACAATCATTAATACACATATTCATGTTCAATTCCAGATTATCTATTATCAAATTCAATTAAGAATGAATAATAAAAATTTCTTGAAATTCTAACAATAATGCAAAAGATGAGAACATAAAGCTTTCATTCATAAATAAATCTGACAAGATAAATAAGTGAATTTGAAAATAAACGTTTCATTAGTCCTGAATAATAGTACCAAAACCATCAAAACAACATAATATAGCCATTGCCACTTCCAAGTCTTCAAAACTAAAAAATATTCATGGTTTTACAATAGTGCACATAGCCTTGTTTTCAAGAATTTTCAACCCCTTGATTGTGAATACCAAATCTTATAAATAGAGTTCTTTTTTTTTTAATGAAGATCAAAGTTTTTAGGAAACTAAAGATAACCGAATTCTAAGAAGAAGAAACTTGTTGTGATTTCCAATATTTTCATGCTTGATTTGTTGCAAGTATTCCTTAGTCACCTCGATGTGGGCTATCCATTGTGTAGTGTCCCCAAGGCTAAGCCCCGTTGCAAACCATGTTCTGAAAGAAATTGTAAATATGTGTTATAGGTTGACGAGCCAAGTTTGTATAAGTCGGTGGGCTTATGTGATTGTTAGGACAAAGATCCTAAGGGTTGGAGGCCAAGGGCCTGATCATGTACTTGTATGTATGCAAAACATTTAATAAAATTGGAAAAAAAAAAAAAAAAAAAACACCGCCAGTTGCAGACCGACCATGATGAATGAGTGAAGGGGGACTGAGCATCCACATAGTGGGCAAGGAATTAGGGGCTAGAAGGTGGGAAAGGGGCTAAGTGTTGAGCCTAGGGGCTAAGCCTAGGGGGCTTAAGCCTGGGAATAATATTTTAATATTATCCCAAAAAGACATGTGCATTTTATGTTTTATCCTAAGTTTCTGGCAAGGGGAGGACATACAAGGGTGATGCGTGCTGGTGGAACACATGCAGTTCCATGGGTGACAAGTGTCAACTCTAATGCATGTGAATAAAATGGCCAGGGTGAGTCGTGAGAAGGGCTCCTCCTCCATTCTACCCGATTGCCTGAACGCGTACGGAGCCCTGGATAGTACGACCAACCTGACTCATGCAGAGAACCTTCGTGCGTCCCTGTGATTCGAAAAGTCTGTGTCTGGCTCTGATAAAACCCGTGTGTACATTCCTTGAACGAGAATCATGTGTTGATTTCGGGAAAGAATCTGTGTTTGTTCTGGAAAGTTGGTACACCCCTTCTCTATTCTAAACCGGGGAGTCTGAATCGACCCCTGTGTGGACGACTCATCACACATCCCTGAGAATCCATAGTGTGAGTTTATCCCGTGTTTCCAGATTGAGAAAACAGAAGTGTCCCATCCCTTCTAAGCCTGGTTATGATGTTGCACCTATTTGGAGTTGCCCTGGGGTGTTCGTGTCTGTATTCCCGTTGATTGTGGTGGACGTGTAGTGTTTGATCCTATGTGGCTTGTTGGCTAGTTTGTACAACACTCTATCCAGGTGAGAGAGGTGGTTGAAGTTGGAGGAACATGTTGTTGGACCTGTGAGCAACTCCCTCCAGGTAAGAGAGTGCACAAAGGAAGGAGAGAACTCCTGGAAGGAACCTTGTAGCTGCCATAGATCCCGGAGACTTCCGGTCCGGCCTGTTCCTGTAACCCAAGGCAAGGGAGATTAGCAACCGAAGGACTGTCCAGGTGACAGAGAAGGTGTATACTCCTGGGGTGGAACATGCATGTGGGGAATGAGGGTCCGTGAGCAGTGAGCGTGGGAGGTTCCTGGGAGAGAATTCCATCCTTGTGGCTATGTGTTGTTTCCCTGTAACCTCAGCCTAGACTAGGATTCATTGTCTTGGGGTGGAGCTTAGTCCCAGCTTGGGGGTGACCCACTGCTGAGCTAATGAGCAGTGTGGTCTAAGGCTGGGAGGTTCATGGAAGGCCTGCACTTGGTTGGTGGAACTAGCACTATTCAAAGATAAGTACCAGATGATGCTTTAATTATGTTCTGTATCTCTGTGTATTATAATCATCATGTATTCTGCTGTGCATATCAATTTAATGTTAATGTTATTGATTGTTATTATAGAAGTAAATAATATGTTTACTCTGAGCTTAAATGTATTTCTTTGCTTAAACGCATGTGGATTATATAATGCCTGTATGAGTTATGTACAAAGGGGTGTTATAGATTTCTTTTAAGAGCGTTTAAGCCTTGGTAGCCAGAAAAAGGTGCACTACAGTTTGGTATTAAATCTATGGTTTTGACACAGAGCCTAGATGGGCCAGTGGAGCGGTCTTTGGACCAAGAGTGCGAGGGAAATTGGGTCTGGAAGGCCAATTTTGGACCTTGGTTAGCCCCGAAGTGTCAAGGAGTTACTTGACGAGTTTTTAAGCTCAGGATTTTTAGCGGCATGTGAAACCGCAGTCGATGTGGTCTATGGCCACGGGGAAATAGGTCTCCACACCAATAGCGTTAGAACCTTAGGATCTGCTCAGGAGGGAAGGTGAACCCCCGTGAACGTCATATATGGAGAGTATGTGTAGGGTTTAAATCCCTTTTAAATCGCACAGGAGTGTGGGAATCACGATATGCGAACTCCCGAAAACCCTGAAATGCCGAAAAGATCTACACTGTAGATCATGGGGGGAAAACTTGACCGTTGGATCACGTAGTCTAGTAAACAGTGATTTCAGGATTTCGGCAAATGGAGGTTCGAGATGTGAAGTGAACGAACTCCCGATGCCTAAAACCCCGAAATGCCAAAAAGATCTACGTCGTTGATCTGAGGAGGGGATCTGACCGTTGGATTCCATGCTTGGATTGGACATGGGCGCATGAATGCGTACCATGTGCCAGTGAGTCGAGAAGATAGGCGAGAGTGGTGGGACCCGATGACGTCGTTAAAAGCGACGTGGACCCTCCTGAACGTACCACGTGCCACTATGGTGAAGGGCGATAGTTGTGTTGTGGGCCTGGAGAATAAAGTAATTCACGATTTCGGGGTCTTGCGAGATAAGAGAATGGGAGGTCAACATTGAAACTCGTGAAGTCGCGAGTAGCAAGAACGCGAGGAGAAAAGTCAACATCGCTTCTCGGGGTTTCGTGAAAGGGAGGTGCCAGGGTTGGACGCCACAACTCGCGAAGGTGCGAGTAGCGAAGAGTGCTATCACTTAGCCCTAGACTACGGTCATGCGTAGCAAACGCTAGCGAGGAGGGAGCCATACCCGTGTCACATCTCGGGTATCGACGTTTAGAGGAAATGAGTTGAGGGTCTTCGAATCACGAACTCGCGAAATCGCGAGTTGCGAAAGGGTGACTTTGGTTACGAAGATTTAACTGTTGGATCTTTGTGGACCGAGATTTTGAAGTTCTGAAGTCTTGGAATTTATAGAGCCCAACGAGAGCTCAGAAAACTTATTTGAATCGAAACGTCTTTTGTTCTTGTTCATATTGGTTTATAAATGTTGTGGATTGTTCGTGAGGATTTAATGTCCTGACAAACTTCGAATTGAATTTCACAGTGTGTGTGCAGAGTTCAATGAGAGTCAGGATTCCAGTTAACAAACTTCGAGTATGGAGTGGGAAAAGGTGTAGATTGCCTTCGAGACAGAGGACGAAAGGGTAGGAAGGGATGTCAACCTGGGAGTCGAAGGAACAAACTCTAATGGGCACAGAAAAGAGATGGATAAGGAAGAACATATGATGCAACTCATCGAAAGATTGCAGAAAGATGCCTAGGCTCGCCTCGCTGATAGTCGAAAGCTCATGAAAATCAGGGATTGATAGGGTGAATTCAACTTAAAAATGTTGAAGAGCCTGGAAAGAATAGAAAAGAAATTGGAAAAAGGAAGTGACACAATCATATCAAGAAGTGTCAGAACCCATGAGAGGAGAAGAAGATCGAGGAGTGGTAACAGACATTACCGTATCTCCCCAAAGCATTCTGGCAAGGAGACACATAGGAGTTCAAGCCCATCCCCTACCAGAAAACACCAAAAATATGGAAAGGATGAATTGAAAGGGGAGATGAACAAGATTGAGCCTCCAATATTTGATGGAGAACATAAGAAGGAGGAAGATGCTGAGACATGGTTGCTTGGCATGAGGAAATATTTCCAACTGTGGAATTATTCTGCCCATGCAGAAGGAAGAATTGCAATGTATCAACTGAAAGGAAAAGCATCCATGTGGTGGGATCAGTTTGTGCAGGTGCAACACATCAGAGAGAAAGAGGTCACTTGGAAGGAATTTAAGAGGTATTTCGAGAAGAAATACCTGACTAAAAGGTATTATGACAGAAAGATGAAGGAGTTCTTCGAACTCAAGTTGGGTAGCATGACCATTGATGAGTATGAACAAATTTTTCTGAAACTACTGAAGTATGTTCCGTTCATCAAAGATGAAGCTGTCAAAATTCATAGGTATCTGAGTGGACTACCACCTTCCATTGGTGACAAGATTCAGTATGACGATCCTAAGACCATGGAAGAAACCATAAGAAGGGAGAAATGTCTATACGAATAGAAAAGAGAAAAGCCTACCTTTCAGAAGGCTTGGGATGACCAGAAGAGGTTTAAGAAAGAACAGAGGCAGAAGGGAAACATGCCTCCCTTTTTTAGAAACAGTCCTTAGGGGCAGTCATCTTTTAGAGAGCCCAAGAAAGTTGAAGGGAGTGAGTAGATTCCAAGACCGCCACCTATGGAGTGTTGGGGTTGTAAAGGGAATCATAGGTACAGAGACTTACCCCACAGAAAAGATAAAGCAAGAACTGTCCATACTATTTAGCAAGCTGAAACAGTGGAGGATATGGGCAGCAGAATGCCGAGGATTTACGCAACCCTGTACAACAAGCAAGCAGAATTTCAATCACACATGATTGAAGTGGAAGGTACGATCAACAATCGACCACTTGTTATTTTAATTGATTCAGGGGCTAGCCATAGTTATGTAGATCCTAGAATGGTGGACAATTTGCATCTAACGAGAAGCAAACATGAAAAGACTTGGTTATTGAAGTTGGCCATAGGAACCAAAAGGAAGGTCACTGAATTGGTTAAGTCCTGTTCAATAGACATGAAAGGAATGAGCACCAAGGCTGAATTGAACATTTTTCCTTTAGGCTCATACGATTTCTTAATTGGGATGGACTGGTTGGACAACACCATGCCCTTTTGTACTGTCGTAACAAGAGGTTTACATGCCTGAATGAAGAGGGAAATCAGGTAACATTCCAAGGAATTCCCAGAGTCGTGGTTGTTAGAGAAATTGCATCTATGCAGCTGAAGAAATGTTACTGGAAAGGCTGTCAATTATTTGCAGCTCAGGTGGAAGAAGCATCCCGAGATGTAGTCTCGAATCTGGAAGACCACAAGGTACTTAAAGAATTTAAGGATGTATTTCAGGAGGCACCTAGACTACCTCCGAAGAGGGACATCGATTTTTCTATAAATTTGATGCCGGGAGCAGCTCCAGTTTCGAAGGCTCCTTATAGAATGAGTACGCCAGAGCTAAAAGAGTTGCAATTGCAGCTCGAAGAGCTACTAAAGAAGGGATACATTCACCCCATCATGTCACCATGGGGAGCCCCGGTCCTATTCGTGAAGAAGAAAGATGGGACACTGAGGCTGTGCATTGATTTTCGACAGTTGAATAAGGTCACTATCAAGAACAAGTATCCTCTGCCAACGATCGATGATCTTTTTGATCAGTTGAAGGATGCGAAAATATTCTCGAAAATAGACCTCAGATCTGGATATCACCAAGTGAGGATAAATGATGAGTACATCAACAAAACTTCCTTTAGAACAAGGTACAGTCATTATGAGTTCACAGTGGTGCCGTTTGGATTGTCAAACGAGCCTGCTGTTTTCATGTGCTTAATGAATGGGGTGTTTAGAGATTATTTGGACAAGTTTGTCATAGTCTTCCTGGACGATATCTTGGTGTATTCCAAGACAGAGGAAGAACATGAGCAACACCTGAGAATGGTGCTACAGGTGTTGAGAGAAAACCAGTTGTACACAAAACTGAGCAAGTGCTCATTTTATCAAAGGTCGATTCATTACTTGGGACACATTATATCTGAAGAAGGGATCGTTGTGGATCCTGAAAAGGTTGAGGCCATCCGAGAATGGCCAGTGCCAAGGAATGTGACAGAAGTTAGATCTTTTATGGGTCTGGCAGGCTACTACAGAAGGTTTATAGTCGGATTCTCAAAGATAGCTCATTCTATCACTTCCTTGCAAAGGAAGGAGAAGAAGTTCCAGTGGACTGGAGAATGTGAGAGCAGCTTCCAACGATTGAAGCAACTACTAACCAGTGCTCCAATCCTGAAGATTGTAGATCCAAATAAGGATTACATAGTGTGCATCGATGCGTGTAAGGAGGGGCTGGGAGGAGTTCTCAGCCAAGAGGGATTTGTAATTTGTTATGAGTCCGTAAAGTTGAAAGAGCATGAAATGAATTATGCCACTCACGATTTAGAGCTGGCATAAATCGTCCACGCATTGAGGAAATGGAGACATTACCTCATGGGAAGGAGATTCGAATTAAGAATAGACCACAATGGTCTGAAATATTTATTTGATCAGCCGAATTTAAATGCGAGGAAAATCAGATGGTTGGAGTTCCTGTGTGAATACGACTTTGATATCAAGCATATCAAAGGGAAAGAAAATAAGGTGGCTGATGCACTCAACAGAAAAGTGCACAAATTACATCCTACAACCATTAGCATGTACATAACTGAGATTAAAGACAGAATTTTGGAAGTTGCAAATGCTGATTTGTAGTACAGAGGTTTAGTAGCAAAGCTACAACAGCATGAGAGACCACAGACCAAGGAAAGTTACACCTTGGGAACTGATGGCTTACTTGTGTATAAAAACAGAGTGTATGTACCCAATGTCCAAGAATTGAAACTGGCAATTCTAAAAGAAATGAATAACGTGGCTTATGCTGGACATCCTGGATATCAGAAGACTGTGCCAGTAGTCAAAAGCCATTATTTTTTTCCGGTTCTGAAGAAGGAAATCGCTAAATACATCGCCAGATGTATGGAGTGCCAGAAGGTTAAGGCTGAGCATAGGCACCCAACAGGGTTGCTGCAGCCTTTACCCATTCCTGAATGGAAATGGGACGTGGTAACAATGGATTTTATCATAGGATTTCCCAGAACAAGCAAGCAACATGATTCAATCATGGTGGTGGTGGAAAATCTTACTAAAGCCGCCCATTTTATTCCACTGAAAACCACCCACAGGGCAGTTGATGTTGCTGATATATTTTTAAAAGAAGTTGCACGCTTGCATGGAATTCCTAAGACAATTATGTCTGATAGGGACCCAAAATTCACCTTGAATTTTTGGAAAGGATTGTTCAAAGGATTCAGAACGAATCTGAACTTTAGTACAACGTATCATCCCGAGTCTGATGGTCAGAGAGAGAGGGTGAACAGGGTAATAGAAGACATACTGAGAATGTATGTGATGGATAAACCATCAAGGTGGGAAGACTACCTGCATTTGGTAGAATTTGCCTATAATAATGGGTATCATGCATCATTGAAGATGATCCCATTAAAAGCACTTTATGGAAGAAAGTGCAACACTCCAGTGAGCTGGGATAATCCAGTTGACAAAGCAGTAGTTGGGCCTGAACTGCTCAAAGAGATGGAAGATCAAATGATAAAAATTAAATGGAATCTGAAAGCTGCCCAGGATAGGCAGAAAAGTTACGTTGATAGTAACAGAACACATAGAGAATTCAAAGTGGGTGACCATGTTTTCTTGAAAGTGAAAACTAACAGAAGTTCCCTGAGGTTGGGAAGTTGCGCCAAATTGGAAGCAAGATTTTGTGGGCCATTTGAGATCCTGGAAAGGATTGGGCCAGTTGCATACATGATTGCACTACCTACATCTATGACTGTACATAATGTGTTTCATGTTTCACTGCTTAAGAAATATGTACCTGATGCTAATCATGTTATTGATTGGAATGTGATTCAGGTGGAACCAAAAGGTGTCCTGCAAGTGCATCCTATGCGCATATTGGACAGGAAAAGAAAACAACTCTGGAATCGAGCCATAGAGCTTGTAAAGGTCCAGTGGACCTGGTACGGTCCTGAGGACGCAACATGGGAGCATGCAGATGTTATGCAGGCAGAGTACCCACATCTTTTTGAAATTTTTTGAAAATATTGCAAATATTTTGTAAAGTTGCACTGAGGACAGTGAAAAAATAAGGGGAGGGGGATTGTAGTGTCCCCAAGGCTGAGCCCCATTGCAAACCATGTTCTGAAAGAAATTGTAAATATGTGTTATAGGCTGGTGAGCCAAGTTTGTATAAGCCGGTGGGATTATGTGATTGTTAGGCCAAAGAGCCTAAGGGTTGGAGGCCAAGGGCTTGATCTTGTACTTGTATGTATGCAAAACATTTAATAAAATTGAAATAAATAAGCCTGGGAATAATATTTTAATATTATCCCAAAAAGACATGTGCATTTTATGTTTTATCCTAAGTTTCTGGCAAGGGGAGGACGTACAAGGGTGATGCGTGCTGGTGGAATGCATGCAGTTCCATGGGTGACAAGTGTCAACCCTGACACATGCGAATAAAATGGCTAGGGTGAGTCGTGAGAAGGGTTCCTCCTCCATTCTACCCGATTGCTTGAACACGTACGGAGCCCTGGATAGTACGACCAATCCGACTCCTACAGAGAACCTTCGTGTGTCCCTATGATTTGAAAAGTCTGTGTCTGGCTCTGAGAAACCCATGTGTACATTCCCTGAATGAGAAGCCTGTGTTTATTTTGGGAAAGAGTCTGTGTTTGTTCTGGAAAGCTGGTACACCCCTTCTCTGTTCTAAACCGGGGAGTCTGAATCGACCCCTGCGTGGACGACTCATCACACATCCCTGAGAATCCAGAGTGTGAGTCTATCCCATGTTGCCAGATTGAGAAAACAGAAGTGTCTCGTCCCTGCTAAGCCTGGTTGTGCTGTTGCACCTGTCTGGAGCTGCCCTGGGGTGTTCGTGTCTAGATTCCAATTGATTGTGGTGGACGTTTAGTGTTTGATCCTGTGTGTCTTGTTGGCCAGTTTGTACAACACTCTCTCCAGGTGAGAGAGGTGGTTGAAGTTGGAAGAACAGGTTGTTGGACCTGTGAGCGACTCCCTCCAGGTGAGAGAGTGTGCAGAGGAAGGAGAGAACTCCCGGAAGTAACATTCTAGCTGCCATAGAGCCTGGAGACTTTCGGTCCGACCTGTTCCTATAACCCAAGGCAAGGGAGATTAGCATTCGAAGGACTGTCCAGGTGACAGAGAAGGTGTATACTCCTAGGGTGGAATAGGCATGTGGGGAATGAGGGTCTGTGGGCAGTGAGCGTGGGAGGTTCCTGGGAGAGAATTCCATCCTTGTGGCTGTGTGTTGTTTCCCTGTAACCTCAACCTAGCCTAGGATTCCTTGTCTTGGGGTGGAGCTTAGTCCCAGCTTGGGGGTGACCCACTGCTGAGCTGATGAGAAGTGTGGTCTAAGGCTGGGAGGTTTGTGGAAGGCCTGCACTTGGTTGGTGGAACTACCACTGTTCAAAGATAAGTACCAGATGATGCTTTAATTATGTTTTTGTATCTCTGTGTATTATAATCATCATGTATTCTGTTGTGCATATCAATTTAATGTTAATGCTATTGATTGTTATTATAGCAGTAAATAATATGTTTACTCTGAGCTTAAATGTATTTCTTTGCTTAAACGCATGTGGATTATATAATGCCCGCATGAGTTATGTACAAAGGGGTGTTATAGATTTCTTTTAAGAGCGTTTAAGCCTTGGTAGCCAGAAAAAGGCGCGCTACACATTGAGTGAGATTCTCCAACATTTGAGAAATGTGTGGATGATTTGTCTTATCTAGAAGCATCTCACAATGGAAGACTTTGCCTGCAATAGTATTGATTTCTCCTTGCAATCTAGAATATAAATTATTGATAACTTTTGTGCATGTAGATGGTTTAATAATAAACTGATTAATTGCCTGCAAATCCCATTTATCTAAAGCTTGGATCAACCTTTTTGTATCATACTTCTATTGTTGAAGCTCTGAAAAGGAGAAATCTCCCAAGACTGATTTACCTAAAAGTTGAACATTTGACATATCAAATTCAATAATAATATCAATTGTGTTTTCCCAAACACTAGAATAATATTTAATTGCATCTTTGACCAAGTCTTGTGATTGCCTTAATTTCTTTGTCTATGAGTCTAGGGAAATTTGAATTTTGAGTTTGTCCAAATCATACATGTTCGACACATTTACTGGAATGATCTTGTGTTTCTCGTGCCAACTTCTTACTTTATTAAATGCCTCCAAGACAGAGTTACATTTTTTGATATTATGGTAGCTGCAAGAGGTATTAATCTCCATATGTAACATTTGACTAGAATAGAATATTCTGGAAGCAAGATAAACCCTAAACAGATGTGTGAAAACCCTAGAAGACATGTCGGCTTAGCAGAATATATAATATTAATATATTATCCTCCTGGAAGACAAGTTAGCCCAGAAAGGTGACAGAACCACTATAAATAGAGGACATCTTGGCTCATTTTTTCACTCACTCACACACTCTTAGTCACCCACAAACAGTGTGCAAGTTTGGAGGAGGAGCAACAACAACTGCATTTTTACGATTTTCTCTTGTTTAGTCTTTCCGGTACTTTCTTTTGTGCACTACCCTTGGAGAAGGTGCACTCTCTTGGTCATTTGTTGGTTATGGTGTGGCTTCTCAGAATAATTCATTATGTCAAAGTTTAAGGTTCTTGGGGTGGCTTTATGCCTATGGTTGGGTGACAATGGTGTAGCATTGTCTATGGTTAAACAAGCACATCAACATTATTCTAACAGGTTAAGGGCCCACACCACCTTCGGAACATTCTAACCACTATAAGGTAGATATGCATCTCTCTGTCAAGCTCATTGTAGCACAATTGTTGTTGCAGTGCTAGTTCCTTCGTTCCATTTACAGTGCTAGTTGCAGCACCAATTGTAGTGTCAGTTGCAGTGCCAGTTGCAACACCAGTTGTAGTGCTAGTTGCAGTGCCAACACCAATTGTAGTATCAGTTGCAATGAACGTTTATGTGAAGTATTGGGACTAATTTTTTGGTTGTCCTAGTGCACCTTACCCTTTGGTTCGTCATTGCTTGTCACTATTGCCGGATGGTTCTGCTACTGCCAGAGGTATGTACTTGTATATGTTTAAACTATATCACTATCTTGAGGGTGTTTGCAGGAGAAGGGATATTTTGTCCAAGTAACAATAGTAGATCCATAGAGATCTCAGATCCAATACATTCAGAGGAAAAACACACTCTTCAGGTTGGAAAGAATACTTGTCTCATAAGAAAAGCAACTCAAGCTGAACAATAGCCAGACTCCACGTTTACATATCAAGTTTGATATTTTTATTATTTTTTCTTAAGTGAGTATTGCAATCCTTTATATTTTATTAATGTTGGGAACAAATGAATACTTAGTAGCATGTACTATTAATATAAATGTTTATTGTACTCAATTGAAATATGAAATAACATCTCCTCTAGGAGATATTTCTTGTTCTTGTTCTCAAGAAGGATACCTTGGCAATGCTATAATGAATTACCATGAAATTGATATGTTCTTATACAAAATGTTATTATATTGGAAGTACTTTTTCTCTTTTTGTTTCTGTTTTGGGAAGGTTATCTTATGTATTCCAGGAAGGTTACCACAAAAAAGAAAGACTTGAAAGGACTCAGACAGAGTCAGAATTCAGAGGGAGTCATTGATCAGAAAGAAGCTAGCTTGGTTTCGTGACACTTTGTAGGATGCAAAGGGACATGCAATAGATGGAAGTGTGGTATGATGATTCTCTCAGATAGAGGAAGTTGACTTCAGAATTTGAGATGAAGGATATTGCAGGACTTCATCAAAGACATGGTGCAAGAAGGAGAAGTGAGGATCCATCACTTATCCACAGATGAGCATATAGCTGACATTTTCACTAAGCCTCTATCTGGGAAAATCTTGGCATGAATGCAAATGTTTCCTTGGGAGAGTATTGATGGTTACAACATCATGTTGATATTCCAAGATTGATCACACAGACTTGATCATCTGGTAATAAGCCCAGATGTAATCTTTGATGGACTGAAGATTCAATTTGTTGCTAGATATCCTATGTGTGAATTGCATCGAGCCTTGAAACTCTCATGAGTAGGTGAGTAGCCTTGATAAGCATGAGGCCGACTCTATATCCAGAATAATTGGGTTGCAATCCAAGGGAGATAGGGAACATATACATTTGAAGTAGATGTGCCTCGACGTAGTCTTCTACAGAATGAAGACTCGAGGTGACTGAGGTGAAATTCCACGTGTCTGATAGCACCGAGTTGAATGTATTCACGGAGTGATCCTATGAGAGGATCACCATGAGGTGTTTGCAGCTCCGATGTGGTCATAATTATTGTCATGGGACAAGAATGACCTAAGGTGCTAGACACACGTGTTCGATAACATTGAGATAAATACATTCACAGAGTGATCCTATGAGAGGATCAACTATGAGGTGAATGTGGCTCTGATGAGGTCATGATTCTTTTCATGGGACAAGAATGAACCGAGATTCTAGACACATGGTGGTGGACATGTATCATCAATATAGCTAAATGAGGCTCATGGATATTGTGATATTTTCTATGAGAAAAGAATACCAAGAACAGGTACGACAATATATTTTTGATGATTTCTACTAGATGATGTTGATAGTAATGATGATACTTATGATGATACTCATGACATGGGTGAGCATGTCATGCAGGTGTATGCCATGACGATGATGGTGACACACACTATGAGGTGTATCTCTATTGTTCTCTAGCAGGTTGTGGCCCCTAGATGAAATTGACAGGTCCACATGGGCATAGCCATGTGTGACGTGATGATGCTACCTGTAGAATGGTCTACAAGACTATGTGAGTCTTTCCCATACCATTTTAATATGGATGGATGGGTCTGAGACCATTAATACCTCCCTAGCTAAGAGGGAGTGTTGATATTAAGATATATGTGGGAGGTACTAACCTCCATATGTAACCTTTTACTAGAATATAATATTCTGGAAGCAAGAAAAACCCTAAACATATGTGTGAAAACAATAGAAGACATGTCGGCTCAACTGAATATATAATATTAAGGTATTATCCACTTGGAAGACAAGTCGGCCCAAAAAGGTGACATAAGCACTATAAATAGAGGACGTCTTGACTCATTTGTTCACTCGCTCAGACACTCTCAGTCACCTAGAAGCAGTGCACAAGTTTGGAGGAGGAGCAACAACATCTGCAGTTGTACAGTTTTCTCTTGTTCAGTCTTTCCAGTACTTTCTCTTGTGTGCTACCCTTAGAGAAGGTGCGCTTTCTTGGTCATTTGTTGGTTATGGTGTGGCTTGTCATAATAATTCTTCTTGTCAAAGGTTAAAGTGCTCGGGGGTGGATTTATTCCTATGGTTGGGTGACAATGGTGTAACATTGTCTATGGTTAAACAAGTACATCAACATTATTCTAACAACATTCATACATTTTTCCTTCGATACTAAATAAGAAATCATTGATGGTTTTGTTAGAATTATGGATGCAACTCAGTTTTTGATACAAGTCTTCTTCAGATGATTTGAGTTGTTCATTAATTGATAAAGCTTCATCTTTTACGTCTTCCCATATTGTGTGTTCTTTCTGCAATTCTACAACTTGAAGAGATAATTAATTTATTATTTCATCTTTCTCTATGATTTCGTTTTTCCAGAGTTTTTTGAGATCTTGGAGCTAATCTTGATGGTTTTTTTTCATGACATTTGTTTGATTTTGGAAGTCAATTTCAGCAAGAGACTTCTATTGTTGTATTTTTTCAAAATACTTAATCTCGTCTTTCTGTTGAAAAAAAAAATCGTGAGACTTTCAACAGACCATTTATTATCTTGAGCGAAGGCTCCCATGGAGTCTACAACTTCCCCAAAAAATGCTATATAATCCAATTTGGAAGAATCCCATATCACAGTTTGTTTAGGAGGAGTATCTCCTATTTAGTCCATTTTCCTCTTTTAGGTTCTTCCTTTTATGATATCTTTTTTCTCAAGGCTGAACAAATATTCTCCTAAAGAAGGTACCTCATCAAAAATTGGTTGCAATGGATCAAAAGGAATGATTTCATCAAAATAACTACATGGAATCGATGCCAAGGGAGTCTTTGAAATAATAGTAATTGTGATGGTGCCCATGTCTCCTTTTGGTTGACCATTCTATGTATCATTTTTATGAGGTGTTTCTTTGTCTAGAATTTGTTGAGATGTGTTTCCATGTTCTGACTGCTTATCCTGACCTGGAGGAAGTTGATGATCAATAATAAATAATTTCCCAAGGGATGAATTCCTATGTCTTTGAAATGCTAATAATTCATCTTTCTTGATACCTTGTGAGATTTCTTCCACTCTTTTACACACCTCTGTGTAAGAATGAGATTTTTGAAACACTTTTTCAAAAGGAATATATTCATGATTGTATCCTTTGAAATTGCTTAAATATTGGCAATGATTATGTACAATTTGTAGGGGATCATGTTTCTTAAAGGAAATGCATGATAGTTGAATCTTGTCTAGGGATGTTGCTTCAATTCTGGCATGATGATAATCAGATAAAGAGTAAAATATAAATTTTATTAGAAAGACATGACAAAATTTCTTTGAACCAGTTTTAAGGGCCAATGTTATATACGTTCCCACCGTTTGATAAGATGTTTCCCTGATAGCAAGTCTTTTTGGAACATATTTTAGGAGAGAATGGGGTGGGCCCTCACAACCATAAATTCTCAAATATGAGAAAAAATATTCAATAAACGAGTCCCCTATGGATGAAATTGTTTCCATGGCATCATTTGAAAACCTTGGAGGTGCATGATCGAATAATAAGTAATGTAGAGGAATCATAAAGTAATTTCATATTTCATAAAAACATTGATTGACATTAGATACCCAAATTTTGTTGCAGTAAATATGGATGGGTTGTTGTGTTGGAGTCCAATTCTATTTCATCAATGGAAATGGGGTTTTTTCACATACTGTGTATACTAGATAGTCGGACATGAAGAATTAAGGAATAAACCCAGGAGGACCTACTATTATATTTTCAACTTATTTCTTTAGATTGTTGGATAGGATGGTTTCCCAATTGAATATGATTCCTTTGTTTAACACTTGATGTATAAAGGGAACCCATTCTAGTTTAAACCTGAGTGCATTGGGTTCTATGGATAATCAAGATAACATAGAAACTACCATCATCATTGATTCCTTCGAACTATTGGTAGGGTATAACCCTTTGATTCTAATTTTGAAATTAGAGTCATCAACTAACCATTTTTTAATTAACTTGACCATCTGTATTTCTTCACCAATGACTTATTTCTTAACAAAAGCATCAAGACATTTCTCATCTAGGTTTGTTTTTGTTGTACGTAATGCATACATTGCCTCTAAATCATTAGGGCGGAATGACCCAACTAATTTCTTTGAATCACTAATTTCTTTGAATCACTTAGTATAGTGCAAGTATCTAAAGTTACATTATATATTATCTAGTGAACCATGTATGTATAGAGCGTGAGGATTGGTTTGGAAACTATCTTGTGTAAGGAAAAGATATAACTTTCTACTAGGTGATCTGCATCTTCTTGATATTCATTGGAGAAGTCACTGGGTTCCAAAAAATTGTACATTTCACTCCATTCTCTGCAGCTAGCACCCACTTTATATGAGGTATTAGAAAATAAGAGTACATTTGGATTCTCTTCTTCCTCTGTATCCATGGTATTTATTTCTCTCCTAGCTCCTTTGGGTTGCATTTTATCAATCCTATATTGATAATTCAAAGAAAAGGATTAAATTGAGAGACATATTGTAATTATTTTATTAACAACTACAAGAAACGATAAAAACCAAACTTACTTATATTGCGAGGAGGAGAAAACAAAGTGTTGGAAATTTGGTTGTCATTGATGTCAACCTTGATAAATAGGTGAAGTATCAATGATTGATTGGTTTGAGAAGAATTTTCAATATTGGACATATTTTTATGAAGGTGACTTGGATGTCAAGCATTGTCAATATTTGGCATAATGTTATGAAGGTTGGACATAATGTTATGAAGGTGATTTGAATGTCAAGCATTGTCAATATTGGACATAATGTTATGAAGGTGAAATTAATATCAGTAGAAAGATAATATTGACTAATATATTGTATGAGCTTGATACACTCATCCTATATTGTATAAGGTTGAAATTGTGTCATTAACATCCATGCACAAAAGAAGAAACTGTCCAGATAAAAAGGGTAAATGGATAATCCAATATGGATCCATACAAATCACAAATGAAGAAGTTAATAAGACATGGTTCATTAAAAGTGATTCAAAAAATATCAATTGAAGAAGAGCTTAGAGATGATATAGAATGTCAATGGTGGATGTTTGGTGAGGAAGAATTGGCACCATCGAGTCACAAGTCGATTCGATTCAAACAACCATAAGGTCGACTATCTAGAAGTCGATTGACTACAAGACGAGTTGAAGACAAGTCGACCGACTGCAAGCATGCAAATTGACAAAAGTTGGAGAAGACAAGTCGATTGATTTCAAGACGATTCGAAGACAAGTCGACCAACTGAAGGTCGAAGTTGAAGGAAAATTGAGTTGGGAAATAGAAGTCAGCCAAAGCAAGTCCAGATGACCAAAGTAGAATTTCTCAAGTTGGTTTTCTTCCAAGTTGAGTCGGTCCAAGAAAGAAGTAACCTAATGGTCGAATTTGAAGAAAACTTAAATACAAGTCGGGTCGAGGCTAAAGAAAGATGGGTTGAATAGAATTGAAGTACTCAAGTCGAAGTTTCTCCTAGTTGACTCGACCAAAAAGATATTTTTCGGTCGAATGAGGAAGCAAATACGAAAAAGGGTGAGACCAAGTCAAATCTTTAGTGACTAGCAGCTAAGAGGGAACCGATTTTAATATAACCATCAAGTAAAATGTTTACAAGTTGAGTTTAAATAATCACCAACAAAGGAGATATGTGGATATCGATTTAGACATTCATGAAAAGGTAATATGTACTGAAGTCGATCTGGCATCCGACGATGAAAGAAAAATATGAGCAAGTTGCCTTTAAAGAACCGCCTGTACTGGCCACCTAGCACACTTTCTGGGGAAATTTCTTGTGTGTCAGCTAACTAGGCATGTTCTGCATAAAACTCGTGTCGTATAATTTTAAAATTCATTTCCATCACTCCAAAATATTCATACGAAAATTGTTGTCTAAATTGGTGTATGAAAATCAATTAATAAAAGTTACCATTTGTGTTAATTAAATGAAGGGGTCCAATGTTTCATTCCAAAAGGACATATTGTTTCAAAGTGGCACCCTTTGGTGGACTATATAAGTAAAGGAATATGAAGGGAACAAAGTGTGTGTGTGTGTATATATATATATCAGGTTGGTGTTTGTTTACAAGTTGAGTCTTGTCATGAGGATTGGATTCCTCACATCTCAGTTAGATCCGAGATCAACAAGTCAAGTATTGTTATGAGGGATGGATTCCTCATTTCTCATTTGGATATGAGAACTACAAGCTGAGTCTTGTATCAGAGAGTTGGATCTTGAAGATATTAAAGGATTGATTTTATTTGTATTCATTCGAGTTAAATAAATAAAAGAATGATATTTTATATACTTCATATAGTTTATGTTATACATGTTTATGAATAATTACTTGAACTGCATATATCTTAATCAATTAATTTAGTTAATCTACGAAAGTGTGAAAAGTAGCCAAAAGTTCCAGACACTGATTCACC